>CM034155.1:292956924-293331409 GCA_019776745.2 Taxus chinensis | reverse complement strand
TCCATTCCTTACTTGATCTCTTTCAAAACGCTAATGATCGTTTGCTCATATTTTAGTGATATTGATTCAGCCAGAAGGCCATTCTGTCAATGCGATGTAATCTACCACCCATTTAATGGGGGTCATACTTCTGATACCAAGTATGCACGCGCCCTTGCAACGTTGTTGCAAACTGACTTTACTTTCACTCTAGGGTAGTGATCCCCTTTTCATACCATGCTAATTCACACTTGTGTGCATGCTCTGCAGCATCCTCAACACCCTTGTAATTTGGTAGATGTAGAGACATCTCAAAAATACTTGTAGAGGTGGTTGAGACCCTTTCCTACCAGATCTAGAACTTTGATTCCCTCTGGTACTTCCCCTACCACCAAATCCATGGCATCCACCAGGTCCTATGCCTCTTGATGCACTAGATCCACCTCTAGATCCACTAGATCCACCAATTCCTCCTCCTATAGCCAGTAATGAGCCTGAAGCAGTCGCACATAGCGTTCCCAATGTCTCACTAAACTACATGCTGACAACTTGTGATATTATTCCTCTACCAGAAGTGTATCACACATAACTCATACATGTGATACCCAAAATCTATGTGCTTACACTTTTCCCAAAAATCCCTCTAAACATAGGAATTGATTGTGTGGCCATAGATGTCCCAAACGAGAAGTTATAACTCCTAGGTGTAGATCGGTCACTTCCATCGATACCAACTAGGTTAAACATACTTGTTTATTGATTTGGAAAAATAAGCATTAGGGGTCGATCACCTGGTGGGTTTAGATGTGTGCTGAGGGATCCTTTCTCCATATGAAAAAATCTCATCAAAATATGAAGGGGTTTCTCTCCCATGCTTACCAAGATGGGGTATCACAGACTCCTAAGGTTCCATGCCCTTTGCGTGGACCTCAATTCATTCTTGCAACATCTTCCTCCATAGATCCATCACTACTGTAACCTCACATTGTCTAGCCAAATCGATTTCACACGCTCCACTATACTTGATTTGTCTCTCTGCCCTCTCCTTTTCCACCATAATTTTTGCCATCTTCCTCCACCCTAGCTTCCTCGCCCAGTGCTCAGAGCAGCTTAGCTAACCATAGGTAATGTAATAAACTTAGTGTAACGATCAAGATCTTCATAGCCAACGAGATAGCTTACAAAAATGATCCTCTAGGTTCCCGTAGGAACTCAAACTCCGCCTCTAACAGAATACATATAATGGCATTCGCATAGTATACTGGTCCGCCCTCTTTTCCACCATGATCACCCCACACACGTTCCCAATTCACAAATTTGTAGGCCTACACCTCTGGTAATCATCTTGGGTCCACACTTGTGATCTACATTTAAAAAATATTTTTGTTTAAAATTGTACCAACTTAATCCCGATGCCTATGCTGAGAGCCAATTCATACAATTCCTATAAAAAAAAAAAAGATCTCATAAAACTCATGATATAGGTGTTTCTTCTACCCATCTGTGTGTATCAACTCAGTCCGGTACTAAATTTTTGAGGAAACCCAGCCTTTCCGTGCCTCTTAAAAATGCGTCAACCTTTCCAAGGTCAAGCTCCTCTGTCCGGCACGCATCAAAGGAACCAAGATGTATATCATTTCTCACACAACTTTTTTTTTTTTTGAAAAGAGGTCCCCAATGAAGAACCAAGATGTATCCATTTTTATGCCCATAGAATAGATTCAATCATATCATTGGCCTATATCCATGGGCTCTTTGGGCCCTCACCTGAGGTGCGCGCTGTGTCGAGTACCTCCTTTATGTGATTTTTGTGAGAATACATGGCTTAATGATAGAAAATTAGATGCATGAATGGTGAAGAGAGTTATTGATTCATTCTGAAAGCATAGGAAGAGTGTTTACACTAAATACTCATTTAAAGCACAAGAGAAAATATAATAAATACAATCTTTCCATGACATAAATAAATAAGCCCTATGGTTAACACCATGAACATTTTTTATACTTAGAATAAACCAATAGTTCATATTGATTAGATAAGTCCCACATTACATTCACCAAGGCATAAAAGTCAATGCATCAAAGAGATAGACTCAAGCATCAGACTCTACTATCCTTTTAAAAAAATTGATAGACCCGTCCCCTCTGATAATGCCAATCCTTCCTACACACTCTAATGAGAACCCCAACCCATAGAACCTTCTTATTATTGTTGTAGAGCTTCGCCCTTCTATCCTCTCTATTATGTATAGAAGATATGTTCCATGGTGTCCCTTTTCTCCATCCACCTTGACCACCCATTCCTCTACTTGAGCATCTCTATAAATAGGATTAACACCCACCTGCCTTCCTGAAGTTCAGCTTTTGGCCATGTAAAGTTTTTTCCTCTAATGGAGCCATCTTTCCTGTGATCGGAGCTCTCCCCTTTTTGTATGATGTCTTTTTGGTCCTTCCATCACCTGGAATAGTCCTTCCTGACCCTAAGTCGTCAGGCTGGCACATTATCCACTCTGCATGCTCATTCGGGCCACACTTTCCTTGTGTGCTTATTGGAATGCCAAAAATGGATAAGTCTTGATACCTTTTCACTGCCTTGCACACGCACCTTGGTTTCTACTAAACCCTTCTAAAACCCATATCCTACACGCTTTTCCCTATGTGCCCTTCTTTTCACTGGTCCCGCACACGCACATGCCCTTTTGGACAATCAATATTCCAAGGCCTAGCAAGAAGCATAAATAGTAAAATAAGGGCACATGGATGGTTAGAGTACAAAAAGCCATAAAAGACTGATGGATGCAAAAGTTAGCACCATATCCTAAGATGATACCTATGAATATTAATACACATACTGAGGCTGCGCATGCTAGAGAAATTTTGCCACATAATCCTACCATTACTAAGGAGGAGGTTTTCATACAAATTATCTAGATCACACTCAGATGAGGTTTTTATCAGAAACCATGAAGGTACTTAGAATTTTAGGGTGAGAAAATTTCTAAAGGAATAGTTGCAAAAGTTAGAATAAAAGAAGGTAGTTGAAACTCTCTAGTCGGATGTTGATGATATGAAAGAAATATGTAAGATGCTACGTTAGGAGAATAATATTCTGTTATCAGCGAGTTGTATGAATGGAAACACTTTGCACTCTGGTATGGATAACAAAAGGAAAATTTTGCATGTAAATATCTCTCCTCGTATATTTGATTATGACAAGGAGATCACTTTTAATTTTGTGTGGATGGTTGTCCTTTTGATAATATTTTGATTGACAAAGGTGCAAAAGTGAATGTGCCTTATGTTAGATCTGGATTCAAATGGGTCTAACTCCCATGCAGCCATCTCTAATTTATTGTATATGGACATCGGACTAGTCCACACCAAGTACAGTCTTGAGGATGCATCAATTACTATACAGAGGGCCAAGTTCAACTGCGGATTTTTTTCAGTTTTAGCATTTGCAGAAGTGCCATAAATTACCAACTCTACTAGGCACCCTTGGTGCTATGTAAATAATGTTGATCTACGTTTCAATAATGATTATTAGTTTCAAGAAAAGGAGAACGGAGTAATAATCCCTTGACATGGGAAAATCCAAACTTATGTTGATCCTTTTAAGTGAAGAACGAATTAAATAAATTTATGTGCACACCTATTCGACGTATAGAAGTACTTGAGTCCTCTAAGGAGGATTATCAGTGATTTGATGCATAGTCCATCAATGATACTACAAGTCATTTCCTATGACAATGGGCACATGACTAACTTTGAGTGGTTGGGCCGAGGTAAGAAGCCATTTTGCATGCGTAAATCAGGTCACTTTGTGTTAGGGCAGGCTAGGAAATACTAGTGTACTCCGTACACTGCAAGGGAAACTTGAAGTGTTCCCTATGCGCAACTGGAAGTATAGTAGAAGGATTCAAAGTGGAAAGAAGGACATTTTAGTATTACTTGGTGTGGGATAGTAGCGTGTGGGTGGATGGTTCATATGGATACTTCCATCATAATGAATGATAAGTGAGAATTTTCATGATCAGTTAAGGTTTTTCTCCAGATAGTGAACCTACTCAGATTTGTGAATATCAGGGTAAACAATCCTATTTAGCAACACTTTCAGCATTGTGAGAGACTCTAGGACAGATTGGGAAGGAATATTTACCAACCTTAGTTGTGCGTGCACAAAACTTCTATTTCACCTTGTGAGGCTACGCGTGCTTGTATGTCTTATGTGGAGTTGAATAGAGAGACTGGAATTTGAAAGAATCAGATGGCGGGTAATGCTCTTAGACTTTTGACTACTTCTACACTTAACAGGTCTTGCGAATGAAGGCATTACAGTTTATGAAGTGCATGATATGGGAGATAGAGAAGTTGAAAGAACTCAATTTAGGAGTTAATTTGGTAGTTTTAGACTTGGTAAAGGGTGCTTTGAGACGTAGAATATATAGATGCAGAAACAGCTTGAGCGTGCTTTCCTAGAGAAGGAAAAAGGAAATATGTTCTACATTGATGGCATGATGAAGGAAGTGAAAAATTTGGACATAGATCATCTTAGAGGGTACACACAAGGTCTAGAAACTATAGATGAGAAGGGCACACACTTACCATGAGCCTATGAAGACAATGAAAGTGAACATTGGAAAGAATGTTGAACTAGGATGCATCATTGGAGATTAACAGGTCTTATTCTGAAGTGTGATAAGATAATTGAGTATTACATGATTTGCCAGGACGTTTTTCCTACAAGGATATCATGAGTTAAAAGGATTAAACATCACTCTTTAGGTCGAGTGAAGATTAAGTTAGGAAGTGTGGTGCAGAATCAAGGAAGATACTTGTTATCCAAAATAAGCCCTTGATTATTTTTTGACTACTTTCTTTCATTCCTCCCTTTCCTTTGTCCTCAGTCAAATATTTTACTTTTCAGGCACTAAAATTATCTTGGAAATGGTTTCATCAATAGTAATTTTCTCACCTTTTTCTAGAAAGGTAAAGTTTTCCTTCTAACTCTTATATTTTGCAATTATGGCTTCGGTGGAGTTTTTGAGGGAAATTTTCCTTGGGAAAAGGTCCACCACTAATAGGATATGCCACAGTGGTGATGGAATAGTGGTTCAGCAAAGGTAAGTTGGAGAAATTGCCAAGGAGTGGGCGGCATGCAAAGAAATTTTTTTCTCTGTGGGCCTGCCAAGGAGAAGTAAATAAATGGTTTGAAAACCCGCAGACGATGAGAATGTGCCCCGTGATGGCGCGGGATCGAACCGGCGGGTAAGTTGAAAAATTGGGTCAAAAAAGGTGCAAAGGAAATTCTTTTTCCTGGGGCCATAGAGGAAAGAAAGTTGATTAAGGCCCACACAAATCAAAGTGTTCCAAATGTCCATGAAACTGGTGGGATTTCCAGAGGGCAGAGTAAATTTTGGCTTTTTTGCCCAAAAGTAGTAAAAAGACACAAAGGAAAGAATTGGCCCACAGGCATTGCCAGCGAGGAGAGGGAATATTTTTGTTAAATCTCTGCAAGCAAATAAGGTGGTGGACAGTGTCCTGTTCTCGATCAGAGATCGGGGCGTAGGGAGGATTTTAGAAATTTTTCAAAGTGCGTCAGTGACGTCAAACGAAAATTAGGAGCATGTGCCGCAGTGAATAGGAGGATTGGAACACGTGTAAGTTTTGAACGGCAGGGTGGAGAAATTTTCGGAATCTTTTTCCAAAATTAAAAAAAAACATAAAATGGCCATTTGCAGCCCATGGACCAATGGGATAGTGCGACGTGGTAGCGTAGCAACAGGGCATGGAGCTTTTTGAGGAATTTTTTCCAAATCAAAAAAGGGGAAAAATTTTAGGTTTCGGCCCGCGACCATTTTGCCCAGTTTCTAACCCTAAATCGTCAGAGGGGCATATCTTTCGATCCAGAGCTTAGTTTTTCTTGATTTTTGTGTCATTGGAAAGCTAATTGAAGTTCCTCTATGATTTTTTTTTGGTGGAGTTTAGTAAGAGAAAAATGAGAAAAACTCCTTTGTCATGGGGAAAAGAGTAGAACTGACATCAACCACAATTTTTAATGCGTATGCGCTTTCATTCTCTCCCAGCATGCCTCGAAAATATTGGGCGAATGGAAACTTTTAAGGGTGCCCACACTATTTTGATGGATCTGGTTGGTGGTTAAATCAATCATTTCAGTTTTCCCAACGTTTCTCCTTCCTGACTAGGTTTTCATTGTCAAAGCCAGAATTTTGTGGCCTCATTGGTAAAGGCGTTGGACATTTTTTATTGTTCTGCAGGCTTCCCTCCTTCACCTTGGCACGTGATTTTTTGGAATATCAGACCTTTTTTTTAGGACAACAACATGTTTTCTACCCTCCTTGTTGTGATGCACTGTATTTAAAAATGGAAATGACAATGCAAGCTCTGTGAATGAATTTTCAATACTTTCTTGTGTTGTATGCTCTATCCTAATCCTTCATTACAATTTTAGCAATTTGTGCATGATTTGTGTTGAATTTTTATAATTTGTGTCAATCTACATAAATATATGTTCATCACTCCTTTGGTGTATCACCTTGTTAGCTTAGTTTTTGTCTTCTTTTCTTTTTATCATTTTCTCCTTTGTAGAATTAGAGTAGAATTTTGAGTATAAACCTCTAAAAATTTCATGCATACATCTGATCAGAGGAGTAGAGGAATCCACCTTCAATTTGGAGAGTTTTTTCCCATTTTTTTAAGTCCCACCACTTGGGAAAAGATTCCATGTGTGGCAATCACACTAAATGACCCA
The DNA here is from genome assembly GCA_019776745.2 of Taxus chinensis. Taxonomy (NCBI): domain Eukaryota; kingdom Viridiplantae; phylum Streptophyta; class Pinopsida; order Cupressales; family Taxaceae; genus Taxus; species Taxus chinensis. Next base: position 293,324,658 of record CM034155.1, on the reverse strand, counting down.
ATTCTCACTAGCAGATTTGAATGTCATTTAGGGGGTACTACCTGATTTGCACTAACAGTTTTGGCATGCACGGTGGGACCTTAGAGGTCTTTATCTTCATTGCCAAAAATTTTATGTGCATTTGTTGTAAGCTTCTGTTTAAAAAGATCCCTGATTTGCACATCTGATGACTCCAAAGAGATAAAATCAACTGGTTTTAAGCAATCCAAGTTTGAAGATTCATGAGAAGGATCCAAAACAAGGTCAAGGGCCAGAGAGAAGAGAGATTGTCTGAGTATATGTAGTTATACCTAGGAAGAAGAGAGAGGGGAAGAAGAATTCAAAGGTCTCCATCTTCACCAAACAGAAACTCTATCACTCCACCTAGTAGACCTTTCACCCAATTCAATAAGGGTTCTCAGGCCAATCAGAATGGCACAAAACAACCCTTATGTCAACTTCATTGGCAGCAGCCCACTTGCTCTCAATGCACAAAACCCAGTTCCAGTTGCAGCATTGAAGAACATCCCATACTTTACTGGGGAAAATTAGACCACTCCTGGTGATCATGTCAAAGACATTGCTATTGTTTGTGCAATCCATGAGATTGTTGAGATGTAAAATTTCTGTCAAATTGTTTGGCATCTTCATTCAAAGGGAATCCTTGCAATGGTTCAGGAGTCTCGGGAAAGGCTCTATCTAAAATTGGAATCAGTTGTGCATAGCTCTCCATGATCAGTTTAGAGAAAAGGGAGATAATTTTGGGTCTATTGGAACAACTGACAACTATCAAGAGAGCTCCCAATGAGTAGCTAACAGACTTCAATTTCATATTTCAAAGGACATGGGATAGAATCCCAGTGATAGTAAGGCCAACAGCTGAAGGTGCTTTCTTATACTATCTCAAAGCTTTAAATTTTGATATTTCTATGTTAATCCAATCCATGGGAGGTGCAAATATACCTGTAGCTTATAGCATTGCATTAGGGCTAAGATTGTTTATCCAAGATGGTAAACTGACTCCTAGGCCTCCCATGCCCTTATATCCAAACTTGGAAAACCCAAGCACTAGTCAAGCACCTACTTTAGCTCCTATCACCCACTCCTATAAATCAGAGTTCAAATGAAACTTCTACTTCATCCTCTATTACCTCAAATGAACTTTAATAAGTCATGAAACAATTACAAAATTTAGGAAATTAGCTAGTTACACTCAAGAGGCAACAAGCCCAAAGTTTTAGACCTTCTTATCAGTCTCAAACTCAGCCTAATAGGCAACCATATCAGCTTATAGGCCACCCCATCCAGCTACAAATCAAAATCAAGTAAGGCCTCTGCTAATAGACCGTTTCTACCCTATAACCCCAATGTTGCCATCTACCTCTAAAACCTTAGTGCCAGTGTAAATAAAATAGCTCAAGAGTATGATTGGTGTTTCCCATGTAATGAACCTCACAGCTAGTCTATGTGCTTCAATGGTGCTTTGAACCAAGATTTAATGGTGACAACAATTGGCGTAGAGAGTGATGTGAGTCAAAAAACAAGCCAACAACAAGGAACATCTCAGCAAAATACAATCCAAATGAGACTACACTTATGAACTGGTAGGATGAAGATTTTTGTGGTATGAATCAAAATATTTCTCATAATGTAGCAGCTAACACATGGTCAAAGAAGAGGAATATTGGTGAAGGGTAGTCATTAGCTCCAGGTGATCCACAACCTTCCATCACTCCACAAAAGTGTTGGCAAGCAAAATACGTTCCAAATGTGCAAGGACAACCCAAGCCAACTTCTAGACCAGCTCAAATGCTAGCTGTTGTAGCCCATGTACAAGAAAATAATGTGCAGCTTAAGGGGCAGCTAAGATATGTTTCATCCCCATTTAATTTCATTGAAAAATGAAGAGGACAAATGTGAATATATCCATGTGGGAATCACTATCCATCCCAAGCCAAAGGGATCTACTACAAGCTGCCATGAAGAATTGGTCAACTTCAAATCAGTTAACTCATATGCTAGACAAGGTACTCACAAATGCTGCTCAGCCTAAGGGGAAGCTTGGAGGACAGCAAGGTAAAGTTTTGAAGCCCCCTCCATTCTATGTTTCATTTATCATTGGGGATAAACTAGTACATAATTGTATGATTGATTCTGGGGCAAGTAGTTATATTATGCCTAAACAAATAGCTGATCAGCTTGGCCTCCAATATGAAGTATATCTAAAGGGGTGGTGCAAGTAGATGGGATAGCAGTAACAATAGTGGGGGTAATTAATATTTGATCCGCACTTTGCATGCATGCCCCAATGTCATTGTTTTGCAAGATGTGTCAGTGACCGCCACTTTTTGCCCTATGTTTGTCAAGGGATTTCACCAGCTAGAATTGGAGGCCTATTTATCTGTTTATTTGGTCACACATTTTGTTTCAGACCAGATATGGAACTAAGGCCACAATCAGGTCTAACTAATTGCAAAATTTCACATTGAGTCTCATACTCCAAGCCCAATCAATGCCAATTGTTCACATTTGATCAAGGATCATCCAAGAACAGATGAAGCTGACACCAAATTTGGAAACATCCCAGATTTGACTCTTGATGAATGGGAAAGAAAGGTACATGCTTTCGATCCCTACAAGGAAATAGAGGAATCTAAACTAGGAGTTTATTACATGCATGAAGAAAATCAGTCTATTCCTAGCATCACCAAGCCAGACCATAAAGATGACAATGAGGTATGGTAGTTGTTCTTTGATGGATCAAGAAGTAGAAAAGGTGTAGGGGGGAGCTATGCTTGTTCACCTCAAGGCATTAAGTATTATTCAGCTTGTAGATTTCAATTTGCATGTTATAACAACACTGTTAAATATGAAGCTTTGATACAAGGATTGCATTGTCAAGAAAGAGAGGTATCAAAAACTTACAAGTCTTCGGTGACAGTGAGTTGATTGTTAATCAAGTTAAAGGACAACATGCTGCCAAAAATGACCCCGCTCAAGAGTTATAAGAATATGGTGTGGGACCTCATTGAGGATTTTGAAGGATTTGGCATCAACTCCATCCCTAGGAAAGAAAACCAAGCTGTTGATAGGCTTGCAAACAGTTGGAGCAGCCTTCGATATTGTGGACAGTATCAGGGAAGATAAAGTACAGCCAAACATTCATATGATTGTAAGGTCATCGGTGCCATATAATAATGTAAGTTGGCAAGTGTTTTAAAGTGACCAAAAAATCATAAATTTCTTACAAGAAGAAGTTGAGTTCTCAGCCAAAAATCAAGAGAAGTTAGAACAGCAATATGGTGATCAAGTGGTACAGCTGAGAACCAACAAAATACCAAAAGGACTTGTCACTTTCGAGTCCATATTTAATCCTAGTGATCAATTTAGGAAGGAGAAAGAAAACATCCAAGTCAAGGGAGAAGAATCAGTGCCCATCTCAATGGGAGAAGGCAAATCACTTAAAATTGGTAAAGTGACAACCAAGCAAGAAAGGTATGAGTTCATGTAACTTTGCCAAGAGTTCCTGGATATATTTACTTGGAGCTATGAAGACTTGAGGGGGTTTCAATCCCAAGCTAGCTCAACACACAATTGAATTATATCTAAGTGCTAAACCCATCAGGCAAAAACAAAGACTGGTCAATCCACACATGGAGCCTCTCATGAAGAAGGAATTGAATAAGTTAATAGAGTTAAGTATCATATTTCCCATCAAAAATTCAAGCTGGGTTGTAAAATTGGTTCTAGTTAGAAAGAAGAGTGGAGAAATCAGATTGTGTGTAGACTTTAGAGATTTGAATAGAGCATCCCTCAGGATCATTACCCACTTCCTTCTATGGAGCAGATTTTACAGGTTATGGCTGGCTTTGAGAGGGTTTTCATTGCTAGATGGTTATTCAGGGTATAATCAGATCATGGTAAAGGAGGATGATCAGTTAAAAATATCCTTCACCACCAAATGGGGAACCTATGCATATATGAAAATGCCATTTGGGTTGTCTAACACTAGAGCTACCTTCCAGAGGGAAATGGATATGGCATTCAAGGGATTGATCAATAAAATAGTGTTGATATACCTGGATGATATTACTGTATTTTCTAAAAGTGTAGCAGATCATCTCTTTCATTTGAGACAAGTGTTATAAAGATGTAGATGATTGGAGTATCCTTGAATCCCAAAAAATGTATTTTCCTAGCTCATGAAGGAAAGCTCCCAGGCACATTGCTTCCAAAGAGGGATTAGCAATTTATCCAGAGAGGGTTGAAGCAATAAACATCACTGCCATTACCAAGTCACAAGAAGGCCCTTCAAAGTTTCTTTGGGAGAATCAATTTTGTTCGAAGGTTTGTTCTAGACTTTGCATCCCTTGTCAAGTCAATAACTATGATGTTGAAGAAAATTATCACTTTTAAATGGATAGTTGAAAGTAAGGCAAGTTTTGAGGCAATCAAAGAGGCTATCTCACAAGCTCCAACTCTAATTAACCCAGATTTCTCTAAATATTTTATCCTTTATGCATTTGGTGGTGATGACACAATTTCTACAATTTTAGTATAGTAGAGAAAAGAAAATGTAGAGCAGCCAATTGCCTTCTTTAGCCAAATCTTGGAGGACTATGAGGTGAGGTATTCCTTCATTTAGAAGCATGTTCTTGCAGTGATTAGGAGCTTGAAGAAATTTAAGCATTTAGTTTCAAACAACAAGGTTCAACTGCTGGTTTCTCATGTAGGAGTTAAGGATTTCCTCCTCAACAAAGACCTAAATGAAAAACGAGAAGGGTGGATTACTCGTGTCATGGAGTATGACATTGAGATCAAAGTCACCAAGCTGGTCCAAGGAAATGGGTTGTGTGAGCAGCTGGTCTTGAGCAAATCAATGGAAGCAAGCAATGGGAAGGATATTTTTTTGGCGTTACAAGACAACCAAGAACAAATAGGTGTTCAAGAAGAGGATGGTGGTATGCTCACTCCTTACTGGACCCAAGACATAATGCACTTCTTACAAATATGCCTATGGCCTCCAGAGATGAAAAAAACCAAGACAAGACACTTCAGATTGCAGGCTATTCCATATGCACTTGTTGATGGTGTTTTGTTCAAAAATGATATAAATGGAGTGCTGCTGAGATGCATTGGGACAAATCAAATTAATATAATGTTAGAAGAGTTCTATGATGGATCAAATGGGGGTCATTTTTCTCCAAGAGTGATAGCCCTCAAGATTATGAAGGTTGGCTATTATTGGCCAAAGGTGTTTAGTGATTGTTATGCATGGATCTGTCATCACCAATCTGGCACTATGATAATTCTTCACCGGGAACTCCTCGTGCTATGATTATTTACTAATGCACAACCTTTAGTTTGGTGGATGTAATCTGGAAACAAAACAACAACATAACACAAGAATACCATTGACTATGATAAGACAGAATGATGACAAATCTGAAATATCAAAATAAATTATAATATTAACATGAAACCGTTACAATCTCACCCATGAGGTACTTCAAGTGTTATTGACTTCACTTGCCTTTCACCAAGACTATGGGAAAAAATTTACAATTACACATCTCAATGGCTTCTTCAACACACCTTTAAACTGATGGCTTCCTTCGCACACTTCCTACAATATTTCTCACTACTTCCTTCTATGCTAAATGAGGGGGGGTGGCCTCTCTATTTATAGAACTTCCAAGCTTATCCATCTTATCTCTAAGATAGGATAAGAAATCCACTCTGACGAATCATATTCCATACCTTAACTCTTATCTGTACATGTAAGCTTATCTGTTAAGATAAGATAAACCTTATCATTTTACATGGGTTCCACATTTTTAGACTTTTTACAAATAAAATACACAAAATATTTATGACCTCACTCCTTGTCTTTATTACCAATATAATATTTCTAATTCCTAATCATGTAGACCCTACTTCTCTAATTACCCAAACTTTGACATTTTAACATTACCGGACCACTTACGACAAATATTTACTTTTTACAACATTCCTATTGTAATTTGACTGTTACCGTAATCTACATTATTGGCGGCACCGTATTGACGGTGCCTTTATCTTCTATTAGATGCTACTACTAATTATACTTAACAACATCATATTCCTAATACATACATTAATGAAATAGAAATTACGGAGGAAAATTTTAGTGTTGACATCTTCCCCCTTTCTAGCTTCTACTCCGTCCTCAGAGTAGACTATTCTGGTGCTTGGAAAATCTTCAACTTGTCGTGGTTGACCCATTTCGTAATGGGGAGTGCCATCCAATTCCTCCAGTCGGTTACGTACCATTTTCATTCACAGCTGCTATTTTGTAAGGTCCCATCCATTTTGGAAGAAATTTTCTCTGTCTTCTTTTTTTGTATCTGGAATCATATACTAGAACCAAGTCATTCACATGAAATGGAGACCACCAGATCTTTTGATCAAAGTATTCCTTTTGCTTCATTTTCTTCTTATGGCTTGTATCCTTTTCTATTTCTCTCATTTCCTTCAACAAATGAAGATGTCCCAACCTTTCTTTTACTGAATCACTTTCATCCATCCTTTCATTTTTCATAACTCTCACAGTGGGAATATCAAACTCAATAGGAAGAACTGGATCAATGCCATAGGCCAACTGAAATGGGGGAGTATCATGTTGCTGACTTTGATGTTGCCCTATATGCCCACAATGCTGCATGAATCCTTTTATCCCATTTTATGTACCTGCAAGGCTGCATCTGAGGCATCAGTGTACACAATGAATGGCTTGCTCCAATCTGGATTCTTCAAAACAGGTGAAGACACCAGGGCTTTCTTCAATTGTCCAAAAGCTTCATGCGCCTTATTTCCTGGTTCATAAGTAACATCCTTCTTCAAGAACTGGGTTAGTGGCTGTGTACAATCTTTGAGAAATTCTTGATGAACCTTCTATAGTAACCCACATGGCCTAAAACCTTCTATAGTAACCCACATGGCTAAAATGATCTCAACTTACTTCTATTAATAAGAAATGGTAAATCTTTGATTTTTGAAACTTTATCAGGATCAGTACCAATACCATCTCTGGATACAACATGCCCTAACAAAACACCTTTAGAACATCCAAAGACACACTTTGTAGGGTTTAGTGAGGCTTGTGCTTCATCTAACCTTTGAAATTCTATCTCCATCTGGTGCAGGTGGCCCAACTTGCTCCCATAGATGCAAAAATCATCCAGAAATACTCTAATGAAGGTCCCAATGTAGGGTTTTGAACACCCTATTCATCAAACGCTGGAATGTTGCTGGAGCATTACACAACCCAAAAGGCATAACTCTATAAGCAAACGTTCCCCCAAGGAGTGGTGAACATGGTCTTCAGCTGATCTTTCTCTGCTATACGAACTTGGTTGTAGCCGCTATATCCATCAGACAAAACTATAGCACTCCTGGCCAGCTACTTCGTCCAAGATCTGATCTGAAAATGGAAGAGGGTAATGATCTTTCTTTGTTTCCTTATTGAGATCTTCCTATAATCAACACAAATGCGTAGCTTCCCATTCTTTTTTATTGAGATCACAATGGGAGAAAACCCATTCTAAATTCTCCACAGCAAATATGAATCCTGCATCAAGCAACTTATCTATTTCTTCTTTTACAATCTTGTAAAAATTAGGATTCATTCTATATGGCATTTGCTTTATGGGCTTAGCACCATCTACCAGCTCAATAGAATGTTCTACCCAACTTACTTGACGGAGTTCCTTGTAATAAAAAGTGAATAGGTGTATGTACCTTCGAAAGAGCTGGAGGAAGGATTCCTTCTCACTCTCCATCACAGCATCACCAATCATTATTTGTTGGAGACGATCACCAACTTATTCCTCAGATAATTTTATGGGGTCATGAGTTGGTGTGACTGGAAGGATATCCATGACTGAAACATCCACCTCGCTTTCTTCATCTTCAATGTCCACTTCACTAGTACTAGAGTAATCAGAGGATGTCCAATCATCAGTTTCATCACTTGAATCCAAAGGTTCTACTTTATGATGTCGAGGGATCACGTTTATCTTCACCCTCTCTCTACCACATCCAAGTGTCATGAAACCTTCATTCCAGTAGTTTCTTGCATGAACTCTCCTTATCCATGGTCTTCCCAGCAGCATTGGGTACACAACAATACCATTTTTCATCACTTGAAATTCTACCACACATACAACACCCATAACAAATATTGCCACATTTGAAACTACACCTTCTGGTTTAGTTTTTCCCTTATTTAATGACCTTAACATAAGTGTTGAAGGGTGATCAATTTTTAAACCCAACATATTCATTATAGACTCGGTCATTTACATTAACTGCAGCACCTCCATCAACTAAGACATCATGAATTGAAATACCTTTACATAATAGCTCAGCTTGTGGAGCATATGGATCCGCCTCTACCTCCAAAACAAGGACCTCAACCTCCTTCCTTCGTCGAGCATTGAGTCCACTTCGCAACTCCTGCCTCTTCTCAGAAGACATAGCCAAGAGTTGACCATATGTAATATTTGCAGGCCTTTTGGACAGATCTTCCAAGATGGAGAATGGTCCTTGCCCCTGTGAAATCAGGAAAATCCTGCCACTCCCAACTTTCTTCTCCTATGTTTCTTACTAGTTTCTTCTTTCATCTTCTTATGATCATTTCCATCTTGATTATCTCTTTTCTTTCTTTCTTTTTGTTACAAACACATCTACTTCATTATTTCTGCTCTTATCTACTACATCAAAATAATTCACAGGTGCTTTTCCTTTATCATTATCTCCTTTACCAGATGTAGAAGCTCTATCTGAACAATTATACTTATAATGACCCTTTTTATAACAACCATAACATACAACTTCAGAAATATTTCTTTTTGGACCTCTATCTCCTCCCTAAGAACTAAATTCCTTTCCTTGAAGAAGATTAATAGTTAACTGACCCATCTTTTTAAGCAAATCCTAATACTTAGTAGATGTACTAGGAGAAATATTTGTACTCACTGGGAGGTGGTTGTGGATTCTGGACCAAAGGTGCTGGTGTAGGCTCTACTTTAGCAACAATTTCTTTGGGCTCCTCTTCGATGCTTTCTTATTTCCTTCTTACAATCTCCTTTTCTTATTTAATGGTAGCTGGGCGGTCATACTTCACTCGTTGTCTGATCTCTAGCTTCATCCCAAGAATGAAGTGCTTACAGAGGAGATTATCCATGCCATTCATCAACCCATTCGCTAATCCTTCCTTCCGGATCTCGGCATCGAGCTTCCTCCTTAGCTCTAGAACACGAGCATAATAATCCTTTATCTTCTCCTTCTCTCCCTGGGATAGCTTTGTGATCTCAATCATGAGATCTACATATTTCTGTTGTTCACCAAATTCTTCAAGAAAACTTTCAGTTAATAAATCCCATGAATTCTTCACATTATCACCTAGTGTTTCAAACTACCTAAGTGTTGAATCATCCAAAAAGGTAGGAAAAAATTCAATCCATTGTTCCCTTCTTATAAGGCCATTACAAATACAAGATCACTTAAACTCTTAAATGAAAGAAGAAGCATCTTCATTAGATTGAGCTGAAAAAACAGGAATCTTTCCCCATTTTCAAAAGTAACCACCATGAAATACCAACTCACAAGAACAATTAGCAAGACTTATGTGTACAAATAATTGGAATCACTATACTAGAAAGTGACTTTACACCTTTCTATAGTAAAATAGAAATGACCACGGTAAACTATGGTAAAACTTGACTTACTGCGGTAAAAACTGACTTTACTGTGGTAAACACTATTCACGGTAAAAAGTGAAGTTACTGCGGTAAATACTATTCACGGTTAAAAAATGAAGTTACTGCGGGTAAATACTATTCACGGTAAAAAGTGACTTTACTGTGGTAAATACTATTCCAACAAAAATGAATTTACCATGGTAACTACTATTCATGGCAAAAATGACTTTACCATGGAAACTACTATGCACAGTAAAAACAAGGTTACCCTCTAATTGATTTTTGACTAAGTGGGAATATCTCTCCAGAAGAACACCAACGAGGAATGGTCCCGGCAACGGAACCAAATTGTCATCACCAATCCAAAAGTATGATAATTCTTCACCGGGAACTCCTCGTGCTATGATTATTTACTAATGCACAACCTTTAGTTTGGTGGATGTAATCTGGAAACAAAACAACAACATAACACAAGGATACCATCGACTATGATAAGACAGAATGATGACAAATCTGAAATATCAAAATAAATTATAATATTAACATGAAACTGTTACAATCTCACCCATGAGGTACTTCAAGTGTTATTGACTTCACTTGCCTTTCACCAAGACTATGGGAGAAACTTTACAATTACACCTCTTTATGGCTTCTTCAACACACATTTAAACTGATGGCTTCCTTCGCACACTTCCTACAATATTTCTCACTACTTCTTTCTATGCTAAATGAGGGGGGGTGGCCTCTCTATTTATAGAACTTCCAGGCTTATCCATCTTATCTCTAAGATAGGATAAGAAATCCACTCTGACGAATCATATTCCATACCTTAACTCTTATCTGTACATGTAAGCTTATCTTTTAAGATAAGATAAACCTTATTATTTTACATGGGTTCCACATTGTTAAACTTTTTACAAATAAAATACACAAAATATTTATGACCTCACTCCTTGTCCTTATTACCAATATAATATTTCTAATTCCTAATCATGTAGACCCTACTTCTCTAATTACCCAAACTTTGACATTTTAACATTACTGGACCACTTACGACAACTATTTACTTTTTACCACAACATTCCTATTGTACTTTGACTGTTACTGTACTCCACATTATTGGCGGCGTCATACTGGCAGCGCCGTTATCTTCTATCGGACGCTACTACTAATTATAATTAACAACATCCTATTCCTAATACATACATTAATTAAATAGAAATTACGGAGGAAAATTTTAGTGTCGACAGATCAAGAGGTGCAAAAATTGTGCATTCTTCACAGGAAAGGAAAGATTAGCATCCCTTCCATTGCACACAACTTCAGTTGACCAACCATTCATGCAATGGGGTTTAGAATTCATTAGAGTCATTAACCCAAACTCAAGCCAAGGACACAAGTGGATTCTAACAACAACAAACTACTTCACCAAATGGACTGAGGTGGTGGCACTCAAAGAGGAAAATGAATCTAGCATTCTAGACTTCTATGAGGGGATAGTAACTAGATTTGGTATACCTGCCACTATAATATTAGATAATGCATTGGCATTCATAGGATCAAGGTGGCTAAATGGGTTGTTAAGAATTGGATCTATCTGAGCACTTCATCAATTATTACCCTCAAGGTAATGGCCAAGCTGAGTCTACCAATAAGAACCTATTAAAGATAATCAAGAGGACTCTTGATGAAAATCAGAGGACATGGCATGCTAAACTTAAATCACCCTTATTGGTTTATAGGGTAACTCCTAAGAGATCCACCGATAACTTTCCATTCAAACTTGTTTATGGAAGAGAGGCAATCTTGCCTATGTCACTTGAGTTGCCAACGTTGGAACTCATGAAACAATTGGAATTGTTGGAGTTTGAACCCATGGAGGTTAGATATGTAAAATTGATGGAACTCCAAGAAATCAGAGAGCATGCAGCCCAAACAATGGAGAAGGACCAAGCCTTGATCAAGAGAACCTTTGATAGGAAAGCTAAGGCTAGAACCTTCCAAGTTGGAGATTTAGTGTTGAAATGAGTTGCAGACTGAGCAAAGCCAGGGAGGCATTGAAATTTTGTTTCCATTGGGAGTGGCCCCTACATGGTCACAAAATGTAAGAACAACAATACCTTCCAATTGTATACATTGGATGGTGAAGAAATGTAGATTCCAGTTAATGGAATCCATCTAAAGCATTGCTATTAGAAGGGAAACTCCTCACCTTGTACATATTAGCTTAGATTTTCATTCCTCCAAGTCCTTGTGCACATTGTTTTGTTGTAGCTTAGTTTCACACTTCCCTAAGAGCTTTGGCATAGGCTTTGTTGTCCTAAGGATGCATCTTTGTAGGCCATGCTACACATCAAGTGATGTTCTACTCTTGCAATCTTCTTCCTAGAAATTTTCTAATGAGTTGAGAGTACCAAGCAGTTAAGTTGATAACTCCATTGCCCAATGGATTACTTTAGGCAGCTGGTCACTTCATCCAGTAGGCAGATGACCCCCCTGATTCACCAAAATTGTTATCTAAAATAAGCCCCTTGCTTATTTTTGACTTTCTTTCATTCCTTCCTTCCTTGTGCCTCAGTCAAATTTTTTCACTTTTTAGGAACTCAAAATTATCTAGAAATGGCTTTCTTTAGATAGAGAATTTTCTCACCTTTTCAGAAAGGTAAATTTTTCCTTCTAACTCATTGTATTTTGTAAGTTATGGCTCGACAAAGTTTTTGAGGGAAATTTTCCCAGGGAAGGTCTGAAACCAATATGAATAAGCCATGTGGTGGCGGAATGGCGGGTCAGCGGAGGTAAGTTGGAGAAATTGCCAAGGAGTGGGCGAGGTGCAAAGAAACAATTTTTCCCACAGGCCCACCAAGGAGAAGGAAAAGAAATGGTTTGAACCCGCAGATGAATGAGAATGTGACATGTGATGATAGGGATCAGACTGGTGGGGATCAGACTGGCAGGGGTAAGTTGAAAAAGTGGTAAAAAAAGGCGTAAAGGAAAATTTTTGCCCACGGGTCCACAGAGGAAAGAAAGTTGATTAAGGCCTGCACCAAATCAAAGTGTGCCTCGTGTCCATGAAACTAGCGGGAGTTGGAGGGGCAGAGTAAATTTTGGATTTTTTCCAAAGTAGTAAAAAGGCGCAAAGGAAAGATTTGGACCGCAGACCCGCTAAGGAGGAGATGGAAATTTTGGTTAAATCCCCGCGAGCGAATAAGGTGGTGACATGTGTCCTATTCTTGACAGATGTCGGGGGTGTAGGGAGGATTTGGAAATTTTGCCAAAGTGGTCAGCAAAATCAAAGGTAAAATTTGGAGCACGTGCCCACAGTGAATAGGAGGATGACAAGTGTCCTGGAGCGACAGGGCACAGAGAAATTTTGGAATTTTTTCCAAAATTTGAAAAAGCGTAAAATGGCCTTTGAACCCGCAGACCAATGGGAATGCACCACGTGGTAGCGAAGTGGTGGGAAGCAGATATTTTTGGGAAATTTTTTCCAAATTCAAAAAAGGGGAAAAATTTTAGGTTCCGGCCTGCCGACCCGACTTTTGCCCCAGTTTTTCCCTAAATCTTCAGAGGGGCATATCTTTCGATCTAGAGCTTGGTTTTTCTCAATTTTGGTGTCATTGGAAAGATATTGAAGTCCTCTACATGATGGAATCTTCAATTTTGTTTTTTGATAGAGTTTAGTGAGAGAAAAATGAGAAAAACACATTTGGCATGGGGAAAAGAGTAGAACCGACATTCAACTACCATTTTTTATGTAGTATGGATTCCTTTCTTCTCCAGCATGCTTGAAAATCTTGGGGAATGAAATTTTAAGGGTACCCATGCTATTTTGATGGATCTGGTCAGTGGTTGAATCATTCATTTCAATTTCCCCACGTTTATCCTTCTTGAACTCGGGTTTTCATTGTTAAAAGCCAGATTTGGCTCATTGGTAAAGGGTTGGATCTTTTTTATGTTCTGTAGGCTCCCTTCTTCACCCTGGCAAGTGAATTTGTGGAATATAACACCTTTTTTTAGGACTGCAACATGTTTTCTACCTCCTTGTTGTTGTAATGCACTGTATTTAAAAATGGAAATGACAATGCAAGCTCTGTGAATGAATTTTCAATCCTTTCTTGTGTTGTTTTCTCTATCTTGGTCCTTCATTACAATTTTATCAATTTGTGCATGATTTGTGTTACATTTTTATAATTTGTGTCAATCTACAAAAATAGATGTTCACCACTCCTTTGGTGTATCACCTTTTCAGTTTAGTTTTATCTTCTTTTCTTTCTATCCTTGTCTCCTTGGAAAAATTAGAGTAGAATTTTGAGTTAAACATCTAAAAATTTCATGCATACATATGATCAGAGGAGTAGAGAAACCAACCTTCAATCTGGAGAGTTTTTTCCCATTTTTGTAAGTCCTACACTTGGGGAAATGATTCCATGTTATGCAATCACACTAAATGACCCAATTGTCACTAACAGATCTAAAGGTCATTTAGGGGGTGCTACTGATTTACACTAACAGATACCTTACAGGATAAACCCTAACCTGTGCATAAAAGTTAAAGAAGAAATTGACAAGATGTTGAATTTTGTCATAATTGAGCCCATAGAGGAATCAAAGTGGGTTAGCCTTATGGTAATCAGTATAAATAATGTCAGAAGAATCAAGATTTTTTTGGACTACAGGGAGTTGAATGTTGCATGTGTGATTGATCCTTTCCCTACACCATTTACTTAAGAAATATTGGAAGGCATTGTAGGGCGTGAGACTTACTCTTTTACAGATGGATTTTTTGGGTATCATCAATTTGAAATGAATGATAAGAAGATTGTTCCAAGCCACAATCTCATATGATAATAACACACCACATTAGATTTGCAAAATAGAAGAAGTAAAATACCATATATGGAAATCCATCATAATCCATAATGCTCAATACATTACGATAAAATGACTTGAATTATTCAATAAGAAAGTTGTACATATAAGATGAGGGAAGTGCAAATACTACCTAAATAAGTGGTGAAGAACTCTCGCTAACTGATACTAGTAGTTAATTTAAGTCTAGAAGACTAATAAGATAACTCCACATAACTTAGAAGTTAACTCAACACAACTAGTAAGCGAACTCCACACAACTAGTACACCTAAGCAAGCTAACCCAAAAAGTGTAGGGCTAACACAAGTTTAAGAATTATCCTAATAAATAAATAAAATCATAAATAATAACCTACACTAACACCCTCCCCTAAGCATAGCTTAGGTGGGTGGAAAAGAAGGTGGGTCCTAGCAATAAGGCCTAATGAGGTACCCACATATAGAAAATGGGAAAAATGGACACCGCAAGCTACCCAAAACCATTAATAACAAAGTAGAGAGAGAAAAATTCCCGCTGGAAAGTATCCCAAGAAGCTCAGATCCATAAAATCATACAATACTAAAGAAGTTTTGTGTGCACTATGGTCTAAATCCATTACTAGATCATAGAACTCAAAAACAACTGACACTGGGCTTCACTAGAATAACTTCATGGAAGGATACTGTCAATGGAGTTATGTCGAAAGTGTAAAAAAAACACAAAACATAATCTATAAACTGCTATACAGATAAGTTTTCCATTATCTGTCAAGAACAACTCCAAGGAAACAAGGATGAAGGACATGAGATTACAACTTAAAGGACAAACTCTCGAAGAAATAAGATCAAACTGTTACAAATAGGCCATGGTCACGATCCAAAGAAAAATAATCAAGGAAACAAGGTAAGGACACGAAGATCTAAATAAATAGGAGTACCATGATCCAAGAAAAGCAAGTAACAAGGCAAGGAATGAAACCGAAGAAGCATTATCAAAACGTAAATTAGGAACGGACATGAAGTCTAAATAATCGGTTAATCAAACTACAACTCCCGTACTACGAATTGTTAGAGTGAAACCAACCAGATCTGTATGAGTTGCAAAATTCAACTACTCAAACAACTAAACAAACTAATACTAGGTCTTCAACCAAAATATCTCCCCATAAGAGAGAGATGCCAACTATGGCAAAAAAAAAGTGTCGAAATTCGATCCACATATCTCAAAAAAAATAAGAGAGATATAAAATGTATACACTCATAGATACAAGAAGCAACACCTAAAAGTTTAGGATGTGGGCTCAAACGAAATTGGGTGTCACAAGTGATTACAACACCTCCCAAATTTAAATTTATAATTGAGTACATGTAAATATTATAATGAGTAAAAGTACACTTTTACATTTGAAATATGTGTTGAAAATTACTGATGCATAGATCTGAAAAAATACACATTCTAAACAAACGATCAACTTAATCTAAGATACACAGATCAAAGTTATGAGCTTAGATGGTTTGTTATTAAAATAATATTTTTAATGTTGATGTTTTTCGTAAAAGGTACAACGTACCCCAAATGTTGAAAGGGTATTACCCTTTCACATTTGGGTGTCACGTGTACCTTTTACGAAAAACATCACATTAAAATATTATTTTAATAACCACCATCTAGAGCTCATAACTTTTGATCTGTATCTTAGATTAAGGTGGATCGTTTTTTTAAATTGTTGTATTTTTTCGAGATCTATGCATCAGTGAAAATTTTCATACACATATTTCATATGTAAAGTGTACTTTTACTCATTATAATGCATTTACTATGTACTATTATAAATTGTTAAATTTGGGAGGTTGTTGGTAATTCACTTGTGGACACAATTTCGGTTGAGCCCAACCTCCTAAACTTTTAGGTGTTTGCATTCTTGTATTATGAGTGTATACATTGTATATCTCCTTATTTTTTGAGATATTTTGGATCTATATTTTCGACACTTTATTTTTTGCATTTGGCAAGTCTTCTCTCTTATGGGGGAGATTATTTTGGGTGAAGCCTAGTATTAGTTTGTTAGTTTGAGTAGTTTGATTTGGCAACCGTCATACAGATCTGTGGTTTCACTCTAACAATTCAGTAGTACGGGAGGTTGTAGTTTTGATACCGATTATTTAGGATTCATGTCCTTTCCTATTTACGTTTTGATAATGCTTCTTCGGGTTTCATTTCCTTGCCTTGTTACCTTGGCTTTTCTTGGATCATGGTACTCCTATTTATTTAGATCTCGTGTCCTTACCTTGTTTCCTTGATTATTTTTCTTGGATCGTGACATGCCTATTTGTAACAGTTGATCTTATTTCTTCATATTTTGTCCTTTAGTTTGATCTCATGTCCTTTCCTTGTTTCCTTGGTTGTTCTTAGATCATGGAAAACTTATTTATAGCAGTTTATAGATTATGTTTTGTGTTTTTTTTACACTTTCGACTATAATCCATTGCAGTATCTCTTCATGAAGTTTTTATTCCTAGTGAGCCCTAGTGTCAGTTGTTTTTGTTAGTCTATGATCTTCGTAATGGATTTAGAGCCATAGTGCCACAAAACCTTCTTTAGTATTTGTATGATTTTATGGATCTGAGCTTCTTGGATACTTTCAGCGGGATTTTTCTCTCTCTACTTTGTTATTAATGGTTTTGGGTACTTGCGTGTCCCTTTTTCCAATTTTCTATAGTGGGGCTACCTCATTTAGGCCTTATTGCTAGGACCCACTTCTTTTCCACCCACCTAAGCTATGGCTTAGGACGGGTGTTAGGTGTAAGGTTATTATTTATGATTTTTATTTAATTTATTGGATAATTCTTAAACTTGTGTTAGCCCTACACTTTTTGGTTAGCTTGCTTAGGTGTACTAGTTGGTGGAGTTTCGCTTACTAGTTGTGTTGATTAACTTCTAAGTTATGTGGAGTTATCTTATTAGTCCTTCTAGAACTTAAATTACTACTAGTATCAGTTTAGCCGGGGAAAGTTTCTTCACCACTTATTTAGGGTAGTATTTGCATTCCCTCATCTTATATGTACAACTTTCTTATTGAATAATTCAAGTATTTTATCGTAATGTATTGAGCAATTATGGATTATGATGGATTTTCCATATTGGTATTTTACTTTTCTATTTGGCAAATCTATGTGGTGTGTTATTATCATATGAGATTGTGGCTTGGAACAATCTTTCTTATCAATTCATTTCAAATTGATGATACCAATAAATCCATCTGTAAAAGAGTAATCTCACGCCCTACAATGCCTTCCAATATTTTTCTTAAGTAAATGGTGTAGGGAAAGGATCAATCACACATTGCACCATTCAACTCCTGTAGTCAAAAAAAAATCTTGATTCTTCTGACATTTATTTATACTGATACATAAGGCTAACCCACTTTGATTCCTCTATGGGCTAAATTATGACAAAATTCAACATCTTGGTCAATTTTCCTTTCTTTTAACTTTTTATGCACGGTTAGGGTTTATCCTGTAAGGTATCTGTTAGTGTAAATCATAGCACCCCCTAATGACTTTAGATCTGTTAGTGACATTGGTCATTTAGTGTGATTGCATAACACTGAGATCATTTCCCCAAGTGTGGACTTACAAAATGGGAAAAAAATCTCCGATTGAAGGTTGGTTTTTCTCTACTCCTCTGATCATATGTATGCATGAAATTTTTTTAGATGTTTAATCAAAATTCTACTCTAAATTTTTCCAAGGAGACAAGGATAGCAAGAAAAGAAGATAAAACTAAACTGAAAGGTGAATACACCAAAGGAGTGGGTGAACATCTATTTTTGTAGATTGACACAAATTATAAAAATGTAACACAATCCATGCACAAATTGATTAAAATTGGTAAATGAAGGACCAAGAATAGATGAAAACAACACAACGAAAGGATTGAAAATTCATTCACAGATGCTTGCATTGTTCATGTTCCATTTTTAAATACAGTGCATTACAAAACAACAAGGAGGTAGAAAAACACTGTTTGACAGTCTAAAAAAGGTGTTATTTTCACAAATTTCACTTGCCAAGGGTGAAGAAGGGAGCCCTACAGAACAAAAAAGATCCAACCCTTTTACCAATGAGCAATCTGGCTTTAACAATGAAAACCCGAGTTCAAAGAAGGATAAACGTGGGGAAATTGAAATGAATGATTCAACCACTGACCAGATCCATCAAAATAGCATGGGTACCCTTAAACATTTCATCCCAAGATTTTCAACTGCTGGAGACAGAAAGGAATCATACTACAGTAAAAAATGGTAAGTTGAATGCTCGGTTCTACTCTTTTCCCCATGCCAAAATGTGTTTTCTCATTTTTTCTCTCACTTAAACCTATCAAAACAAAATTCGAAGATTCCATGCATGTAGAAGGACTTCAAATATCTTTTCAATGAACCAAAATTGAGAAAAACAAGCTTAGATGAAGATATGCCTCTGAAGATTTAGGGAAAAACTGGGGCAAAAGTCGGGTCGGCAGGCCGGAACCCTACAAATTTTTCCCTTTTTGAATTTTGGAAAAAAATTTCCGCAAATATCTGCTTCCCACACTTCGCTACACGGTGGTGCATTCCCATTGTTGGCGGGTTCAAAGGCCATTTACGCTTTTTTCAAATTTTGAAAAAATTTCAAAATTTCCTCTGTGCCCTGTCCGCTCCAGGACACTTGTCATCCTCCTATTCACTGTGCGGCACGTGCTCAAATTTACCTTTGATTTGTGACCACTTTTGCAAAATTCCAAATCCTCTTATATATACACCCCGACATCTTCAAGAAAATAGGAACATGTCACCACTATCGCTCGCGGGGATTTTAACCAAAATTTCATCTCCTCCTTAGCGGGTCTGCGGTCCCAATCTTTCCTTGGCGCCTTTTACTACTTTGGAAAAATCCAAAATTTACTCTGCCCTCAACTCCCGCTGTTTCATGACACGAGGCACACTTTGATTTGGTGCAGGCCTTAATCAAACTTTTCTTTCCTCTTGTGGACCCGTTGGCAAAATTTTTCCTTTACGCCTTTTTACACTTTTCAACTATACCCCTGCCAGTCTGATCCCCACCAGTCTGATGCCCTTCATCAATGTCAATTTTCTCATTCATCTGCGTGGTTTAAAACCATTTTCTTTTCCTTCTCTTGGTGGCCGTGGGATAAAATTGTTTTCTTTGCACCTCCCCACTCTTGCAATTCTCAACTTACCTCCGCTGACCCGCCATTTCCGCCCACATGGCTTATTCATATTGGTTTTCAGACCTTCCCTGGGAAAATTTCCCTCAAAAACCTTGTCGAGCCATAACTTCAATACAATGAGTTAGAAGGAAAAATTACCTTCTGAAAAGGTGGAGAAAATTCTCTAATCTAAAGAAACCATTTCCAGATAATTTTGAGTTCCTAAAAGTGAAAAAAATTTTGACTGAGGCACAAGGAAGGAAGGAATGAAAAAGAAAGTCAAAAATAAGCAAGGGGCCTTATTTTAGATAAAATTTTTGGTGAATCAGGGGGGGTCATCTGCCTACTGGAATGAAGTGACCAAGCTGCCTAAAGTATCATTTGGGAGCAATGGAGTTATCAAGCTTAACTGTTGGTACTCTCACTCATTAGAAAATTTCTAGGAAGAGATTGGCAAGAGTAGAAACATCACTTGATGTGTAGCATGGCCTACAAAGATGCATCTTAGGACAACAAAGCTATGCCAAAGCTCTTAGGGAAGTGTGAAACTAAGCTACAACAAAACAATGTGCACAAGGACTTTGGAGGAATGAAAATCTAAGCTAATATGTAAGGTGGAGGAGTTTCCTCTAAAGAAATGCTTTTTAGATTGGTTCCATTAACTGGAATCTACATTTCTTCATCATCAATGTATATCAATTGGAAGGTATTGTTTGTCTTAGCATTTTTGTGACCATGTAGGGGCCACTCCCAATGGAAACAAAATTTCAATGCTCCCTGGCTTTGCTCAGTCTGCACTCATTTCAACAGCTAAATCTCAACTTGGAAGGTTCTAGCCTTAGCTTTCCTATCAAAGGTTCTCTGATCAAGGCTTGGTCTTCTCCATTGTTTTGGGCTGCATGCTCTCTGATTTCTTGGAGTTCCCATCAATTTTACAATCTAACCCCATGGGTTTCAAACTCCAACAATTCAATTGTTCATGAGCTTCCCAACGTTGGCAACTCAGTGACATAGGCAAGATTTGCCTCTCTTCCATAAACAAGTTTGAATGGAAAGTTTATCGGTGGATCTCTTAGGAGTTACCCTAATAAACAATAAGGGTGATTTAAGTTTAGCATGCCATGTCCCTCTGATTTTCATCAAGAGTCCTCTTGATTATCTTTAATAGGTTCCTTATTGGTTAGACTCAGCTTTGGCATTACCTTGAGGGTAATAATTTTGATGAAGTGCTCAGATAGATCCAAGATTCTTAACAACCCATTTAGCACCTTTGGATACTATTGAATGCTATGCATTATCTACATATTATAGTGGCAGTAATACCAAATCTAGTTACTATCCTCATAGAAGTCTAGAATGCTAGATTCATTTTCCTCTTTGAGTGCCACACCTCAGTCCATTTGGTGAAGTAGTTTGTTGTTGTTAGAATCCACTTGTGGTCCTTGCTTTGAGTTGGGTTAATGACCTAATGAATCTAAACCCCATTGCATGAATGGTTGGTCAACTGAAGTTGTGTGCAATGGAAGGATGCTAATCTTTCCTTTCCTGTCGAAGAATGCACAATTTTTTGCACTCTTGATGCTGTGACACTAAAATTTCCTCCGTAATTTCTATTTAATTAATGTGTATTAGGAATAGGATGTTGTTAATTATATATTAGTAGTAGCGTACATAGAAGATACACGGCGCTGCAGTATGACGCGCAATAATGTGGAGTACAGTAACAGTAAAGTAAATAGGAATGTTGTGGTAAAAAGTAATAGTTGTTGTAAAGTGGTCCAGTAATGTTAAAATGTCAAAGTTTGGGTAATTAGAGAAGTAGGGTCTACATGATTAGGGAATTAGAAATATTATATTGGTAATAAGGACAAGGAGTGAAGGTATAAATATTTTGTTGTATTTTTTGTAAAAGTTTAACAATGTGGAACCCATGTAAAATAATAAGGTTTATCTTATCATTAAAAGACAATAAGCTTACATGTAACAGATAAGAGTTAAGGCTATGGAATATGATTCGTCAGAGTGGATTTCTTATCCTATCTTAGAGATAAATGGATAAGCCTGGAAGTTCTATAAATAGAGAGGCCCCCCCCTCCATTTAGCATAGAAAGAAGTAAGTGAGAAATATTGTAGGAAGTGTGGCGAAAGGAAGCCATCAGTTTAAAGGTGTGTTGAAGACCGCCATTAAGAGGTGTAATTTGTAAGTTTCTCCCATAGTCTTTGGAGAAAGGAAGTGAAGTAATAACCACTTGAAGTACCTCATGGGTGAGATTGTAACAAGTTTCATGTTAATATTATAATTTTTTTGATATTTCAGATTTGTCATCATCCTTGTCTTAATCATAGTCGATGGTAATTCTTGTGTTATGTTGTTGTTTTGTCTTCCAGATTACATCACCAAACTAAAGGCTGTGCATTAGTAAAATAATCATAGTACACGAGAAGTTCCCAGTGCAAGAATTATCATAGTGCCGGATTGGTGATGACATTTGGTTCCGTTGCCGGGAACCATTCTGTTGGTGGATTTTCTGGAGAGATATCCCATTAGGTCAAAAATCAATTAGAGGGTAACCTTGTTTTTACTGTGCATAGTAGTTACCATGGTAAAGTCATTTTTGCCATGAATAGTAGTTTACGATGGTAAATTCAATTTTTGCCTGGAAAAGTATTTATCGCAGTAAACGTCACTTTTAACCGTCGAATGGGTATTTACCCGTAGTAAATTCACTTTTACCCGTGAATAGGTGTTTTACCACAAGTCACAATGCCAGTTCTTGACCACAAGCTAAGTCAAGGTTTTTTTACCATAGTATTGAACCGTGGGTCATTTCTATTTTACTGTAGAAAGGTGTAAATTCACTTTCTAGTTATGAGTGATTCCAATTATTTGTTACAACATAAAGTCTTGTTGATTGTACTTGTGAGTTGGGTAATTTCAGCGGTGGTGTACTTTGAAAATGGGAAAAGAGTTCCTATTTTTTCAGCTCAATCTAAATGAAGATGCTTATTCTTTCATTCCCAAGAGTTTAAGCGATCTTGTATTTGTAATGGCCCTTATAAGAGGAGGGAACAATGGAACTGGGAATTTTTCCTACCTTTTGGGTGGTTCAACACTTAGGTGGTTTGAAAAACACTAGGGTGATAATGTGAAAAATTCATGGGATTATTAACTGAAAGTTTTTCTTGAAGAATTTGGTGAACAACAGAAATATGCAGATCTCATGATCGAGATCAACAAAGCTAATCCCAAGGAGAGAAGGAGAAGATAAGGGATTATCATGCTCGTGTTCTAGAGCTAAGGAGGAAGCTCGATGCCTAGATCCGGAAGGAAGGACTAGCGGATGGGTTGATGAATGGCGTGGATAATCTCCTCTGTAAGCACTTTCATTCTTGGGATGAAGCCAGAGATCAGACAATCGAGTGAAGTATGACCACCCAGCTACCATTGGAACAAGCAAAGGAGATTGCAAGAAGGCAAGAAGAAAGCATGGAAGAGGAGCCCAAAGAAATTGTTTGCTAACAGTAGAGCCTACACCAGCACCTTTGGTCTAGAATCCACAACCACTCCCGGTGAGCACAAATATTTCTCCTAGGTACATCTACTGAGTATGAAGATCTGCTCAAAAAGATGGGTCAGTTAACTATTAATCTTCTCAAGGAAAGGAATTATAGTTCTCAGGGAGGAGATAGAGGTCCAAAAAGAAATATTTCTGAAGTTGTTTGTTATGGTTGTTATAAAAAGGGTCATTATAGTAATAATTGTCCAAATAGAGCTTCTACATCTGGTAAAGAGATAATGATAAAGGAAAAGCACCTGTGAATTCTTTTGATGTAGTAGATAAGAGAAGAAATAATGAAGTAGATGTGTTTGTAACAAAAAGAAAGAAAAGAAAAAGATAATCAAGATGGAAATGATCCTAAGAAGAATGAAAGAAGAAACTAGTAAAGAAACATAGGAGAAAAAGTTGGGTGTGCAGGATTTTTGATTTCACAGGGGCAAGGGACCATACTCCATCTGGAAAGATCTTCCAAAAGGCCTACAAATATTACATATGGTCAACTCTTGGCTATGTCTTCTGAGAAGAGGCGGGAGTTGCGAGGTGGACTCAATGCTCGAAGAAGGAAAGGAGGTTGAGGTTCCCTGTTGTTGGAGGCAGAGGTTAGATTCCCATATGCTCCACAAGCCTGAGTATTATGTAATGGTATTTTCAATTCATGATGTTTTAGTTGATGGGTGTTGCAGTTAATGTAATGACCAAGTCTGTAAATGAAATATGTTGGGTTTAAAAATGATCGCCCTTCAACACTTATGTTAAGGGTCATTAAATATAAAGGAAAAACTAAACCAGAAGGTGTAGTTTCAAATGTGGCAATATCTGTTATGGGTGTGGTATGTGTGGTAGACTTCAGGTGATGAAAAATGGTAACTTGTTGGCATACTCCATGCTACTGGAAGACGATGGCTAACGGAGACGTTCATGCAAGAAACTACTGGAATGAAGGTTTCATGACACTTGGACGTGGTAGAAGAAAGGGATGAATAAATTTGATCCCTTCGACATCATAAGGCAGACCTGTGGATTCAAGTGATGAAACTGATGATTGGACATCTCTGATTACTCTTAGGTAACAGTGAAGTGGACACTGAAGATGGAAGAAAGTGAGTGGATGTTTCAGTCATGGATATCCTTCCAGTTCACACCAAATCACATGACCCCATAAAATTATCTGAAGAAGAAGTTGATGATCATCTCCAACAAATAAAGATTGGTGATGTTGTGATGGAGAAGTGAGAAGGAATCCTACCATCCAGCTTCTTCGAAGAGCTCAATAAGGCAACAAAGAAGGATCATTACCCTCTTCCATTTTAGATCAGATCTTGGACGAAGTAGCTGCCAGGAGTGATATAGTTTTGCTGTATGGATATAGCTGGCTACAATCAAGTTCATAATAGCAGAGAAAGATCAGCTGAAGACCACGTTCACCACTCTTGGGGAACGTTGCTTATAGAGTTATCTTTTGGGTTGGTAATGCTCCGCAACATTCCAGCGTTTGATGAATAGGGTGTTCGAATCCTACATTGGGACCTTCATCAGAGTATTTCTGGATATTTTTGCATCTATTGGGAGCAAGTTGGACCACCTGCCAAATGGAGGACATCATTCGAAGGTTTATGAACACAAGCCTCACTAAACCTACAAAGTTTGTGTTTTTGATCGTTCTAAGGTGTTTGTTAGGGCATGTCTGTATCCAGAGATTGGTATTTGGTATGATCTATAAAGTTTTCAAAAATCAAGATATTACCATTTCCTCTTATAGAGTAAGTTGAGAATCATTTTTAGGCCATGTGGGTTACTATAGAAAGGTTCATCAGAATTTTCTCAAGATGAAACCACTAACCCAGTCTTTGAAGAATGGATGTTTACTTGAATGATCAGGAAATAAGGTGCATGAAGCTTTTGGACAAATTGAAGGAGCTGGTGTTTCACTGTTTTTGAAGAATCCAGATTGGAGCAAGCCATTCATTGTGTACACGATGCTTCAGATGCCAAGCACTAGGAAGTACTTTGAGCCAAAAGGATGAAAATGGGAAAATGAACATCCAAATTACTTTGGGAGCAGACAAAATTGGTAGCAGTGCTTGAGGTAAATTATACTGTAACTGAAAAAGAGCTCTGGCTTATCATTTTGCTGTTATAAGAGTTTTAGAAATTACTCGCTAGGGAAAAAAATTCTAGTTGTAACAGCTCATCAGCTCTAAAATAATATTGTAAAATAAGCCTAAACCCCATCAGGGAGGATAGCAAGATGGATAATTTTGCTACAAGAATTTGAATTTGATATTATAGATAGGCAAGGAGAAGCATGTCAATGCAGATGCACTCTCTCGAGCCTATGATGGGGTTTAGATCATCCTAGTGAGCCCTAGTGTCAGTTGTTTTTGTTAGTCTATGATCTTCGTAATGGATTTAGAGCCATAGTGCCACAAAACCTTCTTTAGTATTTGTATGATTTTATGGATCTGAGCTTCTTGGATACTTTCAGCGGGATTTTTCTCTCTCTACTTTGTTATTAATGGTTTTGGGTACTTGCGTGTCCCTTTTTCCAATTTTCTATAGTGGGGCTACCTCATTTAGGCCTTATTGCTAGGACCCACTTCTTTTCCACCCACCTAAGCTATGGCTTAGGACGGGTGTTAGGTGTAAGGTTATTATTTATGATTTTTATTTAATTTATTGGATAATTCTTAAACTTGTGTTAGCCCTACACTTTTTGGTTAGCTTGCTTAGGTGTACTAGTTGGTGGAGTTTCGCTTACTAGTTGTGTTGATTAACTTCTAAGTTATGTGGAGTTATCTTATTAGTCCTTCTAGAACTTAAATTACTACTAGTATCAGTTTAGCCGGGGAAAGTTTCTTCACCACTTATTTAGGGTAGTATTTGCATTCCCTCATCTTATATGTACAACTTTCTTATTGAATAATTCAAGTATTTTATCGTAATGTATTGAGCAATTATGGATTATGATGGATTTTCCATATTGGTATTTTACTTTTCTATTTGGCAAATCTATGTGGTGTGTTATTATCATATGAGATTGTGGCTTGGAACAATCTTTCTTATCAATTCATTTCAAATTGATGATACCAATAAATCCATCTGTAAAAGAGTAATCTCACGCCCTACAATGCCTTCCAATATTTTTCTTAAGTAAATGGTGTAGGGAAAGGATCAATCACACATTGCACCATTCAACTCCTGTAGTCAAAAAAAAATCTTGATTCTTCTGACATTTATTTATACTGATACATAAGGCTAACCCACTTTGATTCCTCTATGGGCTAAATTATGACAAAATTCAACATCTTGGTCAATTTTCCTTTCTTTTAACTTTTTATGCACGGTTAGGGTTTATCCTGTAAGGTATCTGTTAGTGTAAATCATAGCACCCCCTAATGACTTTAGATCTGTTAGTGACATTGGTCATTTAGTGTGATTGCATAACACTGAGATCATTTCCCCAAGTGTGGACTTACAAAATGGGAAAAAAATCTCCGATTGAAGGTTGGTTTTTCTCTACTCCTCTGATCATATGTATGCATGAAATTTTTTTAGATGTTTAATCAAAATTCTACTCTAAATTTTTCCAAGGAGACAAGGATAGCAAGAAAAGAAGATAAAACTAAACTGAAAGGTGAATACACCAAAGGAGTGGGTGAACATCTATTTTTGTAGATTGACACAAATTATAAAAATGTAACACAATCCATGCACAAATTGATTAAAATTGGTAAATGAAGGACCAAGAATAGATGAAAACAACACAACGAAAGGATTGAAAATTCATTCACAGATGCTTGCATTGTTCATGTTCCATTTTTAAATACAGTGCATTACAAAACAACAAGGAGGTAGAAAAACACTGTTTGACAGTCTAAAAAAGGTGTTATTTTCACAAATTTCACTTGCCAAGGGTGAAGAAGGGAGCCCTACAGAACAAAAAAGATCCAACCCTTTTACCAATGAGCAATCTGGCTTTAACAATGAAAACCCGAGTTCAAAGAAGGATAAACGTGGGGAAATTGAAATGAATGATTCAACCACTGACCAGATCCATCAAAATAGCATGGGTACCCTTAAACATTTCATCCCAAGATTTTCAACTGCTGGAGACAGAAAGGAATCATACTACAGTAAAAAATGGTAAGTTGAATGCTCGGTTCTACTCTTTTCCCCATGCCAAAATGTGTTTTCTCATTTTTTCTCTCACTTAAACCTATCAAAACAAAATTCGAAGATTCCATGCATGTAGAAGGACTTCAAATATCTTTTCAATGAACCAAAATTGAGAAAAACAAGCTTAGATGAAGATATGCCTCTGAAGATTTAGGGAAAAACTGGGGCAAAAGTCGGGTCGGCAGGCCGGAACCCTACAAATTTTTCCCTTTTTGAATTTTGGAAAAAAATTTCCGCAAATATCTGCTTCCCACACTTCGCTACACGGTGGTGCATTCCCATTGTTGGCGGGTTCAAAGGCCATTTACGCTTTTTTCAAATTTTGAAAAAATTTCAAAATTTCCTCTGTGCCCTGTCCGCTCCAGGACACTTGTCATCCTCCTATTCACTGTGCGGCACGTGCTCAAATTTACCTTTGATTTGTGACCACTTTTGCAAAATTCCAAATCCTCTTATATATACACCCCGACATCTTCAAGAAAATAGGAACATGTCACCACTATCGCTCGCGGGGATTTTAACCAAAATTTCATCTCCTCCTTAGCGGGTCTGCGGTCCCAATCTTTCCTTGGCGCCTTTTACTACTTTGGAAAAATCCAAAATTTACTCTGCCCTCAACTCCCGCTGTTTCATGACACGAGGCACACTTTGATTTGGTGCAGGCCTTAATCAAACTTTTCTTTCCTCTTGTGGACCCGTTGGCAAAATTTTTCCTTTACGCCTTTTTACACTTTTCAACTATACCCCTGCCAGTCTGATCCCCACCAGTCTGATGCCCTTCATCAATGTCAATTTTCTCATTCATCTGCGTGGTTTAAAACCATTTTCTTTTCCTTCTCTTGGTGGCCGTGGGATAAAATTGTTTTCTTTGCACCTCCCCACTCTTGCAATTCTCAACTTACCTCCGCTGACCCGCCATTTCCGCCCACATGGCTTATTCATATTGGTTTTCAGACCTTCCCTGGGAAAATTTCCCTCAAAAACCTTGTCGAGCCATAACTTCAATACAATGAGTTAGAAGGAAAAATTACCTTCTGAAAAGGTGGAGAAAATTCTCTAATCTAAAGAAACCATTTCCAGATAATTTTGAGTTCCTAAAAGTGAAAAAAATTTTGACTGAGGCACAAGGAAGGAAGGAATGAAAAAGAAAGTCAAAAATAAGCAAGGGGCCTTATTTTAGATAAAATTTTTGGTGAATCAGGGGGGGTCATCTGCCTACTGGAATGAAGTGACCAAGCTGCCTAAAGTATCATTTGGGAGCAATGGAGTTATCAAGCTTAACTGTTGGTACTCTCACTCATTAGAAAATTTCTAGGAAGAGATTGGCAAGAGTAGAAACATCACTTGATGTGTAGCATGGCCTACAAAGATGCATCTTAGGACAACAAAGCTATGCCAAAGCTCTTAGGGAAGTGTGAAACTAAGCTACAACAAAACAATGTGCACAAGGACTTTGGAGGAATGAAAATCTAAGCTAATATGTAAGGTGGAGGAGTTTCCTCTAAAGAAATGCTTTTTAGATTGGTTCCATTAACTGGAATCTACATTTCTTCATCATCAATGTATATCAATTGGAAGGTATTGTTTGTCTTAGCATTTTTGTGACCATGTAGGGGCCACTCCCAATGGAAACAAAATTTCAATGCTCCCTGGCTTTGCTCAGTCTGCACTCATTTCAACAGCTAAATCTCAACTTGGAAGGTTCTAGCCTTAGCTTTCCTATCAAAGGTTCTCTGATCAAGGCTTGGTCTTCTCCATTGTTTTGGGCTGCATGCTCTCTGATTTCTTGGAGTTCCCATCAATTTTACAATCTAACCCCATGGGTTTCAAACTCCAACAATTCAATTGTTCATGAGCTTCCCAACGTTGGCAACTCAGTGACATAGGCAAGATTTGCCTCTCTTCCATAAACAAGTTTGAATGGAAAGTTTATCGGTGGATCTCTTAGGAGTTACCCTAATAAACAATAAGGGTGATTTAAGTTTAGCATGCCATGTCCCTCTGATTTTCATCAAGAGTCCTCTTGATTATCTTTAATAGGTTCCTTATTGGTTAGACTCAGCTTTGGCATTACCTTGAGGGTAATAATTTTGATGAAGTGCTCAGATAGATCCAAGATTCTTAACAACCCATTTAGCACCTTTGGATACTATTGAATGCTATGCATTATCTACATATTATAGTGGCAGTAATACCAAATCTAGTTACTATCCTCATAGAAGTCTAGAATGCTAGATTCATTTTCCTCTTTGAGTGCCACACCTCAGTCCATTTGGTGAAGTAGTTTGTTGTTGTTAGAATCCACTTGTGGTCCTTGCTTTGAGTTGGGTTAATGACCTAATGAATCTAAACCCCATTGCATGAATGGTTGGTCAACTGAAGTTGTGTGCAATGGAAGGATGCTAATCTTTCCTTTCCTGTCGAAGAATGCACAATTTTTTGCACTCTTGATGCTGTGACACTAAAATTTCCTCCGTAATTTCTATTTAATTAATGTTATGTATTGGAATAGGATGTTGTTAATTATAATTAGTAGTAGCGTCCGATAGAAGATAACGGCGCTGCCAGTATGACGCCGCAATAATGTGAGTACAGTAACAGTCAAAAGTACAATAGGAATGTTGTGGTAAAAAGTAAATAGTTGTCGTAAGTGGTCCAGTTAATGTTTAAAATGTCAAAGTTTGGGTAATTAGAGAAGTAGGGTCTACATGATTAGGAATTAGAAATATATATTGGTATAAGGACAAGGAGTGAGGTCATAAATATTTTGGTTATTTTATTTGTAAAAAGTTTAAACAATGTGGAACCCATGTAAAATATAAGGTTTATCTTATCTTAAAGATAAGCTTACATGTACAGATAAAGAGTTAAGTATGGAATATGATTCGTCAGAGTGGATTCTTATCCTATCTTAGAGATAAGATGGATAAGCCTGGAAGTTCTATTAAATAGAGAGGCACCCCCCCTCATTTAGCATAGAAAGAAGTAGTGAGAAATATTGTAGGAAGTGTGCGAAGGAAGCCATCAGTTAAAGGTGTGTTGAAGAAGCCATTAAGAGGTGTAATTGTAAAGTTTCTCCCATAGTCTTGGAGAAAGGAAAGTGAAGTCAATAACACTTGAAGTACCTCATGGGTGAGATTGTAACAGTTTCATGTTAATATTATAATTTATTTGATATTTCAGATTTGTCATCATTCTGTCTTATCATAGTCGATGGTATTCTTGTGTTATGTTGTTGTTTTGTTCCAGATTACATCCACCAACTAAAGGCTGTGCATTAGTAAATAATCATAGCACGAGGAGTTCCCAGTGAAAGAATTATCATAGTGCCGGATTGGTGATGACATTTTGGTTCCGTTGGCCGGGACCATTCCTCGTTGGTGGATTTTCTGGAGAGATATTCCCAGTAGTCAAAAATCAATTAGAGGGTAACCTTGTGTTTTACTGTGCATAGTAGTTACCATGGTAAAGTCATTTTTGCCATGAATAGTAGTTTACGATGGTAAATTCAAATTTTTGCCTGAATAGTATTTATGCAGTAAAGTCACTTTTTACCGTGAATGGTATTTACGTAGTAACTTCACTTTTTACGTGATATAGTGTTTTACCAAGTAAAGCCAGTTCTTAACACAGTAAGTCAAGGTTTTTTTTTTACATAGTTACCGTGGTCATTTCTATTTTACTGTAGAAAGGTGTAATTCACTTTCTAGTTATGAGTGATTCCAATTTATTTGTACAATAAAGTCTTGTTGATTGTACTTGTGAGTTGGGTATTTCAGCGGTGTTACTTTGAAAATGGGAAAGAGTTCCTATTTTTTTCAGCTCATCTAATGAAGATGCTTATTCTTTCATTCCCAGAGTTTTAAGCGATCTTGTATTTGTATGGCCCTTAATAAGAAGGGAACAATGGACTGAATTTTTCCTACCTTTTGGGTGGTTCAAGCACTTAGGTGGTTTGAAACACTAGGTGATAATGTGCAAAAATTCATGGGATTATTAACTGAAAGTTTTTCTTGAAGAATTTTGGTGAACAACAGAAATATGCAGATCTCATGATCGAGATCACAAAGCTATCCCAAGGAGAGAAGGAGAAGATAGGGATTATCATGCTCGTGTTCTAGAGCTAAGGAGGAAGCTCGATGCCCAGATCCGGAAGGAAGGACTAGCGGATGGGTTGATGAATGGCGTGGATAATCTCCTATGTAAGCACTTCATTCTTGGGATGAAGCCAGAGATCAGACAATGAGTGAAGTATGACCACCCAGCTACCATTGAACAAGCAAAGGAGATTGCAAGAAGGCAAGAAGAAAGCATGGAAGAGGAGCCCAAAGAAATTGTTGCTAAAGTAGAGCCTACACCAGCACCTTTGGTCCAGAATCCACAACCACTCCCGGTGAGCACAAATATTTCTCCTAGTACATCTACTGAGTATGAAGATCTGCTCAAAAAGATGGGTCAGTTAACTATTAATCTTCTTCAAGGAAAGGAATTTAGTTCTCAGGGAGGAGATAGAGGTCCAAAAAGAAATATTTCTGAAGGTGGTTTGTTATGGTTGTTATAAAAAGGGTCATTATAAGTATAATTGTCCAAGATAGAGCTTCTACATCTGGTAAAGGAGATAATGATAAAGGAAAAGCACCTGTGAATTCTTTTGATGTAGTAGATAAGAGCAGAAAATAATGAAGTAGATGTGTTTGTAACAAAAAGAAAGAAAGAAAAGATAATCAAGATGGAAATGATCCTAAGAAGATGAAAGAAGAAACTAGTAAGAAACATAGGAGAAGAAAGTTGGGTGTGCAGGATTTTCTGATTTCACAGGGGCAAGGACCATACTCCATCTTGGAGATCTGTCCAAAAGGCCTGACAATATTACATATGGTCAACTCTTGGCTATGTCTTCTGAGAAGAGGCGGGAGTTGCGAGGTGGACTCAATGCTCGAAGAAGGAAGGAGGTTAGGTCCCTGTTTTGGAGCAGAGGTAGATCCCTATGCTCCACAAGCTGAGGTATTATGTAATGGTATTTCAATTCATGATGTCTTAGTTGATGGAGGTGCTTGCAGTTAATGTAATGACCGAAGTCTGTAATGAATATGTTGGGTTTAAAAATTGATCGCCCTTCAACACTTATGTTAAGGTCATTAAATAAAGGAAAAACTAAACCAGAAGGTGTAGTTTCAAATGTGGGCAATATCCTGTTATGGGTGTGGTATGTGTGGTAGACTTTCAGTGATGAAAAATGGTACTGTTGCATACCCAATGCTACTGGGAAGACCATGGCTAAGGAGAGTTCATGCAAGAAACTACTGGAATGAAGGTTTCATGACACTTGGACGTGGTAGAGAAAGGGTGAAGATAAATGTGATCCCTCGACATCATAAGGCAGAACCTGTGGATTCAAGTGATGAAACTGATGATTGGACATCCTCTGATTACTCTTAGGTAACAGTGAAGTGGACACTGAAGATGGAAGAAAGTGAGTGGATGTTTCAGTCATGGATATCCTTCCAGTTCACACCAAATCACATGACCCCATAAAATTATCTGAAGAAGAAGTTGATGATCATCTCCAACAAATAAAGATTGGTGATGTTGTGATGGAGAAGTGAGAAGGAATCCTACCATCCAGCTTCTTCGAAGAGCTCAATAAGGCAACAAAGAAGGATCATTACCCTCTTCCATTTTAGATCAGATCTTGGACGAAGTAGCTGCCAGGAGTGATATAGTTTTGCTGTATGGATATAGCTGGCTACAATCAAGTTCATAATAGCAGAGAAAGATCAGCTGAAGACCACGTTCACCACTCTTGGGGAACGTTGCTTATAGAGTTATCTTTTGGGTTGGTAATGCTCCGCAACATTCCAGCGTTTGATGAATAGGGTGTTCGAATCCTACATTGGGACCTTCATCAGAGTATTTCTGGATATTTTTGCATCTATGGGAGCAAGTTTGGACCACCTGCACCAAATGGAGACATCATTTCGAAGGTTATATGAAAGCACAGCCTCACTAAACCCTACAAGTGTGTCTTGGATGTTCTAAAGGTGTTTTGTTTAGGGCCATGTTTTGTATCCAGAGATGGTATTGGTACTGATCCTTATAAAGTTTCAAAAATCAAAGATTTACCATTTCCTCTTAATAGAAGTAAGTTGAGATCATTTTTAGGCCCATGTGGGTTACTATAGAAGGTTCATCAAGAATTTCTCAAGATTGCACAGCCACTAACCCAGTTCTTGAAGAAGGATGTTACTTATGAACCAGGAAATAAGGTGCATGAAGGCTTTTGGACAATTGAAGGAAGCCCTGGTGTCTTCACCTGTTTTTGAAGAATCCAGATTGGAGTAAGCCATTCATTGTGTACACTGATGCCTCAGATGCAGCACTAGGAAGTACTTTGAGCCAAAAGGATGAAAATGGGAATGAACATTCCAATTACTTTGGGAGCAGACAAAATTGGTAGCAGTGCTTGAGGTAAATTATACTGTAACTGAAAAAGAGCTCTGGCTTATCATTTTGCTGTTATAAGAGTTTTAGAAATTACTCGCTAGGGAAAAAATTTCTAGTTGTAACAGATCATCAGGCTCTAAAATATATTGTAAATAAGCCTAACCCATCAGGGAGGATAGCAAGATGGATAATTTTGCTACAAGAATTTGAATTTGATATTTATAGATAGGCCAGGAAAGAAGCATGTCAATGCAGATGCACTCTCTCGAGCCTATGATGGTTTAGGATCATCTTGTGATGATGATGATTTCCCCGATGCAGCATTTTGGGCATATAGGGCAACATCAAATTCAGCAACAGGATACTCCCCATTTCAGTTGGCTTATGGCATTGATCCAGTTCTTCCTATTGAGTTTGATATTCCCACTATGAGAGTTATGAAAAATGAAAGGATGGATGAAAGCGATTCAGTAAAAGAAAGGTTGGTACATCTTCATTTGCTAGAGGAAATGAGGGAAATAGCAAAGGATACAAGCCATAAGAATAAATGAAGCAGAAGGAATACTTTGATCAAAAGATCCCTTGGTCTCCATTTCATGTGAATGACTTGGTTCTAGTATATGATTCCAGATACAAAAAAAGAAGACAGAGAAAATTTCTTCCAAAATTGATGGGGCCCTACAAAATAACAGCTGTGCATGAAAATGGTATGTACCAACTGGAGGAATTAGATGGCACTCCCATTATGAAATGGGTCAACCATGACAAGTTGAAGATTTTCCAAGCACCAGAAGAGTCTACTCCAAGGATGGAGTAGAAGCTAGGAAGGGGTAAGATGTCGACACTAAAATTTTCCTCCGTAATTTCTATTTAATTAATGTATGTATTAGGAATAGGATGTTGTTAATTATAATTAGTAGTAGCGTCTGATAGAAGATAACGGCGCTGCCAGTATGACGCCACCAATAATGTGGAGTACAGTAACAGTCAAGTACAATAGGAATGTTGTGGTAAAAAGTAAATAGTTGTCGTAAGTGGTCCAGTAATGTTAAAATGTCAAAGTTTGGGTAATTAGAGAAGTAGGGTCTACATGATTAGGAATTAGAAATATTATATTGGTAATAAGGACAAGGAGTGAGGTCATAAATATTTTGTGTATTTTATTTGTAAAAGTTTAAAATGTGGAACCCATGTAAATGATAAGGTTTATCTTATCTTAAAAGATAAGCTTACATGTACAGATAAAGAGTTAAGGTATGGAATATGATTCGTCAGAGTGGATTTCTTATCCTATCTTAGAGATAAGATGGATAAGCCTGGAAGTTCTATAAATAGAGAGGCCACCCCCCCTCATTTAGCATAGAAGGAAGTAGTGAGAAATATTGTAGGAAGTGTGCGAAGGAAGCCATCAGTTTAAAGGTGTGTTGAAGAAGCCATTAAGAGGTGTAATTGTAAAGTTTCTCCCATAGTCTTGGTGAAAGGCAAGTGAAGGCAATAACACTTGAAGTACCCTCATGGGTGAGATTGTAACAGTTTCATGTTAATATTATAATTTATTTTGATATTTCAGATTTGTCATCATCCTGTCTTATCATAGTCGATGGTATTCTTGTGTTATGTTGTTGTTTTGTTTCCAGATTACATCCACCAAACTAAAGGCTGTGCATTAGTAAATAATCATAGCACGAGGAGTTCCCGGTGAGAAGAATTATCATAGTGCCGGATTGGTGATGACAGATCCATGCATAACAATCACTAAACACCTTTGGCCAATAATAGCCAACCTTCATAATCTTGAGGGCTATCACTCTTGGAGAAAAATGACCCCCATTTGATCCATCATAGAACTCTTCTAACATTATATTAATTTGATTTGTCCCAATGCATCTCAGCAGCACTCCATTTATATCATTTTTGAACAAAACACCATCAACAAGTGCATATGGAATAGCCTGCAATCTGAAGTGTCTTGTCTTGGTTTTTTTCATCTCTGGAGGCCATAGGCATATTTGTAAGAAGTGCATTATGTCTTGGGTCCAGTAAGGAGTGAGCATACCACCATCCTCTTCTTGAACACCTATTTGTTCTTGGTTGTCTTGTAACGCCAAAAAAATATCCTTCCCATTGCTTGCTTCCATTGATTTGCTCAAGACCAGCTGCTCACACAACCCATTCCTTGGACCAGCTTGGTGACTTTGATCTCAATGTCATACTCCATGACACGAGTAATCCACCCTTCTCGTTTTTCATTTAGGTCTTTGTTGAGGAGGAAATCCTTAACTCCTACATGAGAAACCAGCAGTTGAACCTTGTTGTTTGAAACTAAATGCTTAAATTTCTTCAAGCTCCTAATCACTGCAAGAACATGCCTTCTAAATGAAGGAATACCTCACCTCATAGTCCTCCAAGATTTGGCTAAAGAAGGCAATTGGCTGCTCTACATTTTCTTTTCTCTACTATACTAAAATTGTAGAAATTGTGTCATCACCACCAAATGCATAAAGGATAAAATATTTAGAGAAATCTGGGTTAATTAGAGTTGGAGCTTGTGAGATAGCCTCTTTGATTGCCTCAAAACTTGCCTTACTTTCAACTATCCATTTAAAAGTGATAATTTTCTTCAACATCATAGTTATTGACTTGACAAGGGATGCAAAGTCTAGAACAAACCTTCGAACAAAATTGATTCTCCCAAAGAAACTTTGAAGGGCCTTCTTGTGACTTGGTAATGGCAGTGATTTTATTGCTTCAACCCTCTCTGGATAAATTGCTAATCCCTCTTTGGAAGCAATGTGGCCTGGGAGCTTTCCTTCATGAGCTAGGAAAATACATTTTTTGGGATTCAAGGATACTCCAAATCATCTACATCTTTATAACACTTGTCTCAAATGAAAGAGATGATCTGCTACACTTTTAGAAAATACAGTAATATCATCCAGGTATATCAACACTATTTTATTGATCAATCCCTTGAATGCCATATCCATTTCCCTCTGGAAGGTAGCTCTAGTGTTAGACAACCCAAATGGCATTTTCATATATGCATAGGTTCCCCATTTGGTGGTGAAGGATATTTTTAACTGATCATCCTCCTTTACCATGATCTGATTATACCCTGAATAACCATCTAGCAATGAAAACCTCTCAAAGCCAGCCATAACCTGTAAAATCTGCTCCATAGAAGGAAGTGGGTAATGATCCTTGAGGGATGCTCTATTCAAATCTCTAAAGTCTACACACAATCTGATTTCTCCACTCTTCTTTCTAACTAGAACCAATTTTACAACCCAGCTTGAATTTTTGATGGGAAATATGATACTTAACTCTATTAACTTATTCAATTCCTTCTTCATGAGAGGCTCCATGTGTGGATTGACCAGTCTTTGTTTTTGCCTGATGGGTTTAGCACTTAGATATAATTCAATTGTGTGTTGAGCTAGCTTGGGATTGAAACCCCTCAAGTCTTCATAGCTCCAAGTAAATATATCCAGGAACTCTTGGCAAAGTTACATGAACTCATACCTTTCTTGCTTGGTTGTCACTTTACCAATTTTAAGTGATTTGCCTTCTCCCATTGAGATGGGCACTGATTCTTCTCCCTTGACTTGGATGTTTTCTTTCTCCTTCCTAAATTGATCACTAGGATTAAATATGGACTCGAAAGTGACAAGTCCTTTTGGTATTTTGTTGGTTCTCAGCTGTACCACTTGATCACCATATTGCTGTTCTAACTTCTCTTGATTTTTGGCTGAGAACTCAACTTCTTCTTGTAAGAAATTTATGATTTTTTGGTCACTTTAAAACACTTGCCAACTTACATTATTATATGGCACCGATGACCTTACAATCATATGAATGTTTGGCTGTACTTTATCTTCCCTGATACTGTCCACAATATCGAAGGCTGCTCCAACTGTTGCAAGCCTATCAACAGCTTGGTTTTCTTTCCTAGGGATGGAGTTGATGCCAAATCCTTCAAAATCCTCAATGAGGTCCCACACCATATTCTTATAACTCTTGAGCGGGTCATTTTTGGCAGCATGTTGTCCTTTAACTTGATTAACAATCAACTCACTGTCACCGAAGACTTGTAAGTTTTTGATACCTCTCTTTCTTGACAAATGCAATCCTTGTATCAAAGCTTCATATTTAACAGTGTTGTTATAACATGCAAATTGAAATCTACAAGCTGAATAATACTTAATGCCTTGAGGTGAAACAAGCATAGCTCCCCCCTACACCTTTTCTACTTCTTGATCCATCAAAGAACAACTACCATACCTCATTGTCATCTTTATGGTCTGGCTTGGTGATGCTAGGAATAGACTGATTTTCTTCATGCATGTAATAAACTCCTAGTTTAGATTCCTCTATTTCCTTGTAGGGATCGAAAGCATGTACCTTTCTTTCCCATTCATCAAGAGTCAAATCTGGGATGTTTCCAAATTTGGTGTCAGCTTCATCTGTTCTTGGATGATCCTCTTGATCAAATGTTGAACAATTGGCATTGATTGGGCTTGGAGTATGAGACTCAATGTGAAATTTTGCAATAGTTTCAGACCTGATTGTGGCCTTAGTTCCATATCTGGTCTGAAACAAAATGTGTGACCAATAAACAGATAAATAGCCTCCAATTCTAGCTGTGAAATCCCTTGACAAACATAGGGCAAAAAGTGGCGGTCACTGACACATCTTGCAAAACAATGACATTGGGGCATGCATGCAAAGTGCGGATCAAATATTTAATTACCCCCACTATTGTTACTGCTATCCCATCTACTTGCACCACCCCTTTAGATATCACTTCATATTGGAGGCCAAGCTGATCAGCTATTTGTTTAGGCATCATATAACTACTTGCCCCAGAATAAATCATACAATTATGTACTAGTTTATCCCCAATGATAAATGAAACATAGAATGGAGGGGGCTTCAAAACTTTACCTTGCTGTCCTCCAAGCTTCCCCTTAGGCTGAGCAGCATTTGTGAGTACCTTGTCTAGCATATGAGTTAACTGATTTGAAGTTGACCAATTCTTCATGGCAGCTTGTAGTAGATCCCTTTGGCTTGGGATGGATAGTGATTCCCACATGGATATATTCACATTTGTCCTCTTCATTTTTTCAATGAAATTAAATGGGGATGAAACATATCTTAGCTGCCCCTTAAGCTGCACATTATTTTCTTGTACATGGGCTACAACAGCTAGCATTTGAGCTGGTCTAGAAGTTGGCTTGGGTTGTCCTTGCACATTTGGAACTGTATTTTGCTTGCCAACACTTTTGTGGAGTGATGGAAGGTTGTGGATCACCTGGAGCTAATGACTACCCTTCACCAATATTCCTCTTCTTTGACCATGTGTTAGCTGCTACATTATGAGAAATATTTTGATTCATACCACAAAAATCTTCATCCTAC
This sequence comes from Taxus chinensis, assembly GCA_019776745.2. Taxonomy (NCBI): domain Eukaryota; kingdom Viridiplantae; phylum Streptophyta; class Pinopsida; order Cupressales; family Taxaceae; genus Taxus; species Taxus chinensis. Next base: position 293,285,281 of record CM034155.1, on the reverse strand, counting down.
CAGTTCATAAGTGTAGTCTCATTTGGATTTGTATTTTGCTGAGATGTTCCTTGTTGTTGGCTTGTTTTTTGACTCACATCACTCTCTACGCCAATTGTTGTCACCATTAAATCTTGGTTCAAAGCACCATTGAAGCACATAGACTAGCTGTGAGGTTCATTACATGGGAAACACCAATCATACTCTTGAGCTATTTTATTTTACACTGGCACTAAGGTTTTAGAGGTAGATGCAACATTGGGGTTATAGGGTAGAAACGGTCTATTAGCAGGAGGCCTTACTTGATTTTGATTTGTAGCTGGATTGGGTGGCCTATTAAGCTGATATGGTTGCCTATTAGGCTGAGTTTGAGACTGATAAGAAGGTCTAAAACTTTGGGCTTGTTGCCTCTTGAGTGTAACTAGCTAATTTCCTAAATTTTGTAATTGTTTCATGACTTATTAAAGTTCATTTGAGGTAATAGAGGATGAAGTAGAAGTTTCATTTGAACTCTGATTTATAGGAGTGGTGATAGGAGCTAAAGTAGGTGCTTGACTAGTGCTTGGGTTTTCCAAGTTTGGATATAAGGGCATGGGAGGCCTAGGAGTCAGTTTACCATCTTGGATAAAACAATTCTTAGCCCTAATGGCAAAGCTATAAGCTACAGGTATATTTGCACCTCCCATGGATTGGATTAACATAGAAATATCAAAATTTAAAGCTTTGAGATAGTATAAGAAAGCACCTTCAGCTGTTGGCCTTACTATCACTGGGATTCTATCCCATGTCCTTTGAAATATGAAATTGAAGTCTGTTAGCTACTCATTGGGAGCTCTCTTGATAGTTGTCAGTTGTTCCAATAGACACAAATTATCTCCCTTTTCTCTAAACTGATCATGGAGAGCTATGCACAACTGATTCCAATTTTAGATAGAGCCTTTCCCGAGACTCCTGAACCATTGCAAGGATTTCCCTTTGAATGAAGATGCCAACAATTTGACAGAAATTTACATCTCAACAATCTCATGGATTGCACAAACAATAGCAATGTCTTTGACATGATCACCAGGAGTGGTCTAATTTTCCCCAGTAAAGTATGGGATGTTCTTCAATGCTGCAACTGGAACTGGGTTTTGTGCATTGAGAGCAAGTGGGCTGCTGCCAATGAAGTTGACATAAGGGTTGTTTTGTGCCATTCTGATTGGCCTGAGAACCCTTGTTGATTGGGTGAAAGGTCTACTAGGTGGAGTTGATAGAGTTCTGTTTGGTGAAGATGGAGACCTTTGAATTCTTCTTCCCCTCTCTCTTCTTCCTAGGTATAACTACATATACTCAGACAATCTCTCTTCTCTGGCCCTTGACCTTGTTTGGATCCTTCTCATGAATCTTCAAACTTGGATTGCTAAAACCAGTTGATTTTATCTCTTTGGAGTCATCAGATGTGCAAATCAGGGATCTTTTTAAACAAGAAGCTTACAACAAATGCACATAAAATTTTTGGTAATGAAGATAAAGACCTCTAAGGTCCCACCGGGCATGCCAAAACTGTTAGTGCAAATCAGTAGTACCCCCTAAATGACATTCAAATCTGCTAGTGAGAATTGGGTCATTTAGTGTGATTGCACAACATGGAATCTTTTCCCCAAGTGTGGGACTTAAAAAAATGGGAAAAAACTCTCCAAATTGAAGGTGGATTCCTCTACTCCTCTGATCAGATGTATGCATGAAATTTTTAGAGGTTTAACTCAAAATTCTACTCTAATTATACCAAGGACAAAAGGATAGAAAGAAAAGAAGATAAAACTAAACTGACAAGGTGATACACCAAAGGAGTGGTGAACATCTATTTATGTAGATTGACACAAATTATAAAAATTCAACACAAATCATGCACAAATTGCTAAAATTGTAATGAAGGATTAGGATAGAGCATACAACACAAGAAAGTATTGAAAATTCATTCACAGAGCTTGCATTGTCATTTCCATTTTTAAATACAGTGCATCACAACAAGGAGGTAGAAAACATGTTGTTGTCCTAAAAAAAAGGTCTGATATTCCAAAAAATCACGTGCCAAGGTGAAGGAGGGAGCCTGCAGAACATAAAAATGTCCAACCCTTTACCAATGAGCCAAATCTGGCTTTTGACAATGAAAACCTGAGTTCAGGAAGGAGAAACGTGGGAAAACTGAAATGATTGATTTAACCACCAACCAGATCCATCAAAATAGTGTGGGCACCCTTAAAAGTTCATTCCCCAATATTTTCGAGCATGCTGGAGAAGAATGGAAGCCATACTGCATTAAAAATGGTGGTTGAATGTCAGTTCTACTCTTTTCCCCATGACAAAGGAGTTTTTCTCATTTTTCTCTTACTAAACTCCACCAAAAAAAAATCATAGAGAGAACTTCAATAGCTTTCCAATGACACAAAAATCAAGAAAAACTAAGCTCTGGATCGAAAGATATGCCCCTCTGACGATTTAGGGTAAAACTGGGGCAAAAATTAGGTCGACGGGCCGAAACCTAAAATTTTTCCCCTTTTTTGAATTTGGAAAAAATTCCTCAAAAAGCTCCATGCCCTGTTGCTACGCTACCACGTGGCACATTCCCATTGGTCCATGGGTGCAAATGGCCATTTTATGTTTTTTTTTAATTTTGGAAAAAATTCCAAAATTTCTCCACGCCCTGCCGTTCCTTGACACGTGTCATCCTCCTATTCACTGCGGGCACATGCTCCTAATTTTTCGTTTGACGTCACTGACCACTTTGGAAAAATTTCTAAATCCTCCCTACGCCCCCGATCTCTGATGAGAACAGGACACCTGTCACCACCTTATTTGCTTGCAGAGATTTAACAAAAATTTCCCTCTCCTCCTTGGCAAGCCTGTGGGCCAATTCTTTCCTTTGTGTCTTTTTACTACTTTGGCAAAAAGCCAAAATTTACTCTGCCCCTCTGAATCCCACCAGTTTCATGGACATTTGGAACACTTTGATTTGGTGTGGGCCTTAATCAACTTTCTTTCCTCTATGGGCCCGCAGGAAAAAAATTTCCTTTGCACCTTTTTTGACCAATTTTTCAACTTACCCCCGCCGGTTCGATCCCCGCCATCACGTGGCACATTCTCATTCGTCTGCGGGTTCAAACCATTTATTTTACTTCTCCTTGGCAGGCCCACAGGAAAAAAATTTTCTTTGCATGCCGCCCACTCCTTGGCAATTTCTCCAACTTACCTTTGCTGACCCACTATTCCATCACCATGTGGCATATTCCTATTAGTTGTGGACCTTCCCAAGGAAAATTTCCCTCAAAAACTCCACCAAGCCATAACTTGCAAAATATAAGGAGTTAGAAGGAAAACTTTACCTTTCTAGAAAGGTGAGAAAATTATCTACTTGATGAAACCATTTCCAGATAATTTTGAGTGCCTGAAAAGTTAAAATATTTGACTGAGGCACAAGGAAGGGAGGAATGAAAGAAAGTTAGTCAAAAATAATCAAGGGGCTTATTTTGGATAACAATATCTTCCTGATCGGGCACACACCTTCCTTTAACTTAATCTTCATCTCACCTAAAGAGTGATGTAATCCTTTTAACTCATGATATCCTTTAGGAAACACGTCCTGGAAATCATGTAATAACTCAATTATCTTATCCACTTCAGAATAAGACCGTTAATCTCCAATGATGGCATCCTTAGGTTCAACATCTATTCCAATGTTCACTTTCATTGTCTTCATAGGCTCATGGTAAGTGTGTGCCTTCTCATCTATAGTTTCTATGACCTTGTGTGTACCCTCTAAATGATCTATGTCCAAATTTTTCACTTCCTCATCATCCATCATGTAGAACATATTTCCTTTTTCCTTCTCTAGGAAAGCACGCTCAAGCTGTTCTGCATCTATATATTCTACGTCTTCAAAGCGCGCTACCAGGTCTGACTCACCAAATAACTCCTAAATGAGTTCTTCAACTTCTCTATCTCCCATAGTCATGCACTTCATAAACTGTAATGCCTCATTCACAAGACCTGTTAAGTGTAGAAGTAGTCAAAAGTCTAGAGCATACCCGCCATTAATTCTTTCAAATTTCCAGTCTCTCTATTCAACTCCACATAAGCATACCAAGCACGCGTAGCCTCACAAGGTGAAATAGAGTTTGTGCACGCACAACTAAGGTGGTAAATATTCCTTCCCATCTGTCTAGAGTCTCTCACAATGCTGAAAGTGTTGCTAAATAGGATTGTTACCCTGATATTCACAAATCTGAGTAGGTTCACTACTTCTGAGAAACCTTACTGACATGAAAATTCTCACTTATCTTCATTATATGAAGTTATCCATATGAACCATCCACCACACGCTACTATCCCACACAAGGTATATACTAAAATGTTCCTTCTTTCCACTTGATCCTTCTACTATACTTCCATTGCTCATAGGAACACTTCAAGGTTTCCCTTGCCAGTGTACTGAGGTACCTAGCTATTTCCTAGCTGCCTAACACAAAGTGACCTGATTACGCATGCAAATGTGCTTCTTACCTCGTGCCCAACCATCTCAAGTATCATGTGCCCAATTGTCATAGGAAATACTTGTAGTATCATTGATGGACTATGCATCAAATCACTTGATAATTCCTTCCTTAGATGGCTCAAGTACTTCTATATCTCGAATGGTGTGCACATAAATTTTATTTAGATCTTCTTCACTTAAAGGATCAACATAAGGTTTGGATTTTCCATCTGTCAAAGGGATAATTACTCGTTCCTCCTTTTTCTTGAAACTAATATATCCATTATTGAAACGTAGATCAACATTATTTACATAGCACCAAGGGTGCCTTAGTAGAGTTGGTAATTTATGCACTTCTGCAAATGCTAAAACTGAAAAATCCGCATTGAACTTGGCCCTCTGTATAGTAATTGATGCATCCTTCAAGACTTTAATTGGTGTGGACTTAGTCCGATTTTCCATATACAATAAATTAGAAGATGGCTGCAATGGAGGTATACCCATTTGAATCCATGCATCTAACATAAGCACATTCACTTTTGCAATCTAATGAAGACAATACCTTTAAGGAACTAAAAAATAATCACTTTATTAGCTCACTTCCTCACTTGTACATAACCACTCTCTTCACAATCTCTACTTTCTATAAATATTTTCAAATTAAATACTTCATCAACATGTTATTTTTCTCTATATTTCACCCTACTTATGTTTATATGATCATTTACTCCTACCTTGGATGTTTTATTAATTATGTTATCTCTACTTACAAGCCTGCTAAATATTTGATATTGAGTCTTATTTAGCACATTTAATACCACTTTATCATCCTTATAGAATCCACCCATTGGATTTTTGTTCTCTTTAATATTTATATCCAACTATGGGATATCATTCCCATGGCCTTATAACTAGTTGATTTTCATGAAAAATCTATTTTACTAATTATATTCTAGTATTTATTTGGCAAAATTTCTCTTATCGTAGCGCAGTTCTAAGTGTGTGTAGTAATACCCACCATAGGAACCATGTCAGTGACATCGATAGGAAAGTATGAGGTAGGTCCATTAGTCATTTGGTGGAGAATTATTGTATTCTAAAACATCTTATATGCCCTTGTTTTCCTATTTATGCTTCTGTGTTGGGCCTCAGAATATTGGCTAAGTACAAGAAGGGCGAGGTGGGAACGTGCGGGACCTATTTGAAAAGAAGGGCAGTGTGGGTTGAAGGAAAGTGTGTAGGACATGGGTTGTAGAAGGGTTTAGCAGAACACACGAAGGTGCGTGTGCACAGGTATAGACAATATGATTTTTGGGACTTAGCCATATTCATCATTCTAGGAAAAACATGAGAAAAGCATGACCCGACCTGATCATGTGAAGTGGATAATGTTTCTAACCTGATGCAGCTGTAGTGATAAAGGAATGGAATATTTCATGCATATGATGGAAGGATCCAGAAAGACATCATTGTAAAGAGTGGAGATATCATATAAAAGGAATCATGCTCCATTGGAGGACCACATGGAACACTTGATAACTGATCTATTACTCTCAGGAAGGCATGACAGTGGAGACGTAAAGCCTATATATAGAAGATTCTAGGGTAGAGGAATGGGTGGTCAAGATGGATGGAGAGAAGAGAGACCATGGGACATAACTTCTATACATCATAGAGAGGATAGAAGGGTGAAGCTCTGCAAGGAATAATAAGAAGGTATCCTTTGGGTTAGGGTTCTCATGAGGAGGACTATAGGAGTGATTGACATTATGTAGAGGGATGGGCCTGTCAACTAGTTTTGTAATGTGGAAGGATAGCTATAGCTTCGGGTCCTTGACACATATCTGCATTGTTATACATTGGCTCTATTATGGCCTTAATGAATGTAATGTGGTTACTTGAACTATAGTAAATATGAATATGATGGCTATGTCATTATAAGAATATATGTGTTCATGAGCATAATTCCACATGGCTATTTCCTTTTTGTTATGAATACAGTTCTATTATTTGTGTAATGATACTTCTCTTTGTTATCTTAAATGAGTATGTTATTGATACGATAGACTGATCCTAAGATCTTCAAAATGAATGCATGGTTCTTTCACCATTCCTACATCTAAATTTGTATCATTAAGCCATTTATTCTCACAAGAATCATATAAATGAGGGACTTGGCACCCGCGCATGCCTTGGGTGAGTGCACCAGATCACTCGCTGGGTGATAGGCCAATGTGCACATGAGATTAGGAGCTTGTTCTAAGGGCTATACAAATGACTACATCTTCGTTTTATCGTTCTAGGACCTCTTTTCTAAAGTTGTTGTGAGAAATGACATACATCTTGGTCCCTATGATATGTGATGATAGAACAGCATGACCTTGGAAAGTGTTGAAGCATGGTTCAAAAGCATGGAGGGTGAGTATTTATTAAAGATTCAGTACACTGGAACTAAGTTCTGATGCACGTGCAGATGGGTAGAAGAGACACTTGTATTATGAGTTGTACAAGACCTTATTTTGTATTGTTTTCTAGTAGAACTATATGAATGGATTTCAACATATGCATCCATAATCAAACTAGTACAATAGATCACACGTGTATGGACCCAATATGATTACTAGAGGCTATAGGCTGTAGATCTGACTTGGAAACATGTGTTGGTGATCACTGGTGGAGAGGAGTTCTGACTAGTTATACTTTGGAATTTGCTAATTATACATATTCATGTCCAGAAGATTAATGAGTTCAATCTTCCTAAGAGAGCCCAGAGAATCAATTTATTGTACATGTTATCCCATTTGCTATGAAAATCTGTGTTCATTACACTTATGTTTGGATGCATTTCCTATGGATGGATAAGAATTCTCTGAGTGTTGGGTGAGGAAAGATAGGGTAGATGAAGATGGTCCGACATTGCATGCTGGAAAAAGAAAGTGAGAAGAGATGACGACTCAATTATAGTGAAGTGCTCATGAAATGGAGTTGACTAGAGAATGCGAGGTTGCAAGGAGTGATGGATATATGGAAGCAGACATTACAGGAATGGAGTTGAGGTTCACGTAGAGGACATAGAACCTGAGTATTCTATGCTACCTGATCTTGGAAATCATGAGAGATAATCCTCTTTAGATTTTTATGAGATTTTGTTGATGTGGATAAAGGAGATCCATCATTGCATGTGCATCTGAACCCACCAGGTAATCAACCATCCCTTGATGCTTGGTTTTCTAGATCAATAAGGGGACAAGTATTGTTAACCTATTTGGTATTGGTGGGAGTAATCGATATGCACCTAGGGGGTATAATTTATTATTTTGGGACATCCATGACTACGTACAACCAATTCCGGTGTGTTTAGAGGAATTTTTGGGACAAGGTGTAAGTATATAGCAATGTTTTGGTGTCGCGTCTGTGAAGTGGCACGAGACACACAACTGGTAGTGGGACAATATCATAAATTGTTAGCATGCAGTTCAGTGGGACGTTGGGAATGCTAAGAGTAACCGCATCACGCCCATTTTTTGGCTACATGAGGTGGAATCTGGTGGATATAGGGGCTGGAGGATCTAGTGGGTCAGGAGGAACTAGGACTTGGTGGATCTCAGTGGATCTAGTGGTAGGGGAAACACTAGAGGGAACCAAGGCTCTGGATCAGGCAAGTCAAGGGCCTAAGCCACCTCCACAAGTATATTTTTGAGATGTATTTGCATCTTACTAGACTACAGGGGTATTGAGGATGCTACAAAGAATTTGCACAAGTGTAAATTAGCTATTGCGTGTGACAAAGGGGATCACTACCCTAGAGTGAGAAGGAAAGTTAGTTTTCAACAACATGGCAAGGGTGCACACATAGTTGGTATCGGTAGTATGACCCCCATCAAACAGTGGTAGACTACATCTACATTAAAGAATACCTTCATGGCTGAATTCAGAGTCTCACTAAATATGAGCAAAAGATCATTAGCGTTTTGAAAGAGATCCAGTAAGGAATGGAAAAGAGTGTGTGGGATTATGGCACATGTCTCAAAAATCTCTTGTTAAAGCTATCCTACGACATTCACCCCTCTCAACATGATCAATGGTGTGTTAGAGGATTGATAACACTGTTTAGGAGGGCTGCTGTCGTAAAATACTTTCACAGACCAGCATGTAAGGAATTGGAAGCTTCCCTACACACTGAGGCTATTAGGAAGTGTTGATACTAGTTGTTAGTCCCTTTTCTAGAAGCTCAAATTGTTACTATTGGCCAAGCAGTTGGAGAATACCGTCTGACAAATGTGGTGCATGAGGTTTGTAGTGGTTTGTGTTGCACACATGCTATGAGAGTGGAAGGGCACGTAAAAGGATAGTTTCCCCTGTAAGTTATTACACTGCTATGGTGGTAGAGTGTGAGATTTTCCATAAGGATCATGATGTAAATAAGTGTCCTCTACTACAATGCACCATCCATGAAGAATTTTTCTTTTCTATTGTCAAGAGCTATATCTCTACGACCCATGATACCAAATATTGTAGGACTACAAGTTGATTGACCATATTCATGATAATATTGATCTTGGTGTGTGCCAAAATAGCCTTGTAAGTAAGTTCCAAGGATAATGATCATCACTATGAAGGGCATGCGTAGATGGAGTAAGTGCATGGAATGAGGTTTTCACAGAGGATTTTTTTTTCTTAGCAACCATGGCAGAGGAATAAGTGAGTTCCCATTAGGAACATGTTGTAATGGTGGATCGACAGATCATTATAAGAATGAGTGTCGTGGCCTATGTTGCATAGTGCTCATGTGTGTGGATAAAGAAACATAAGTATGACGGATTGTCATGATTTGTTTGAATACATGACCCAATAGCACCAGAAAGAAAAAGACACTAGGATGGTGAGTATACAGAAGGCTCAACTCACTTAGTGGATGCTAAGAGTGGCACGTGAGTCAGGATTAGAACCTATACTTGTAATGAATGTGAGAAAAGGCTACATGCGCTCACTGGAGATGCCAAGATAAAGAACACTAGTTGTAAGAGAAAGAAGTGGTACATGGGAAGTACTCCAGACCCTTCTCATCAAAAGGAAGTATATCAAAAGACTATGGATGTAATTCATATTTTGACAAGGGGAGATCTAATCTCTAAAGGAGCAGTCAAAGTAGTTGGAGGAAAGGAAGAATTTTGAGGCTCCGACAAAAGGACCTCGATGAAGTCAAGGAAGTATGTAGGATGTTAAGGCAAGATAATATTATTCCCTTACTAGGAGAATGGCTGATGAGAGAAGGTACCACACACTAGATTAGTAGTGTGAGAGGAAGGTTTTACATGAAAACTTTCTTCCTCATAGCCTTTACTATGATACAAGGAGATTACATTAAATGTTGTTGTTGATGGGTGGCTACTAAGAAATAGCCTCATTGACACCAAAGTGCAGAGGTCAATGTTCTCACTCTAGATGCATGGCATCAGATGGGAAGGCCCACATTACAGCCATATTAATATGTGTTGTCTATGGAAAACCAAAACAAAGGTAATGCCCATTGGAGTCTTGAAGGATGCGGTTATCACTATTCAAGGGGCCAAGTTCACTGGAGACTTCTAAGTCTTGGCACTAGATGAGGCACAAAATATTCTGGCACTGCTTGGGTGACCTTTGGTGTTATAAGAACAATGTTGACCTATGGTTTAACAAGGGGTATATAAGTTTTGAGAACAATGAATAATGATTCATCATCCCCTTGACGGATGGGAAATCAAAACCCTATATTGATCCCTTGGGAGAAGAAGTCCTTGAAAGAATCTACATACGCTTTATTAGAGACCTTGAGATAATTAATCCTATAGAAATAGTTATCCATTTTGAAGATGCTCAGTCGATGAGTGATACAACCAGTTTGGCATGTGACAATTGGGAACACAGGACTTATGAATTAATTGGGTGACAGTTGAGAGGATTTGTAACAATGGTAACCAAGGCATGCTCGGTCAAACACCTAGGAGGGAAGAAGTTGCCAAGTTACTTTGGAGGAGCTAACCCTGATGATTTCTTGTGAGAAATGGAGGATCAATGGAAAAGTGAGAAAAAAAGAAAAGGGATGCTCAAGAATGGTGCGAGGTGAGGGTCACATTCTCTGTTAGGTTCTCCAGGAATAACATGCCCAATGTCCTACAAGACTACCATGGTAAAGAACCCACCTCGTTCATATCCAAGCTTGTGAGAAGGCCTTCATGGAAGGCACAGAAGCTTTACCACCTTCATTATGGGTGAATAAGTTATATTCCACCTTACAAGGTTGTGTGCTCACATAATATATTCACTCAGAGATGCACCATCAGACAAGGAATTGGCAAGAGTTGGAAGCTGATCTCATTCAAACTTTTGAGTATCATAGTACAAAGCCGTCAGTAGATAAGGTATTGTAAGGGGTCACAAGCCTTACTATGGGAGATAGTGCTATGGCAGAAGATAAGATGTGGCATTCCCATTTTAAACAAGGGAAATTTTATTTTTGAATAATGTTCTTTATTCTAAATAATCATAATGTACAACACACATTCCAAGCCAATCAATCTCATAACTGAAAACCATATGTAGCTTTAAATGACACGGTGGAACATCAATATCTCATTTCATGACTCGGTATCATACTGATCTCTCATGTTAACTAAATGATTTGTATACTAATTATACTTGGTTCCCTTAACCTTTTCGAGGTATTAAGTGTTATGTTTAAGAGGCCTATCTAAATATTTGTTACCAATATTCATCTAAAATTCCACTTCTCAAACTAGGTGACATAGGACAACACAACTAGTAGCTTGTGATACTCTGTCCAAATATTTTAAACATATTGTTCATGTTTATCTTCCTATAGGGCATACTCGTCAAACGGAATATTTCCTTCACCCTACTTCATCTATTATATAGAATGGTCTTCACTAACTCCTGTCAGTCCACTTGCTCAAGGTTTAACCCTAGAAAAGGTTAGCAACATAGTATAGTGTGGAGGACTACTCTTGGTGACTAAGGGTACATAGAAATACCCAATCTACCTAATTTGATTGTGTATGTCTTTTTATCCTAAGTCATTGTGAGTTTACCCTGACACTAGATCATACCCCTAACTCTACCTAGGGCAGAACTATGACGAAGTTATAATTTATGTAGATCTAGATGATTAAACTCTGAGGGGTGTTGCAATATGTAAAATGTAACATAGTATCCTCATGAAGACCCAAGTCTTCATGAAGGTATTGTACTGCAGTTGGCGTGTGTCAACATCCGACTAAGTTCTCCTCATCAGGATGAACATACTATAGAAATTAGTTAATGACTTATTAAATATTCCCTATTGAGGGTTATTTGCAGTAGCCCTACTAAACAACTAGGTTCATTAACCATTAGGGTTACAAGTAAAAATTACAATAGAAGTTGGTATGCAGATACATCTTCCTCCTAACCATTTTATAAATTTTTTTTTTAATCCATTAACATTCTATTTTATATTTCTCATAATAGATTTAGCATACATAACAGTGTTGTTATTTACTCGTCTACTCAATCCTTAGCTTACATAAGTTCAGATCAAGTTCTTTTCATATTATATTTCAATGGAATGAAGTCTAATCCATTTCAATTTCCTTTCTCTACATTCCTATTCTAGTTAAGGAAATCATCAAGAGGAAACACACCTTCCACTATCAAAAGATAACATTCGGATTTATTTCCAAGAGGTCTTAAAACAGTCTATTAGACATTATAGGGAATTTGCCTTCCTTAATTATTATAAAGGGTTAATGTTCATTTATAACCCCATAGTATTTTACAAGTTATCATCATGGTTTTATTTACCCACAAACATTTGTTTTAGTATAGCCATAGAGATCTAGTTGAATGTCCAAACACGAATGTCAACTTTAATAATTTGCATTAAATTAAGAGGGTACTACATCTAGTACCCTTGACCTCTATTCATTTTAAACCAACACAAGAGGGTATATTACTGATATAAAAAAAGAGATAAGCTTATCATTTCCATTCAAAGAATACCCAAAATGATTACACATCAAGTTCAAATAAACCCACAAATATCTCATTCATCAAAAGGGGTTTTCATATATTATAAGTTCAAACACTTCAGACATTTCTAGTGTAAAACAACAACAACAACAAGATCAATTACAAGTACAACTTTAATTTCCAACAAATGAAATTCAATAATGATCCATATTTCATCATAAAAGAACCAGTCTCTTTGGTAAGCAAAAGTAACATCCTAAAAGAAATTTTCTCCCTTAATTACTTATGAAGTCCATCTACAAAATTTCTAGCATGGGTTAGTTCATTGAACTGAGTATTATAAGAACTAAACATTAAAATGATGTGCTTTTAGCTAACTTTTTCATAAAGAGAACTCTGCTTTTATGAAACAACTTTGATCATTACAGAAAGACATAACAAAATAAATAACCATTCACAAATGAGAGGGAGAAAGTGGTAAACCATATCATAATTGAGAATAAATCATGATATAAACATCCTCAACTTTCATATTATTGCTTTACATAAAAATAATTAAAGCAGTATTCCACATAAATACTATTTCATCAAAATCACAATTTTCCTCTCATATACTGTTTTACATGATTCACTTCTCAATTATTCCTATCTAACATGAGAAGATAACTATCCCTACAATTTCTTAGGAATAGTTCAGCATTAGATAGAACAATAATATTCCCATCTCAACATTTTATTCATCTAAATTCATCCTAAATCTTATATGTCAAGATCAATTCAAAACATAAGATTAATTTTAGGATGGTCTAAACAATATAACATGGAAAGAGTTTCTAATTTAAGAATCCTATAACTCAAATTAAGAATTAGAAACCAATTTAATTTCAATTTAAGCACTAAACAAATTTCAACAAATGATGATATCAATTTGACATGCAATTCGAACTAATCACACAATCCCAAAGCATACATCATTACCAAAGTTAAATTAAAAAATAGTAGAATGGAGGGAGTTAACAATCAACTTCAGCTCCTTCAACCATTCAAATAATTTTCACCAAAAAAAAAAATTACTCAAAATCTTTCCAACCAAACACAACAATCCTTCTAAGTAACCTTTGCTTCAGCTAAACTATCCTATCACAACTGGACTTAATTATTCAAGCAAGTCCCAGTGAAGGTACTACGATACAGACCAAACTGGATAGCTCCCTCTTCAAGATTGAAATAGAAGGAAAATGAGAGGAGAGAGAGAGAGAGAGAGAGAGAGAGAGAGAGAGAGAGATTATTCACTGAAGATCTAAGCATGATTAGAAAAAGAGAATGATCTAAATAAGAACATAATAGATAAATCTAGTTTCTACCTTTGTTAATCTAAATTCCAAACAGAGGCTAGGACATGGATCGAATTGAATGAGAATGAAGAAAAACATTCCTTTACCTTTCCACAATCATTGAGGACAGTAAAATAAATACCTAAATCCTCCAGACAACAAGTAACCAACTCCTAACATACATAATGGGGAAAGAAGGAGGATTAACCGATGCATAATTTTGCCCAACCCTTTTAACATAGATCCATTAAGGAAAAAGGAACTTGAAATTTGATTAAACTAAGCAAAATACACCTTATTATTTTATCTTCAGCGCTATAGTATTTTCAACAATCAAAATGAACTGAAGCCAAGTTCAATGACTCCAGGTCAATATTCATGAAAACTAAGCACAAAAAATAATTTCGTCAAACTGCTCAGACCTTCAAGTTAACAAAAAAAAATGAAGAACAGTATCCTAAAACCCAAGACATTATTTCCTTTCATATAAATAGTTTCCTCAATCCATAGATTACACAAATACTCCAAATGGAAAGAATATAGAATATCTCTTTTCATAAATTACACCTACACAAGTATTAATTCTCTTTTAAGGAGATAACATGGTTATTCCTTCCGTATCCTCCATTAATGAATGAAATAGCTCTAATAAGTCTTAACAGATGAAAAAGCTCTAACAAGTCTTAAAATATGAAAAATATCTAACAATTCTTAATAGAAAAAAAATCTCTTTTCCAACAAAAACCCAAAACTATGTACTTTCCTCAATACTCGAAGGAACAGACAACTGAAAAAGGGAGTTTAAAACAAAACCCCAAAACACAACCACAAAAGTGATAATACTCAAACACATCCTAAATTTTAAAGCAATATCTAGCAATAGTCAAGATGTTTAAATGGTTAAACACCTGTAGATTTCCCAGTGGTGAAATGAGTGTTCTAACCAAGTTCCATACGTTAATCAACTGAAATATTACCACATTTACACATCTCGAAAAGGTTACCTATAGTATCGACTTCATTTCAAGCTTGCATAAAAAGATTAAAACATAGTTCAGTAGACCCAATCAAGAAAAATGAAACCCAAATTTTATTTCAACAGGGTCGATAAAGTGTATGTGATAACAATAAAAAAATCACAAGCAAAGAGATCACATCAACTAAGAAAAACTAGATCGTTTCAAATAGTAGAGTTCTTTTAATGAAAACAATTAATTAAAAGAAAAAAAAATTAATGGTTAGAGCCTACCATGTCTGATAGAGCTTCTCCTTGATTTGCAGAAGATTTCCAAGAAACACTTCAATAGCCTCTTCTTCTCAAAGCACCGTCAACTAACTTCCATTACTTTATCATCTTCTTATAGCTTTTACAGAGTCCAAAAATAGCTCCATGTAATGCAAAAATAGCATGTAACGCCTTGAACTGTGTTCCTTTGGTTTTGGGAAGTCATGCTTTTGTATTATATCTTTTTTGCTCTTAATATCTTTGACTGAATCGGAATATGCTTGGTCTCTTTTGTTTCTTTCATTGTTTGCATTTGAGTACAATCTGATTTCTGGGAGATTGTGGATTTATCCACCTTTATGACTCAACCTTGGATCAGTTGCATTGATCCAAGGGATGTTTTAATTTTATTCGGGATGAAAAAATTGTATAGACATTTCGAGAGTTACAAAGTCTGACTAAGCTTTGAATGTTCAATTTCAGAGGTTAACTCTGGTTGATCATGGTAATCAGAATCTGGTTCTAGTTATCATAGCATCAGGAAGGACCTGGACCTAAAGCCAGGTAAGACGTGTATGTTTTATACCTTAAGCTTAATTTTCTTGATGCCAAACAGAATCTGATCCAGGAATGTTTTATCCTGTTTGAACTCTATTACTAATTAGTCCTATCTTGGGGACCTAGACTAGAATCAGTAAGGTTATTAGTTTTAACCTAAACTATAACCTAATGTAGCAAGGTTAGTTAATCTAACCTAGTCCTAAACTATGTGCTTAATACTCCTAAGGGTTAGGGTGACTAGTGTTATATCCTATGGCAATAAGACTAAGTCTACCTATGATCTAACCTTAATCACTAACCTATCCTAAACTAATGCTATGAAGGGGGACCTAAGGAGGGTTTCGAGTCTTGGGCGATGGTTTCCATGGCATTTAAGGAAGGGATAAGGATGAAGGACAGGGAGTGTTGCCAGGTTTAGCAGAGGGTAAATTTGCTAAGAGGGTCTTACGTGGCAGTATCTCTAAGAATGGGAACGTTTGTTGATTTTGTTTTGGCATTCACCAACTTTGGCAGTCGGTGCCAATGGAAAATAGGAAAATAGGTGGGAGAATAAAAATAAATTCAATTAATGTGCATAGGGCCTCAAGTCTGGATTTCTTGGGAAGGCATGCAAGTGGAATTTTTCTTGGTTGTTTTATTTTTCATGCATTTTGTTTTTCACTCTGCATGAGCACTGGTTCTTCGAACCAGTCGTCTACTCTTCATTACATGGCAATTTTAAGAGTTTAAAATTTACTTCTCTATCATGGGAAGTATATAAGGCATGGAGGTAACAATATTTTGTTGTTTAATATTTCATGGAAGAAGAAGAGAAGGTGCGAGCGCATTCAGAGGTCTTCTTTGAATTTTTAGCAACACTATCAGGCATGATAGGCCCTAACTGTTAAAAATCTTGCTTTCCTTTAAATTTTTTCATTAGGACAACTCTGTTTAGATAATGTATGCATATTTTGAATTGGATGGTAACAATTATTTGGGTTTTATGTTGATTTGGGGTTTTGGGTTGTATTTTGGATCCTGGATGAAACCTGCTTCATTATTCTTATTTCCATGTTGTGAATCCAATATGGAGTTTTGCTTTCTGTTTGGAAGTGTTGTAAGTTTTCTTTATCTATCGAAGGTATTTGATTAGAAACTACCTCCATGAAATAATGCGTAAATAATGATTACGTGTTTGAAAACACCACTGTAATTATTTGCTTTTCGAATATGATTGGATTATTTGATTGTTTGCTTCATCGTATGAACTCTAACTATTACTGGTCCATGTTCAAAAAATAGGTAATTGAATTTGTGGTTGGAATGTTAGTTTATTCAGTGAAACTCGACTGTTTTAGTCACGTGAGTTGGAAATGTCGTTTGAAATCTAAGCCTGTACTTTTTACTTCAAAAGGGTATGAATGTTCTTATGAATACAGGATTCTGTGAGTAAGGAAGTATTTGGTTAAACTGTTATTTTTTATGATTTTACATGGATATTAGGAATACGGTTATGTTCAAGAGAAAACGTATTTGGATAAGCTCTGTATCTCCTAAAAAATTCGCGGATTAATCTTGGATATTCCTTAATGGAAATTGTGTTTAATGGGTGGTTGAGATATGACTGTGTTTTACTCTAGGGTGACTATGAAATCTAATTTTTAGGGTCGCATTACACAATGTCGGGAATTCTACTTTGAAAGAAAAACAACGACTTCAACGTCGATAAGCTTATTTACGTTCAACTAATGCTTTTCCTTTTGTAGTTGAAATTTGGGTTGAAATGATCCATATGCAACTGAATGATCTATTTATTTTGTACAGTTAAAGCATTGATGACTACTATGGTATGAGTAGGATGGCTTTCGGTCATTGCTGAATCTGTATTTAGAATTCAATTATTAATTATTTACATGCATTTTTGGTTTGGTGTCCTGAAATTATATATCAACGTAATAGTGAGACAATTTGAATGATTCAGTTTGATCCATTGGAAAACTCTAAAGGTGTTTCCATTTGACCTATGTTAATGGTTAAACTTAGATGTTGGATTACTCATCTTTTCCTTTCTTGATGAAACTTGAGATGAATATTACTTTCTGGAAGTTAATTAGTTCCAAACTTGATTAAAATAGAGTTTAAATCTTCTCTGTTTTCTTTCTCTAGGTTGGGATGGGAAAATTGTTAAAGGGTTTCATATTAAGAAAGTGTTTACACTCTCCTTTGGAATAATAGTGTTCTCTTCTTTAGAATTCCTATAAGGAACTCTACTGTATGGTTATGAGATGATAGGACTATTAAAAAAATAAGAGGGAAGAAATTGTAAGTGGTGAGATCTTAACTTAGAAGACTCCTTTCATTTATTGGCAGTATTATTGTCTTGAATTTAAACTTAGTTTGTTATCTCTTGTATAAAGGTAACCCTGTAGTTAGAATTTTGCATACTTATCAATAATTGAAAATTGGTATAAATAGAGTTAATGGTATTTTTTTGGGTGAACTTGCACGAGACAGTAATCTCTTCTTGCTCAAATTGCTTTTATACGAACCTGCTGGATACATATCTTAGAAGGGTTTTATTCTTTAATTGGAGTGAATAAAAAATGATTGACACTGTTCACAGCTTTACGGATGGTTAAGTACTTATGATACAGAATGTCCATTCTTATTTTCTTGTATTAAACAAATCATCTGAAATAGACTAAGTTGAAATTATGTTTGTGATTTGAGTTACGATATAAAGTCATTGGAAAAAGGAAAACTAGTGTGAATCATGATTTTGGATTTGATGAAATTGATATCATTTAAACAGGATTGTTTAATGAAAACAATTGGTGGAATGCAATTTTTTTAAGGATTATTGCTTATCATGCTCAGTTCACTGAACTAACTCGTGCTAGCAATTTTTGTAAATGGTCATCTTAAAGTGGTAAAGGTAGGTAGATCTGATATGATGCAATGATTGTTTAATCTAGTTTTTATGAAGAATTCTGACATGATTTTTCTAATTGTACTATAGAAGAAAGTTACTCTTTGCTGAAGACTAATGTATTAAAATATGCCGAAGTACATAGGTTGTAATTGTATAGGTTTGGGATTGCCAATGGGGTGGGAGTGGTGCGGTCAAGTCACATGGTTGTGTGCTTGCCCACCCGGTTTCAAATCCCCCCAAGGCACGATCCTCCTCGGAGGTGGTTTCGCCGCTAGAGGCGGCATCTCTGCTCGTGCTGACACTGGTGATTACTCCTCACTGCTGACGCTGGTGGTTGTTCCTCTCATTGTCGACGCTGGTGGCTCCTTCTCCTCTCGCTGCTGACGCTGGTGGCTGCTTCGCTCACTGTTGCTGCTCCTCTCGCTGCGGTCGTGGCTGCTCCTCTCGATGCTGACACTTGTGGCTGCTCCGCTTGCTGCTGATCCTGGTGGCTACTCCTCTCGCTGCCAACGCTGGTAGCTGTTCTAAGTTGTCCCACTCATTGCGGTCGTTGTCGACGGTCATTGCATCTTCACTTAATAAAAAAAAACTCAGTTTCTTGGTTGTTTCAATCGGGTTCCTAATAAGTGGTCCCCTTCATTGTAACCAAGTTGTGGATCCTCTCAAAAATCCTCATGTGTACAAGGATGTGGGTCCTTTCAAACACCCTCAATTTACCCTCAATCCAAAAAAATTGTATAGGTTTGGGAGTAAATGAAATGGGGACATATTACTTATGTGGTTTGTGATCTTATTTGTTGAATTGATCTTCTTTTGTCTGTATGAATGAGAGTGCATTCTTATTATTCTATTCAACATGATCTAAATGGATTCCCTAAGTAAGCCTTAGCTAATTATATGCCTGGATACTACATTTTTCTGGTTAGTAATTCTTTATATCTTATGATGGTGGTTAAATTATAAATAA
This sequence comes from Taxus chinensis, assembly GCA_019776745.2. Classification (NCBI taxonomy): domain Eukaryota; kingdom Viridiplantae; phylum Streptophyta; class Pinopsida; order Cupressales; family Taxaceae; genus Taxus; species Taxus chinensis. The sequence continues at coordinate 293,265,781 of CM034155.1, read as the reverse complement.
GACCACTGCATTTATAGGGAACGTTGTCTATATGAATGAGAGTGCATTCTTATTATTCTATTCAACAGTTGAGCTAGGCCTTAAAATGTACTATAACTGGGAGAGAAATTTGACCTCTCATAATGCACTAATTCAAAAGAAATATATATGGATATAAACCGCCACGAATTAATGGTACTAAGTCTGTTATGTTCCAGTTTATAAGGTATATGAAAATCCTTGTTGGATTAGTTATTTTCCTAATGGGGAAAAAACTTAAGGGATATTGTCCTATTTTGTGGGTAAAAGGTTGTTAGGTACCAACCGACAACTTTGAAACAAATTTAAATCTAGTTAAAACCCTTTTGTGAAATTGAACCTAATTAGAGAAGGTAACTCAAGGAGTGTGGGACTCAGGGTTAGGGTGTGGACTCAGGGTTAGGCTACCCAATTAGGAGGGCCTGTAATCCAAATATATAACTCAACATAAGTAAATTCTTGGAGGTATGTACATCTTTCTGAGGTTGTTCCGTAGGATGTTGACACATGTCAACTGCAAGGTTGTACCTTTGAGAAGATTAGGATCTTCTCGAGGATACAACAATGCAGATGACATATGGCAACACCCTTCTACATTAATCATTAGGATTTACACATCGAGACTTGCTAAAGATTTCCCTTCCAGGGACTGGTTAGGATCATAAATAGGTTATGAGGCAGCCCTTTGATACTCTGGGTATCTCAACACACAGGGTTAACATCGGTTGACCCAGTATGTCAACTTACCCCTAGTCTTCAAGAGCATCTTTATAAATGAATTATGATATTAACCCGATCTAGAGTGAAAACTGAGGACAAGGGGGATTGACTTAGGTCAATATAAGACGTTCTATATAACATTAGAGTGGGGTGAAGGATGTATTCCGGATTGACGAGTATGCCGTCAAGGAATAAGTAATATGAAAAGTATGTTTCAAACCTTTGGCCAAAGTATCGCAAGCTACTGATTGCGTTGTCCTATGTCACCTAGTCTAAGGATCGTGATGCCGATGAATAATTGTAACAATTATTCAGATAGGTTCCTTGGACAGAGCACTCAGAATCCCAGAATAGGGAAGAGAACCACGAGAATAAAGTGCTCAGTTGAAGAATTCAATCTCAAAGTTACGCATGAACAGATCGGTTGTTCATTGAGTCATGGAATCAGTAGATCAGTGGTATACCAAGTCATTACAGCTGCATATGGTTATCTGTTATAAGAATGATTGTTATGATATGTGTGTTCTCAATTATGTATTTAGAACAAGAGAACATTAATCAAACAAAAAAAAATCTTGTTCTAAGGTATTAAAATGAGGATGTTACATCTTGGTATCAGAGCCGAAGGTTGCAGCTCTTGGACCTATTGTGTCCATAATCTGATGAAAACTTGAATTTTCTTGTAACAGAAAATGGTTAGAACAAGGGGAAACGTTGTGAATAATGCTCCACCTGAGGAAGGGGCGGAAACAACCCAAAAACTTAATGAGATCTTTACTGCCCTATTGGACACAAGAGATCATTTGGCTGTACTTGAACAAGTGATGGGAAATGAGGAGGATGATGCAGCTAGTAACAACAATCAGCCACCTCCTGAGGACAACCCCGATATGGGTGTTGGTAATAACAATGGAAATGTACCTGTGCAACTAGAAAACAAAAAGGCCAGGTTGGCAGCGGAACTCACTAATGATATAAAAAGGATAAGTCCACCTAAATTTGATGGCACCACATTAGGAGATGGAGCTGAGAACTGGCTTAGCGAAATGGAGGATTACTTTGCAATAAGAAACTTCTCGGAGGAAACCAAAGTTATTTGGGGAGCATATCAGCTTTCCCATGAAGCATGTTCATGGTGGTACAGCCGTAAGGCTGAGCTAAATATTGATGAAACTAACATCACTTGGGATCAATTTAAAGGCTATTTTAGGCAACGTTGGCTGCCACAACTTTTCTATGATAAAAAAATGACAGAATTCCAGAACTTAGTTCAAGGGAAGCTAACTGTAACTAAGTACTAGGAGAATTTTACGAAACTCCTCAAGTACGTTCCGTAGTATCAAACTAACGAGAAGTTTAGAATACAGAAATTCATCATGGGACTGAATCCCATGATTGGAGGAGAGGTTGATGTTCACAGCCCAACCACTATGGAAGGGGTTGTTGAAAAATCCATAAGGCAGGAATAGAAATTAAAGGCTATTTCTGCTCATAAAGAGGAAGTGCGGAAGAAGATTCCAAACCCTTCTTCAACTTCTCTTGCACCCAAGAAGGTACCATGGAAAAAAAATTGGCAACAAAAATAAGTTTTCAGTGGATAATAATAAGAAAACGACAATGAATAAGCCTGTTGGAAATGTAAGGGATAGTTTTGCCAAGAATTATAATAATGGACAGAAGTCCTATGGAGGCCAACATGATAATTTTAAGGCTGGAAGTAATTTTGAGCCTAAAAAGGGACCTGTAGGAGGCTGCTATAATTGTGGCAAAGATCACTACGCAAACCAATGCCCTTTGAAGAAGGATGATCGTAATTAGCAGCATAAGATACATGCTACAGTAGCAGACAAGCAAGCTGAAAGGTAAGTGACACCTATAGAAGTTACTGGTAAGTTATTTGACATACCTGTAACTATTCTTTTTGATACAGGAGCTACTGAATATTTTATTTCTAGTAAACTCACTTCGAAACTTAAAAGAAAAGTTGGAAAATTGGATAAATCTTGGACTGTACAGTATGGTAATAACTCTATTCATACAGTTAGTATGTGTCTTTTTGGGGTAGTCCTTGACTTACCTAACTTTTCCACGGAAGTTGATCTCTATGTTGCACCTTTGGGATCCTATGACGTTGTCATCGGCGTTAATTGGTTAGCGGATCATAAAGCAAAAGTGGACTGCTTTGGAAAATATATAAGATGTTTAGATGATCTGTAGAAAACAACAGAGATTCAAGGTGTGAAATGGGAAATTTCAGTTAGGAAACTTTCAGCTATGCAACTTAAAAAGGATAAAAATAAAGGATGTACCTTATATGCAGTAAAGATATCTGAATCTATAGAAGAAGATGGTGATTTCATGAAACGAGACCCACTGTTACAGAGTTTCAAGGACGTATTTCCAGAGGAATTACTAGGTTTACCACCCAAAAGGGAATTTGACTTCCCCATTGAAATCAAACTAGGGACGGAGCCTATTTCTAAAGCACCTTATCAGATGACTACTACAGAGTTAGTTGAGCTTAAGGCTCAATTGCAAGAAATTTTATCTAAAGGTTTGATTAGACCAAGTATTTCACCTTGGGGAGCACCGGTGATATTTGTGAAAAAGAAAGATGGAACACTTAGATTGTGTATTGATTATCAGATGTTAAACAAGGCAACAATCAAGAATAGATACCCACTTCCTAGAATTGATGATTTATTTGATCAGATGCGTGGAGCATCGGTTTATTCCAAGATAGATCTTCGATCTGGGTATCATCAATTAATAATTAAAGAAGAAGATATTCATAAAACAGCTTTCTGGACAAGGTACAGACATTATGAATTCAAGGTTTTACCCTTTGGATTAACTAATGCACACGCAAATTTTATGAACTTAATGAATAATATCTTTCAAGAATATTTGGACAAGTTTGTGCTTGTATTCTTGGATGATATTCTCATATATTCTAAAATTGTTGAGGAGCATAATGAGCATTTGAAATAAGTCTTGGAAATTTTGAGGAAAAGAAGGTTATTTGGTAAGTTATCCAAATGTTCTTTTTTTGATACCGAAGTTCATTATTTGGGTCATGTCATTAGTAAAGAAGGAATTGCTATAGATCCTTCTAAAATAGTGGCAATAATCGAGTGGCCTGCACCAAAGAATGTACATGAAGTAAGAAGCTTCATGGGCCTTGCTGGTTATTATAGAAAATTTGTTAAAGATTTTTCTAAAGTGGCTGCACTGATAACTTCATTGCAGAAAAAGGATAAGAAATTTTCTTGGGATGATAAGTGTGAATCTACTTTTAAAAATTTAAAAAGTCAGTTGACTTCAACACCTATTTTAGCTATACCTGATCCTAATGGAGACTTTACTGTTGTAACAGATGCTTCTAGGGAAGGCCTTGGAGGTGTTTTGTTACAAAATGATCATGTCATAGCATATGAAAGTAGAAAACTTAAGTTACATGAGCTGAATTATGCCCCTCGTGATTTAGAGCTTGCTGCCATTGTTCATGCACTTGAAGTTTAGAGACACTATTTACTTGGGAAACCTTTTGAGTTGAAAACTGATCATCTAGGGCTAAAATATACTTTCACTCAGCCTAACCTAAATGCAAGATAGCGAAGGTGGTTAGATTTTTTGTCTCAATATGATTTTGATATTAGTTACATAAAAGGAAAAGAGAATAGAGTAGCAGATGCTCTAAGTTGTAGGAAGCACATTTATGCTCTTATAACATTAAGAACTCAGTTTAAAGATGAGGTGAAAAGTGCATTAGAATCTGATATATACTTTCAACAAGTAAAAGCAGCGCTTGTTGCAGAACCAAAAGATGAAAGGTATAAAGGTTTTCATTTTGATAATGAAGGAATCTTACATTATGAAAATAGAGTATACGTACCTTTGCTAAATGATTTGAGAAAGAAATTGTTAGCTGAATTTCATAATTCACCCTTTTCTGGACACCTGGGTGTTACCAAAATGCTTGCCGACCTAAAACAACAATATTTCTGAAAAGGAATGAAAAGGGATGTTATTAACTTTGTGACTCATTTTCTTGAATGTCAGTGGGTGAAGACAGAACACATGCACCCTACTTGTTTATTATATCCCCATAGCATACCTCAGTATAAATGGAAAGTAATAAGCATGGACTTTGTACAAGGGCTGCCTATGTCAAGAAATAAACATGACGTTATCTTGGTAGTTGTTGACAAACTAACGAAGGTATCTCATTTCATCGTTGGAAATCTAAAGGATGATTCTCCTATGTTAGCTAAAATATTTGTGTATGGAATTTTCAGATTACATGGAGTACCAAAATTAATAATATCAAACAGGGATCCTAGAATGACATCAATATTTTGGCAAATGCTTAATGCAACTCTTAGAACTAAACTGAACTTCAGTTCTGCGTATCATCTGGAAACGGATGGACAAACTGAGAGAGTAAATCAGGTGTTAGAAGATATGTTACGAATGTATTGCATGGATCAATAGTATAAATGGGAAAAGTATCTCCCATTAGTTGAATTTTCATACAAAAATACATATCACTCTTCTCTTAAGATGGCACCTTTCGAGGCACTTTATGGAAGAAAATGTAGAACCCCTGTTAGTTGGGATAACATTGAGGATAGAGAGGTAAGTGGGCCTGAAATCCTTACTGAAATGGAACAGCAAGTTAAAATGATTTGTGAACGATTGAAGGAAGCAGCAGATATGTAGAAGAGTTATGCTGACTTAAAGCGGGTTGACCAAAAATTTGAACTTGGTGAAAAGGTTTTTCTTCGTGTTAAACCAAGAAAGAGTTCTATAAATTTTGGCAAGGCTTCCCAATTATCACCTCATTTTGTGGGACCTTTTGAAATTGTCGAAGTAATCAATCCCGTAGCTTACCGATTAGCATTACCACCTGCTTTGTCACAAATGCATGATGTTTTCCATATTTCTTTTCTTAAGAAATACGTTTCATATTTGTCACATGTGTTAAATTGGAATTCCTTGTAGTTCTAAGACCCAGGAACAATCGTGGTTAAACCCACTCAAGTGCTGGAAACTCACCAATTACATTTGAGGAATCAAGAAATACCACAATGTAAGGTCCAGTGGGGCCAGTTTAACGAAGAAAGTGTAACTTGGGAAAATATGGAAGAGATGAAAACTACTTTTCCCTTTCTTTTTTAATAGAATTGAATCTGTTGACTGATAAAAAAAAAATTATTATTATGAATTTATCTTTTACATGTCATTATGTAAGCCAGTTTTTGGGCAAACATTTATTCAGGTTAAATAAATAATAACATGATACTTATTTCTGAAACTATTCAGGTTTGAAATACTTAATTTGTTTAGTGAGTAAAAGAATTAACTGACCAGAAGATATTCATAAAAGGATGTAATAATTGGGACGATGAATCTTTTAGGAGGGAAACATGTACCACCCTGAACTATTGTTATTTACTCCTATAAATTCAAGTGTTGATATGTGATTTGTCCCATATGAGGATATGTTCCTTTGGTTTTGGGAAGTCATGCTTGATTTGGATTATATATTTTCTACTCTTAAGATCTTTGACTGAACCGAAATATGCTTGGACTCTTTTATTTCTTTCATCCTTCGCATTTGAGTACAATCTAATTTCTGGAAGATTGTGGATTTATCCACCTTTATGACTCAACCTTGGATAAGTTGCATTGATCGAAGGAATGTTTTAATTTTATTCAGGATGAACAAATTGTATTGAAATTTTGAGAGTTACTAAGTCTGACTGAGCTTTGAATGTTCAATTCCGGAGGTTAACTCTGGTTGATCATGGTAATCAAAATCTGGTTCTAGTTATCATAGCATCGGGAAGGACCTGGACCTTAAGCCAGGTAATATGTGTATGTTTTATATCTAAAGCTTAATTTACTTGATTCCAAACTGAATCTGATCTAGGAATGTTTTATCATGTTTGAACTCTATTACTGATTAGTCCTATCTAGGGGACCTAGACTAGAATCAGTAAGATTATTAGTTTTAACCTAAACTATAACCTAATGTTGCAAGGTTAGTTAATATAACCTAGTCCTAAAAATATGAGCTTAATAATCCTAAGGGTTAACTAAACCTATCACTATGGAGGGTGACTAATTTTATATCCTATGGCATTAAGACTAAGTCTACCTATGATCTAACCTAAGTCACTAACCTATCGTAAACTAATGCTATGAAGGGGTACCTAAGGAGGGTCACGAGTCTTGGGCGGTGGTTTCCATGGAATTTAAGAAAGGATAAGGATGGGGATAGGGAATACTACCAGATTTAGCGGAGGATAAGTTTGTTAGAAGAATCTCACGTGGCAACATCTCTAAGAATGGGAACATTTGTTTATTTTGTTTTAGCATTCACCAACTTTGGCAATTGGTGGCAATGGAAAATAGGCAGGAGAATAAAAATAAATGCAATTAATGTGCATAGGGCCTCGAGTGCAGATTTCTTGGGAAGGCATGCAAGTGGAATTTTGCTTGGTTGTTTTGTTTTTCATGCATTCTGTTTTTCGCTCTGCATGAGCACTTGTTCTTCGAACCAGCCATCTACTCTTTGTTGCATGGCAATTTTGAGAGTTTCAAATTTACTTCTCTGTCAGATGAAGTATATAAGGCATGGACGTAACAATATTTTGTTGTTTAATCTTTCATGGAAGAAGAAGAGAAGGGGGCGAGCACATCCAGAGGTATTCTTCAACTTTTTAAGCGACACTATCAGGCATGATTGGCTCTAACTATTAAATTATTGCTTTCCTTTAAAAATTTTCATTAGAACAACTCTGTTCTGATGATATATGCATATTTTGACTTGGCTGGTAACAATGATTTGGATTTTATGTTGATTTGGGGTTCTGGGTTGTATTTGGATCCTGAATGAAACCTGCTTCATTATTCTTGTTTACATGATGTGAATCCAATATGGAGGTTTTCTTTCTGTTTGGAAGTGTTGTAAGTTTTATTTATCTGTTAGAGGTATTTGATTAGAAACTGGCTCCATGAAAGAATGTGTGCTTAATGGTTACGTGTTTGAAAAACACCACTGTAATTATTTACTATTCAAATATATTTGTATTAATTGATTGTTTGCTTCACCGTATGAACTCTAACAATTACTGGTCCATGTTCAAGAAAGTAATTAATTGATTTTATGGTTGGAATGTTATTTTATTCAGTGAAACGTGACTGTTTTAGTTGCGTGAGTTAGAAATGTTGTTTGAAGTCTAATCCTGTACTTTTTACTTCAAAGGGGTTTGAATGTTCTTATGAATACAGGTTCTGTGAGTAAGGAAGTATTTGGTTAAACTGTTATTTTTATGATTTTACATGGATATTAGGAACATGGTTATGTTCAAGAGAAAATGTATTTGGATAAGCTCTGTATCTCCTGGTAAATTCATGGATTAATCTTGGATTTGCCTTAATGGAAATTATGTTTAATGTGTGGTTGAGATATGACTGTGTTTTACCCTGAGGTGACTGTGAAATCTACTTCTTAGGGCCACATTACAAAATGTCAGGAATTTTACTTTGAAAGAAAAACAACCACTTCAACGTTGATAAGCTTATTTACGTTCAGCTAATGCTTTTCCTTTTGTAGTTGAAATTTGGGTTGAAATGATCCATATGCAACTGAATGATCTATTTATTTTATACAGTTAAAGCACTGATAACTACTATGGTATGAGTAGGATGGCTTTCTGGGCATTGCTGAATCTGTATTTAGAATTCAATTATTAATTCTTTACATGCATTTTTGGTTTGGTGTCCTGAAATTATATATCAACCTAATAGTGCGACAATTGGAATGATTCAATTCGATCCATTGGCAAACTCTAAAGGTGACTCTATCTGACCTATGTTATTGGTTAAACTTAGATGTTGGATTACTCATCTTTTCCTTCCTTGATGAAACTTGAGATGAATATTACTTTCTGGAAGTTAATTAGTTTTGAACTTGATTACAATAGAGTTTAAATCTTCTCTGTTTTCTTTCTCTAAGTTTCATATTAAGAAAGTGTTTATACTCTCCTTTGGAATAATAGTGTTCTCTTCTTTAGAATTCCTATACGGAACTCTACTATATGGTTATGAGATCACAAGACTGTTAAAAATAAGAGGAAAGAAATTTTAAGTGGTGAGATCTTAACTGAGAAGACTCCTTTCATTATTGGCAGTATTATTGTCCTGAATTTAAACTCAGTTTGTTATCTCTTGTATAAAGGTAGCCCTGTAGTTAGAATTTTGCATACTTATCAATGATAGAAAATTGGTATAATAGATTTAATGGTAGTTTGTTGGGTGAACTTGCACAAGACAGTAATCTCTTCTTTCTCAAATTGCTTTTATACGAACCAGTTTGATACATATCTTTGAAGGGTTACATTCTTTTAATAGGAGTGATTAAAACATGATTGACACTATTCTTGGTTTTTTCGGATGGTTAGGTACTTAAGTTACAGAATGCCTTTTCTTCTTTTCTTGTATATAACAAATCATCTGAAAGAGACTAAGTTGAAATTATGCCTGTGATTTGAGTTACGATATAAGGTCATTGGAAAAAGGAAAACCTAGAGTGTATAAATGAATTGGGATTTGAAGATATTGATGACATTTAAACAAGATTGTTTAATGAAAAAAATTAATGGAATGAAATTGTTTAAGGTTTAGTGCTTATCATGCTCAGTTCACTGAACTGACCCGTGCTAGCAATTTTTACAGATAGTCATCTTAAGTGGTAAAGGCAGGCAGATCTGATATGATGCAATGATTGTTTAATCTAGTTTTTATGAAGAATTCTGACATGATTTTTCTAATTGTACTATAGAAGAAAGTTATTCTTTTGCTGAAGACTATTGTATTAAAATATGCCAAAGTGCATAGGTTGTAATTGTATAGGTTTGGGAATAAATGAAATGGGGACATATTACTTATGTGGTTTGTGATCTTATTTGTTGAATTGATCTTCTTTCGTCTATATGAATGAGAGTGCATTCTTATTATTCTATTCAATGGGATCTAGATGGATTCCCTAAGTAAGCCTTAGCTAATTATATGGCTGGATACTACATTTTTCTGGTTAGTAATTCTGTATATCTTATGATTGTGGTTAAATTGTAAATAAGACCACTGCATTTATAAGGAACGTTGAGGTTGAGCTATGCCTTAAAATGTACTATAACTGGGATAGAAATTTGACCTCTCATAATGCACTAATTCAAAAGAAATATATATGAATATAAATCGTGAGGACTTAATGGTACTAAGTCTGATATGTTCCAATTTATAAGGTAGTTACAAACCCTTGCTGGATTAGTTATTTTCGTAATGGGGGAAAAACTTAAGGGCTATTGTCCTATTTTGTGGGTACAAGGTTGTTAGGTACCAACTAGCAACTTTGAAACAATTTTAAATCTAATTAAAACCCTTTTGTGAAACTGAAGCTAATTACAAAAGGTAACTCAAGGAGTGTGGGACTCAGGGTTAGGGAAGGCTACCCAATTAGGAGGGCCTATAATCCAAATATAACTCAACATAAGTAAACTCTTGGAGGTATGTACATCTTTCTGAGGCTGTTCTGTAGGATGTTGACACATGTCAAATGTAAGGTTGTACCTTCGAGAAGATTAGGATCTTCTCAAGGATACAACAATGCAGATGACATATGGCAACACCCTTCTGCATTGATCATTAAGATTTACACCCGAAACTTGATCAAGATTTCCCTCCGGGACTGGTTAGGACCATAGATAGGTTATGAGGCAGCCCTTTGAGACTCAGGGTACCTTGACACACGGGGTTAACATCAGTTGCTCCAGTATGTTAGCTTACCCCTAGTCTTCAAGGGCATCCTTATAATGTGAATTATGATATTAACCCGATCGAGAGTGAAAACTTGGGGCAAGGGGACTGACAGAGGTCAGTATAAGATGTTCTATATAACATTAGAGTGGGGTGAAGGACATATTCCAGATTGAGGAGTATGTCGTCAAGGAATAAGTAATATGAACAGTATGTTTCAAACCTTTGGCCAAAGTATCGCAAGTTGTTGATTGCGTTATCCTATGTCACCTAGTCTAAGGATCGTGATGCCGATGAATAATAGTAACAATTATTCAGATAGGTTCCTTGGACAGAACACTCAGAACCCAGAGTAGGGAAGATAACCACGAGAATGAAGTGTTCAGTTGAAAAATCCAATCTCAAAGTTACACATGAATAGATCGGTAGTTCACCGAGTCATGGAATGAATAGATCGGTGGTGTACCGAGTCATTACAGCTGCATATGGTTATCTGTTATAAGAATTATTGTTATTATATGTGTGTTCTAAATTATTTATTTAGAACAAGAGTACATTAATCAAAAAAAAAAAATCCTTGTTCTAAGGTATTAAAATGCGGATGTTACATAACAAGTCAAGCAAGATTCGAACTAGAGATTCAAAAAAAATAAAAACATCATGCAAATCTCGATCTTCAAAATGAAATGAAGAACAAAAAAATCATGCAAAAGCCCTCATGTGTTTTCCTAGGATTTTTTACAGAGTTTGAAAACTTTAAATGCAAAGGACTGTCGATTCCCTCCATTTTTCATGCCACCGCCATCTCCACATATAGCAGTGTTTATTTTTAAATTTATACGTGAAACTAAACTTGATGGAGATGTCAGTGTAACCTCCCCTATCTTTTCCCAAATTCCCATGCCAAAGTTGATGGTGTAAGAGAAAAGAATGAATTAAATCCCATTTAATATTTTTAAACTGATACCATCGACCACCCTTTGTCCATGTCGTTGCACACACCCCCTTTAGGTTGTCCATTGTTGATCATCAAACACTTAAAAAAAATCACACATGAAGTCCACGCGAGAAACTGGGCCATGATCAAGGGTGCAGAGGAATAGGAAGAAACCGCACGCAAAGGGAATGAACAACTATTTGGACTTATCTGATTTTGATCATGAAGTCTATTTTTAGAAGATGGTATGTAGAACACACAAACGATGCAGAGACATCCGTGCCATGCATTGTCTATCTCTAGAGGATAAAATCAAAGCACTTTTGCATGAGGACATGCTAAGAATATATTTATCACTTCAATTAACTATAGGTGGTCTATAGATAGCACACTTGCATGTGTGGCTATACCTATAATCAACGTGTGGCTATTAATAGCATGCAACCTATTTTTGGAATAGATAAGTGGTGAAGGGAAAGTACCCACCCTATATATGTGTGATGAACTACATAGTAGATATAGTATGTTGTATATGAGGGATAAATATACAGAGACGTGTATGTTATTGGTTTACTATATCAAATCCATGTGGGCATAGGCATAGAATGTCGTATTTGTTAGAAGCTTCTATGATATTGTCTTGATTAATATATGGAAGATATTGGATGAATCTAAGTGTAAATTTTGTGTGCAATTATGTAGTGCACACTCTTGATTTAATCATGATTATTGTTTAGACTTATTTTTCCTTAGATATGGATATGTCATGCACTATGTAATGATGAACTAGTTATGGATCTATATGCCTTTATCCTTCATCATGCTAACATCCTACTACAACAACCCTAAAGAGGGACCTGGTACTTTTGTACGCTTCAGGTGAGCACTCAGTCAAGGCTGAGTGATGTTCTAGCACGTCTAGGGAGTTATCTAGTGAATTCTAGAATGCATCATTGGTTCTGTTGCCGGGACCTATTTTTCAGTTGTTTCTAGGATGGTTCACGATGAAGGCATACCAATTAACTCTAGCAAGTGTTAAAGAATGGATACAAGATCTGGAAGAATAATACGCAAGAAGGTTTAACATCAGATCTGATTTTAACACACGCACCTAGGTAGAGTAGAATTTGTATGATAGTTTATACAAGACCTTCTTTGATATCTTTCCAGTAGAGCTGTACGAATGAATGACTGCATATGTGTCTAAAATGAATTGGAGATATCATGCACTTTTTGGATGCAGGAAGAATTTCAAGCTCTTTATGATATCAATCTGATCTAGAATCATGCTGTGGATATGTAGTTCCTGTGGTTTTCTAAATAGATATATTCTGGAGTATTCGATTTCAATGTATTCTTTCCCAGAGGTAGCTGAATTCTATTTTTTACAGTATCCTATAGGAACATATTTGTAGGGTATTCCACTGGAAATCAAGATCTTGATGGTAACTATGAATTTGGAAGAAAAACCTATGGCTAGCTAAACCCCACCACATGCGGGGGCAGGAACATGATTGGTGAAAGATGTCACACTTGGCGGTAGCAAGGCAACGAGAAGAAAGGCAGCTCAAGTATAATGAAGCACATGAGAGGGAGATAGAGAAGCAATGTGACATTGCAGAACATATGGTGTTATGGAGGGAGATGGATCGTGAAGGATTTGGAGCTCATGTAGAAGATGTGGAGCTAGAGCATCAGGAACTCCCACATCTAGGAAAGCATGGCAGGGAACCCTCCTTGGCCTCACAAGGGAGTGCACCAGCAGAGATGACCTAGGCCACAGGCACACATTTTTACCTACCTGATAACCTCGCCCTTGTGCTTGGTTTTCCATTATCTAGCAGAACAAGTAATCAGCAAGTGAATTTGGGAAATAGGAGAACCAGAGTAAGTCAAAGAGAAATTATGGTAGGACAAAACACTTCAATGTTATTTGGAGGAACATTTTTAGGATCATCATCTGTACAGAACATAAGCGCATAAAATGTTGGATTCACCTCTAGAAGTGGAACTACTTCACAGACTATAGAGGTTCAATATAGTAATACTGTTGGAGCACAGGGGAGTACATCTATAGGTCCTATTCCAGCTACAGGTGGAGGATCAAGAGAAATAGGTGGTTCTAGTTCCGGTGGATCTAGTGGTTTTGGAGGCAGAGGAAACATAAGATTTCTAGATCAAGGGGCAAGGCCCGCAACAACCTCAAAATATCTATATGGAGATTTATCTTCATCTTTTGGAGTATATAGGCATAGAAGATGCTGTTGAGCATGTGCACATGTGTGAAAATATTGTGGCACACAAAAAGGATCTTAGCTTCGGAGCACAAGGCAAGTCAATTTGCTACTACGTTACAAGGATGTGCCCATAGCTGGTATAGGAAGTTTGACCTTGATCAGACTTGCATAGATTATGCAACCTTGAAGGATGCTTTCTTTCTTGAAGGAATTCTATATCCCAAAATTTGAGTAGAAGAGTATAAGCACGCTCAAAGACATCAAGCAAGGCACTACTGGGAATGTGCAATGAGTATGATTCCTATTTTAAAACACTCATATCTAAGCTTTCTTATGACATTCATGCAAGCCAATATGCACAATGGTTCATTAGAGGATTGATTACACCATTTAGAAGGGCATTGTCACCGAATAGATACACTAATCCGCATAAAGCACTCGAAGCAATTTTGCATGCTGAGGTAGTTGGGAGCATTGACACTGGTGTTAGTCCATTCTTAGAGGAACTGATTGTAGCTATGACAAAGAAGTTAATGAAAATCTCAGTAAATTCATTTCATGAAACATGCTCAGGGATTTGGTGTATAGATTGTAAAGTGGAAGGTCACATGAATAATATTTTCCCTTGCAGTTCTATACATTCATTGATGTTAGACTGTGAGATCTATCATTTGAATCATGATGCTAGTCACTTTCCTTTGTTACAACATGCTATAAGGAAGAATGTATCTTGTTTTTGTAAAAAATTCCGATCCACGTCCCATGATACGTAAGATTACAAATTGATTGGGCAGATCTATGATGCTATAGATATTGGGGTATGCCAAAAGAGTGTGGTGGATAATTCTAAAGGCAAGAATGAGCACCAGGATCGAGATCACAATCAGCCACGCTACTATGATAGGAATGATGGACGTTTTGATTAAGGTCATGGAAGAGGACGTGGATACCATGGTGGATATGGAGGACAAGGCCGTGGTGGAGGAAGAGGTGAATTTTCTTGTGGAACATGTTATATGTGTGGGTCTCTAGATCACTATAGGCATGAATGTCCTTAGAATATCACCTATTTGTTTTGTGGGAAGAATCATAACTATGAGGAGTTCCTGGATTTATATGAGAATCTCAGTAAGTAGCATAAGCAAGAGAAAAAAAGTGCTAGGATGGTTAGAATTCAGTGTGTGGTAGAAGACTAATGGATGCCCAAGTTAGCACCGGAACTTGAGGCATTAATAGTGAAGAGGTTAATAGGAGCACGCATAAGAGAGGAATTACACCAAAAGCCTACAATCACTAAGGAAGAGGTTTTGCATGTAAGGTACCAAGACCCTTCTCATTAAAAGGAAGTCTTCAAGAGACAATGGAGGTCCTTAAGAACCTTCAAGGTGAGATACAATGTTTAAAGGAGTAGTCAAGGAAGATGGAGTAGAAGAAAGAAGAAGAAAAAGTCCCTTCTGGTATTGATGACATAAGGGAGATATGTAATTATTCCATTATTAGGGAATTGGTTGAAGGATAATACTCCACATGTAAGCAATGATAATGAAAGGCAGATCCTCCATGAAAATATTCCCCCTGATAGTATTGATTATGATAAGGAGATCACGTTGAATGTTGTTGTGGATGGCTGGTTGTTGAGCAATATATTGATTGATACCATTGTAAAAGTAAATGTGCTTACATTGGATGAATGGGTACAAATGGGGAGACCTCCGTTGCACCCATCATCTAATGTGTTTTTCATTGCAAACAGGAAAAAGACCACTCCCATAAGAGTTTTAAAGGATGAATCTATAACCATATAAGGGGCCAAGTTCACAGGGGATTTCAAGGTACTAGCACTTACAGAGGTAGACAGTTTTCCATATTTACTCGGGAGCCCTTCGTGTTATGTGAATAATGCAGACTTGAGGTTCAATAAGCGATACATTAGTTTTGAGAACAAGGAAGAAAGAGTTGTAATCCCTTTAACAGATGGAAATTCAACACCATATGTTGAGCCTTTAAGTGAGGAGGATTTGAACAAAATCTATGTACGTGCTATTTGGGACCCAAAATTCAATGAGCCATTGAAGGAATGCATCCTATAGTGGGAATATTCTCATTCTATTAGTGATACTACAAGTATTTCTTTTGATAATTGGGCTCACCGTACATATGAACTAGTAGGGTGCGAGGTGAAAAGTGTAGTTGTAAGAAAGAATGGACTTCATTCTGTTCGATGGATAGGAGGCTCAGTACCTTGGTATACTAGAGCATAATATCTTCCTATATTCTTAATAGCCATGGAGACACAGTGGATATATAAGGTCAGGATAAGAAACATGTTAGCATATACCCTGCGTGGGATAACAACGCGCTGATGGGTAGTTCACAAAGATAATCTTATGGAATGGGAGGAGATTGGAATCACCCTATCTGCTAGGTTTGTAAGGAGCAATTAATCTATGTAGAATTACACTTATAATTTTGATCAACCTATTTAGCACCACATTCAGCAGTGTGAGAGACTCTGGATAGCAGGACGAGAATCATTACCACCTTCACTATCGGTGCATAAGTTGTATTCTACTCTACAAGGATGTGCACGTGCTTAGTATGTGTATGCAGAACTAAATAGAGAGACTAGTAATTGGCAAGATTTGATTGTAGGAATGATCCAAACCTTTGAATACTTCTCAACTAAAACTCCATTATACGAGGCATTAAAATTTTTTCCAGTGCTTAACTATGGGAGATAGTGTAAAGACAAAAGAGATTATTCAGGAATTATTTGGTGAGACAGTGCCAAGAGTGCATTTTGAGGAAGATGAAGAAATGGACTCCATATTACTTGAATGTTTATGCATTGAGAAAGAAAAGGGGAAGATGGTGTACATGATTGATGATGAGGGAGTTGAGAACCTGGATATCAAAAATTTACAAGGGGTGCACAAGGTCTTAAACAACACAGATAAGGGTACATGTACATACGATGAACCTATGAAGACAAAGAAGGTGAATATAGGTTCGGAGGATGAGCCTAAGGAGGTTATTATTAGAGACTACTGGTCAGAATCGAAAGTTGCAAATATCATTGAGTTACTCAGGGATTATTAGGACTTATTCCCTTGAGGTTATCATGAACTTAAAGGTGTACATGAATCACTTGGGGAAATGAAGATAAATCTTAAGGAAGGTGTGTGGCCGGTTAGAAAGAGACCTTATAGAATGAATCCTAATTTACGTGAAAAGGTAAAAGAAGAGATTGATAAAATGTTAAAATTTGGAATCATTTGACCATTAGATGAGTCAGAATGGGTTAGTCCTATGGCCATCAGTATAAAAAAGGATGGTAGAATTTGAATCTATGTAGATTATATGGAGATGAATGTTCCATGTGTCATAGATCCCTTTCCTACACCATTAAATGAGGAAATAGTTGAAGGAGTGGCAAGGCGCAAAATATATTCATTCATAGATGGGTTTTTCTGGGTATCATTAGGTTAGGATTTCTCAGGAGGATCAAGAAAAGACTACCTTTACCACTGAATGGGGAAATTTTGCTTTTATTATGATACCTTTTGGACTAAAAAACACGTTTGTTGTATTCTCATGGATAGTTGTTCAGGAATTCACATATTTTATTCACAAATTCTTACAGGTGTATCTAGATGATTAGACAGTATATGGGCTTATCAAATATCACTATAATAATATGCGCTTAATGTTTGAATAATGTAGGTAGTTGAGTATTTCTTTAAACATCAAGAAGTGCAAATTTGCTACACCATTCGGGATACTGTTAGGACACATAATTTGAAAGGAATGCTTGTTTGTTGATCCAGCTAAGGTTGTGGTTATTTTGGGCCTAGAAGCACCTACCAGTCAGAGTGAGGTACACGAATTTTTGAGACATACATGCTATTATAGAAAATTCATCAAGGGGTATGCCTATGTTTTTGCAACCTTGAAAGAGTTACTGAAAGGAAGAGGTATATTCTATTGGGGAGAACGACAACAACGTGCATTTGAGATATTAAAAGAGAAACTTACTACCGCACCTATTCTGTGTTTTCTTTCATGGGACACAATTTCATGTCCATGTGGACACCTCTGGCATAGCCATTGGTGTAGTGTTGGCTCAACCTAGAGAAGGTATTGTTGATAATCCTATCCATTTTTCTAGTAGAAATTTGACTCCTACTGAATAGAATTATACAACTATAGAGCACGAAGCTTTGTCAATGATCTATGCATTTCACAAGTTTTGGCAGTACTTTTAGTAACACCATTTGTGTTTTATACATATCACATGGCATTGAAGTATTTGGTGAGAAAACCAATCTTATAGGGGTGCATATGTAGATGGGTACTCTTATTTGAAGAGTTTGATTTCAGAGTTGTGGTAAAACCAAGGAAAATTAATTCTAGACTAGACCACTTGTCTAGAATTAACTCAGTAGAAGAAGCACAAACAATTAAAGAGACCATGTCAGATGTAAAATTGTATAGGTTACAATGTGCACCATCAGAAATAGAAGACATTGTTATATTTCTAAGGACTGGTGTGGCACCAGAAGGCATGAAAGATTTAGAAAAGAAACAACTTACTATACACGTGATACCTTTTATTTTGATCAGTGGTGATCTATACAAGTTAGGCAGAGATGAAGTATTACGTTGTTGTTTATTAGAGCATGAGCACACAAATATAATGCAAGAAGCTCATGGTGGTATTGTAGGTGGCCATTATGCAGGTGATGCTACTGCGCACAAGATCCTACTTACTGGATTATGGTGGGAGACATTATATAAAGATTGTAAGGCATATTGCAAGGTGTGTGATCATTATCAACGTCTAGGAAATCTTGGTCAGAGAGATGAGATGCCTTTAAGACCTATTACTAGTGTAGAACTGTTTGAGAAATGGGCCATTGACTTTTTTGGACCTATTTCACTAGCCGCGTGTAGGACTGGATCGCACTATATAATTACTTGCACAGATCATCTCATATGGTGGGTAGAAGCACCACCTACGAAGGACTATACATCAACTACAGCAACTAGGTTTCTATGGGAGAATGTTCTTACAAGGTATGGATGTCCTTTAAGCTTGACAAGTGATAGGGGTACACACTTTTTAAATGAGACAATCAAGATCCTATTGGATGAGTCTATGGTTACACACCATAAGACTACACCCTACCATCCTCAGGTAAATGGAACTGATGAGGCTTTCAACAAGAGTTTAAGCAAGACATTGAGAAATTTTTTTGATGTTAATAGAAAGGATTAGGATGATAAGATGTTAGTTATTCTTTGGGCATATAGAACAAATTATAAGAGACTAAAAAAATCCACACCGTTACAGTTGGTATTTGGGGCAAAAGCAGTTCTTCCTATAGAATTCATGTTACCTTCTTTGTGCATTGCGCGTGCTTGAGGTCTAGTTGATGAGAAAGATTTAGAAGAACTGATTGAGAAGATGATTCAGATGGATGAGCGATGACCCATAACACATTGGAGCCAAACGCAAGAAAAGGCAAGGTAGAAAGATGGCATGACAGACACATAAGGGATAAGAAGCTTGAGGTTGGAAAAATGGTACTTCTTTATGACTCTAAGTTCTTGCATCATCAAGGAAAGCTTAAAGTACATTAGTTAGGGCCATATGTCATCACTCACATACTTAAATCAGATGCTTTCTAGTTAGAAGCACTT
Source organism: Taxus chinensis (assembly GCA_019776745.2). NCBI lineage: Eukaryota > Viridiplantae > Streptophyta > Pinopsida > Cupressales > Taxaceae > Taxus > Taxus chinensis. The sequence goes on along the minus strand of CM034155.1, from coordinate 293,246,341 downwards.
GATGGAACACGACTACTCAGTTACGTTAACAGGAGTAGGTTGAAGCCCCTACTATAAATAAGTCTTCTTGGTGTTTGTAATAAGGCAGTCTTGCCAGTCATATTAGGTTTCCATTTTTGTATTTCCTTCATGGTCGCTATGATTTGTCAATTTTGTTTTTGTTCTTTTGTAATAAGCACGCTTGCATACATGAATCTAACTATAATATGGAGCATGTTGATGCGCAGAGGACTGCACATACTTTTAGGATGGAGTGGTTGGTGATATCTAGGTACAATGCTATGGAAATTGGAAGTTGAAAGGAATAAGATGCTAAGAGTGATTTTCAAACTAAAAATTTTGCTTCTCAAAAGTGAACAAGGATAGAGATGAATGAAGGGATAGTATAACGCGAGGTAAACAGAGGCCATGATAACTACTAGGAGAAGGCACAGTGATGAAGTACTTGGGTACAAGGGCACGCGCTAAAGAAAATTATATGAGAAGAGGGTAGGAAGGCATGCTAGAAGTTATAGTTAGGGTGTGAAGATGTACCGTGTGGAAGGAACAAATTTGGTCAATGAATGAGAGGATATTTGGTAGGTGGAGGAGAAATAAATGCATCAAAATTTTAAAATCTATATAAGGAGGGGATGTGAAATCATTTTTAGCATTGTGACTAAGAGTATTTGAAAAAGAGATAAGTGCGAATAGCCAAAGTAATTGATTTAAGGTGTGAAGGAGGTGAAACCAAGCATGAGAAATAGATTTGTGTGTAGAAGAAGTTGTTGTCCCCAATTGTGAAGAGTTTGAGTGAAGCAAGACGATAGAGAGGAGCTAAGGCACATGATGTCACCTAGGGAACATGGTTAAATTAAGCTAGGGTTTGATTTGGAAATCATAGAGTTGCAGAAGAAAGTATTTACAGATGATTGCAAGGTAGAAATGGCACCCAAGAAGGTAGCAATAGTGGGAACAAAATGAAAAAAAGAAAGTGGTCATTGAGGAGGAGGATATGATACCCAAAAGTAATTTTTCCAAAATGCAATATCAAGAAGGGGTCATCGTCATCCAAGAATGGGATTCACATATCAGAAATAACCATAGGTAACAAGAAGAAACTTGATGTCGTGCTTACTACAAGAACAAAAAAACAAACGATAGATGACTTGCTAGTTTACGACGATGTAGGAAAAACACTTTTGAAAAGGACTGGAGTCTACTAGCTATATGAGCTCCCATATTTTAGGAAGTATGAGCCCTTATACCGATGGTTAATGAGCAGAGTGTATGAAATTTTTTTCTACTTTGCAGGACGTAGAGTCAGAATATCATCCATGTTGATCTCCACAATAATAGGGTTAAAAGCCATAGGAGAGGACATAAAGAATGATTTAGCAGACAAAGCCGCGATCTTAGAGACCCAAAAAGAGCTTGGGTACATGAAGGGTCCATGCAGGATGGACATTGAAAAATTAAAGAACTATTCGATTGTAAAATTAGTAGCTCACCTTGTTACCAATTTGAATGACCAGGAGCAGTGGTCACAAGTGAAAACTATGTGGATGCATGTTGTGAAGCGCATGTCAGAGGGAGTAATATACAACATTGCAAGCTATATTGTAGAACAGATAGTTGAGGAAGCATGAACGAGAGGAAAGATCAACTTTGGGGCTGTTCTATTGTCCTTAGTATTTATGGAGATTAGGGTACCAGACGGGCCAAAGGAGAAGATATGGGAATACCCCATGGAAAATAAATCACCAGCTTAGAGGTTCAGCAAATATCTATGTAAAGGGTCCATGACTGAAGATGTAAAGCAAAGAGTGGAGACGTGGTATGACAAGCTCCACACAGCCTTTGAGGAAGAGTGGCTCATCCCAAAGGACTTGCCTTCGGTGGTGGGGAAAAAATTTCAGTTTGTTCTCTATTAGCATTTATGCATCACGTGCTTCCTGATGAGGAATGGATCATGGAGCCCTTGGTGTAAACTACTGTATGGTTTCATAGAAATGTACTTCCAGGTAGCAGTTCATGGATTTATAGATATGCGCTGAATGGTATTTAATACAGACAAAGTATACTGTGACTACCACACTTCCTAAGAAAGAAATATGTGTATCTAGGGAGGGGCACATACGTTGAAAGTATAATTTTATAGGTGTTGAGTATAAATCCGGTGAGTCTCACTGTTGGAGATACGGGAGTAGCACTAGTATACATTTAGCTAAAGCCCAAGATGGAGAATAACAAGTACGTGGAGAATGAATTTGTGATTCTAGGGTCACCAAAGGGTAAACATACCATGGAAAACATACCGGTGCAAAGGCCAGCAGAGACCATATAAGTAGAAGATGAATAAGAGGAGCATGAAGATAGTGGTGGCGTAGAGAACAGAAGAAGACAACCATCTGACAAACAATAAAAAGAGCACATAACTACTCCACCACAAGGGCAGGATGAAGAAGACAATACAGGGGTAGTGCAGGGAGAGCACAGGTTCAAAAAGGTGTTCAGACGCACAAGGACTCAAGGTGGAACCCCACAAATGTTAATAAAATTTGCCTTCCTTTTATTATTATAAACGGTTAATGTTCATTTATAACCCCATAGTATTTTACATGTTATCATCATGGTTTAATTTTCCCACAAAAATTTGTTTTAGTATATCCATAGAGATCTAGTTGAATGTTCAAGCATGAATGTCAACTTTAATATGTTACATTTAATTAAGAGGATATTACATCTAGTACCCTTGACCTCTGTTAATTTTAAACCAACCCAAGAGGGTATATTACTGATATAAAAAAATAGATATAAGCTTATCATTTCCATTTGCAGAATACCCAAAAATATTACACATTCATCAAAATGGGGTTTCATACATTATAACTCCAAACACTTCAGACATTTCTAGTGTCAAACGTCAATAACAAGATCATTTACAAGTACAAATTTATTTTCCAACAAATACATTTCAATAATGACATAAAATATCTAGTCTCTTTGGTAATAAAAAGTAACATCCTAAAATATCTTTTCTCCCTTCATCACTTACAAAGTCCATATGCAAAAGTACTAGCACGGGTCATTTCATTACAATTAGCATGATAAGCACTAAACATTAAAACAATGTGGTTTTAGCTAACTATTTCATAAAGAGAACTCTACTTTTATGAAATAGTTTTGAGCATTACAGAAATACATAACAAAAGAAATAACCATTCACAAATGAGAGAGAGAAAGTGGTAAACCATATCATTATTGGGAATAAATCAGGATATAAACATCCTTAACTTTCATACTATTACTTTACGTAAAAAGAATAAAAACAATATTCCATATAAGTAGTATTATTGTTTTAAATGATTCACTTCTAAAAAGAATGATAAACAGATCGTACCAAGACAAGAACATAGATGCTAATTAAACACCACGATCAATAAGATGAAAGTAATTTGCTAGAATAAATTCACATAAACCGTTGCAAATAAATGAGCAACAATATCGTATATTATTATGGAACTCAATGAAATACAATGAGAATGGGCCTTACTTATATAGGTAAGGAATAACAATGTAAGAACTATTCAAGGTCATAGATCAAGCCATAAATCATGGAAAGAACTAGTCATCAAAGAACTAGTCAAGACCATAGATTTTGGAAAAAACTAGTCATCAAGGATCAATTCAATACCATAGATCAATGAAATAACTATACATAACTAGATAATATCTCCCTAATATCTCAATAAAAATGAAATATCCACACACATAAGTGGGTGAGGATAAATACAATAAAGGTAAATAAAGTAGCTAGGTTAACATGAACTAAGGTAAATACCTACTCTAACACCCCCCTCAAGTGAAGATAGGAGCCAAAATAGAAGTGGCATGTTCATAGTATGAGCCCTGGAAACTAGGCCTGATGAGGTAATCATGTACAATATATCCAAAATAAATCATATTAGAAGTAAAGAGAAAGAAGAAGAAGGAATATGTTCTCACAAACACCCCCCAAGAAAAACTTATGAAACCCCAAGAATTTGACACAACCTAAGGTAGCGAGGTGATGCAAAAGGCTTTATAAAGATGTCCGCAACCTACTACTGAGTCAGAATGTACTCTAAGAAAATAAATATATCCTGAATGTGCTGAAAAATGAAGTGGATGTGTATCCCAATATGCTTGGTCCACTGGTGTTCAACTGGGTTACAAGAAATGTGAATTGCACTTTTGTTCTAACACCAAAGTACAATCAGTGAATCTTGTGGGAATCCAAACTCTGTCAATAACTGTCAAAGCCAAATAATCTTCTGACTTGGTTTAACTGTTTCCTTGTACTCTGCCTCTGAAGATGAAAGTGTAATAGCCTATTACTTTTTATACGCCCAAGAAACTAGAGAAGAATCGAGACAAAAATGATATCCAAAAGTGGAACACCTATCATCAATAGAACCTTCCCAATATGAATCTGTATACCAAACTAGTTGAGTAAAACCACTAGTGTAGTGTAGGCCAAAGTGGGAAGTGCCTTGAAACTAGGGAAAAATCCTTTTAGTAGCCTACGAGTGACTACTACGAGGAGAATGTGCAAACCGAGATACGAACCCTACTACAAATGAAATATTAGGGTGTGTATGGGTCAAGTACATGAGACTCCCAACCAACTGCCTATAAAATGTAGGATCAAAAAGTGGTGTGGTACATGTGGAAGTAAGAGTAACCCCAAACTACAAAGGATATGGAATAACCTTGCAGTCAACCATATCAAAGCACCAAAAAATATCATGGGTGTACTATTTCTAACTCGAATGAATCCCTGAATATATCTGAGAAATTTGCAATCTAAGGAAATAATGCAATAATCCAAGATCGGTCATGTCAAATTGTGTAGAAAGATCCCTCTGAATATGCTAAATATGGGAAGAAGAGCTGTCAGTAAGTAACAAATAATCAACATACAATAAATGTATCACAATATCCTCACCAACATGTTGGAGATACACTGTATGATCAAAATGGCAATGAACAAAACTAGTAGATAGAAGAAAAGAATCCATCTTCTCATACCAAGCCTGAGGGGCTTGTTTGAGACCATCGAGAGACCTTCAAAGCCTAAAAATAAGAGAGGAATCCTTAATAAATCTAGTTGAATGCTCTACGTATATTTACTCTTGTAGATCTCCATGTAATAAGGCACTTTTCACATCCATCTGGTATATGGGCCAACCCTGTGATGCAACAATAGCAAGTACAAGGAGTACAGAATCCATCTTGGAAATGGGTGCAAAAGTCTCAGAGTAATCAATACCTTCAACTTGTGAAAAATCCTTTGCAATAAGATGAGCCTTATACTTGTCAATGGACCCATCAGTTGCATATTTGATTTGGTATACCCACTTAAACCTAACCATTTTTCTTCCTTTAGGAAGAAATACCAAATCCTAAGTATGATTATTCATCAAAGAAGAATACATCCCCTTTAGGTTGGCCATACCTTAAGTTAGGTTACATTAGTTTAGGAAAATAACTTAGGTCCATAGATAGGTCCATGGTATAAGCCTAGGTCCCTCCTTATCATTTTTCCTTCCAAATTAGCATAATTCATACAAGCTTAGGTAAGGTTTAACCCCTAGGATAGAGTCATTAGTTTTAAAACTTAGTTAAATTAGGTCCAAACCCCTCCAATGACATATCATCCTAAAAATAATAGAAAAGAGGAACCAGAATCGTTACTGGTCCTTTATTAAGTACGAAGTAGAGACCTATGAAGAGGGTCATTTACAACCTTCACATACTCCAGACTAGAACTTCACCCATTAGTCCAAATTGGACATCATGTCAACTAAACATGCGAATTAGAAGCATACCTCAGGTCAATGGAATTGATCCAAGGTAATACTATTTGATTCCTCTTAAATTATGAAAACTGAAACTCAAATTCATAATCCCGTATAGTGAATTTCTCCTACATAATAGAGATGAATTACTTCATTTTTAATTAAGAAATAATATGACATAATGTACCTATTCAATATATGAATCATTTTCTACTGCAAACATGATTTCCAAAGTCATAAGAGTACACTGTCTTAAGACAAAATCACCTGTCAACATTTGTATCTTTTTAAAGTAGAAATCATCATAGGTACTTGTCATGTTTGGAGGCATTACATAGGATACTAGAGTTACTAAGATAACCTGGTTTGGAGACGCTCTTTGATGAAGAGGAATCAGAAGAGATTCAGCTTGAGCGCGCGTGTAAGGAAAAGGAAAAAGTAAAAATGGTCTATGTGATAGATGGTGAAGAAATGGAGAGTCTATATGTTAACAATTATGAAGGTACGTGCAAATTCATAGATAGTGTTGATGAGAAATTGTGATCCTACTATGAACCCTTGAGAACAAAGAGGGTTAACATTGGTTCAGAGGTAGAACCTAAGGAAGCTATCATTTTGGATTATTGGTCAGAGAAAGAATTTTTTAAAATCATTGATCTATTGCACGAGTTTTAGGATTTGTTTCCACATAGGTACCATGAGCTCAAAGGTGTCCACCATTCCTTGGGGGAAATGAGGATCAAGTTGAAGGAAGGTGTGCACCCAATTTGGAAGAGACCTTATTAGATGAATCCAAATTTACGTGTATGGGTCAAGGAGGAGATATAAAAAATGATAGCATCAGGCATTATTAAGGTCATTGAGGAATCATAATGGGTGATTCCAATGGTCATAAGCATTAAGAAGGAGAGGAGGATAAGGATCTATGTGGATTACAGGGACTTGAATGCAGTTTGTGTCATTTACCCTTTTCCAACCCCCTTCACTGAAGAAATTTTGGAAGGAGTAGTCGGGCGTGAGGTCTATTCTTTAGGTACCACTGAGTTAGAATTGTGAAGGAAGACCAGGAGAAGAAAAATTTCACCATTAAATGGGGAAGTTTTGATTACACAGTTATGAATTTTGGATTGAAGAATGTGCCTATTGTGTTCTCGCACATCGTGGTACAAGCATTTTAGGACTTCATCCATAAAATTTCTTTAAGTCTACCTGGATGATTAGACTGTGTATGGGCTAGTAAAAGACCATTGTGACAATTTGAGGCTGATGTTCTAGAGATGTCGGCAGTTGAGGATATACCTTAACATTAAGAAATGTGTCTTTACTACTCCATCTGGAACCCTATTGGGGAATATTATATGTAAGGAAGGCTTACTGGTGGATCCCACCAAAGTTGTAGTTATTGTGGGATTGGGGAAGGCTACTAGTCAGAGAATTTTTCATGGATTCCTTAGGTATATGTGGTATTACAGGAAATATATTAAATAATATGATAAGATTGTCACGCCATTGGAGGAATTGCTTAAGCACAATAGTTCCTTTCATTGGGGAGAGGCGCAACACAATGCGTTTGACACTTTGAAGGATAGGCTTGTCATTGTGCCCATATTACACTTTCCTTCTTGGGATAAGCCCTTCCATGTGCATGTTGATGCCTCAAGGAAAACCATTGGAGTAGTACTCACACAACTTGGTGAGGGGATTTTTAATCACCCCTTGTGTTTTTCTAGTAGGAAGTTAACACTAGCATAAACGAATTACAAAACTACTAAGTGTGAGGCACTATCCATGATCTACAAGCTGCATAATTTTAGGAAGTATCTACTAGTAACACCATTCATATTCTACATGGACCACATGGTACTAAAGTAATTAGTGAACAATCCTATTCTGCAAGGGCACATATGTAGTTGGGTCCTATTATTTCAGGAATTTAAGTTTTTGGTTATGGTAAAACTAGTAAAAAGTAATTCTGGATCTGATCACTCTTCAAGGATTAACTCAGGAGAGGACACGAAAAGAATTGAGGATACAATTCTAGACGTGCAACTATTTAGGTTGTGGCACACACCCTCATACTTTGAAGATATTGCAGTGTTTCTGAAAATGGGTATGGCATCGGAAGAAATGAAGGCTTTGGAGAGGAAAAAGTTGGCTATACACGTCATGCCCTACATGTTGATTTGTGGAGATTTGTACAAGTTATGTCGTGATGAGGTTCTACATAGATGCATGTTAGAACATGAGCGTGTTTCAATTATGGAAGAAGCACATGGTGGGATTACTAGGGGACACTATACAAGAAATTTAACTACGTGGAAGATTCTACTCATAGGGATTTGGCGGGAAAGTATCTATAGGATTAGATTGAGTTTTGTAAGTCTTGTGACCATTTCTTGCACCTTGGAAAACTTGGAAGGAGGGATGAAAAGCCATTGTGACCAATAGCCAGCATTGAACCATTTGAAAAATGGGCAATTGACTTTATAAGACCTATTTCTCCTACCACGTGAAGGATTGGTTTGTGGTATATCATCACTTGCACTGATTACTTGACAAGATGGGAAGAGTCACTACCTACAAGAGATTGCATTGCAGCAATAACTTCTAGATTCTTATGGGAGAACATAATCATCCGGTATGGATGTCTGTTGAGTTTAAAAAGTGATAGGGGTACACATTTTCTGAACTGAGGCATTTAACAAGATACTAAGTCACACATTAACTAAGATTTGTGACATTGGAAGACAAGATTGGGATGACAAGGTATCAGCCATTCTATGGGCATACATGAAAACCTACAAGAGGTTGAAAAAGGTCACACTATTACAATTGGTGTTTGGCGTAGAGGTTGTATTTTCTATTGAATTCATGTTACCATTGTTGTGCATAGCACGTGCAGGAGGATTAGATGATGAATAAGCACTGGAAGAGAGGATTGAAAAATTGATGTAACTAGAAACAAGGTGATCACTTGCTAAATGGAGTCAGAAGACAGATAAGGTAAGAAAAAAACACGTGGCACAATCATCATATCAAGAACAAAAAATTTGAGGTTGGGTAGATGGTTTTGTTATATGATTCTAATTTTGTTTGAGATCCTGGGAAATTGAAAGTCCATTGGTGTGGCCCATACACCATATCGTACATCCTTGATTCAGGCGCATGCCATTTACAAGCACTAGATTGGATGAAGTTACCTAACCAGTTCAATGGGATTAGGCTAAAGCCCTACTATAAATAAGTCTTCCTTGTGTTTGTTAGTAAGGAAGTTTTTCCATCTAGCTTAGGATTTCCCTTAATGCATTTCCTTTCCTTGTGTTCCCCTTTCTCTTTTCTTTTTCCTTTTTGTTTTTTCTGTTTTACACCTTGTGTACCAGTAACCACATTACTTTCTAAGGTTATGTATGTGTAAAGGACTGCACATCTATTTTAGTGTTGGGTGGAGTAGAATGAAGGAAGATAGAAGCTGGAAGTAAAATTTGTGATAGCTAGAATTGAAATATCAAAAGTGTGTAAGGTAGAAAAATTCCGTGGGGAAATGGTAGAAAAATTATTGGTGTCATGTAGGCTATAACAAAGACCACGTACAAAAGATGAAGATCACATGAACAACATGAGGTAGGTGAGGGAAAAAATCAGGTCGAAAGAAGAAGTTCCTTTGGCGCTGCAGACACACATGTGAGACTTTGGTCAGTAAGGATTTTTACATGCCAGAAGGTTCTAGAGGATTTTTTGCACATGATTTGGCGTGTAGGTAAGGGCTCTTAAGGTCAGATTTAGTGGAAAAATATGCATTTAATGTTAAGTACATTAGTAGGTGGCATAAGATTTATTGTTGGAGAGAAGTTAAAGCTATAAGTATGAGGTTGGGCACACTATTATTTTACCTTGCGATTATGATATTGAAGAGGTCTTATGAATTAGTGCATCCACGAAGAAAGATTTGTGCAAAGGAATAAGAGTGAGAATTTGAAGTACATGACTAGGGTGATCTTCAAACCAAAGTGGAAGGAGTACACAGGCATAGAGATATTTCTTTGGAAAAACACCATCTTGTAAAAGAGTTTTCCAGGTTAGGGTTCTTTAGCTAGGGCACGGGAGAAGGAGGAATTTTTGTGGAGTTGATCCTTATATTTAAGCATAGTAATGAAGGGGAGTAAGGAGGATTTTTGGTTTTAAACTGATAAGTAAAATGCAACCAAGGAAGGCAACCGCTTCACCAAAGAAGGGTAAGGGAAAAGGAAAATAAACTACCGCCGCTAGTTTCAACCGAAGAGTGGTATGCAGAAATGTAGTACCTAGATGAAGTGTTGTTGGGGAAATAATGGGTATCACACTTGAGGAAGATGGTCATGAGCGGCTACAATCATCACACAAGTACTATATATAAGGATATGGTGTTGGAACTAGTTCTTCCAAATGATAAGAGGACACTAGAAGGGATGTTGATCTACAACGATGAAGTGAAGGTGAATTTGGGAAAGGCTGGGTTGTTGCAACTATATGAGTTACCCTATTTTGGCATTCTAGAGCGGTTATATCAGTGGCTAATGCCATGCATGTAAGAGGACCACTTTTATTTTGTGGGACGTAAAAATGTGCATAAATACTCAACTCATATCCAAATTTACTAGCCTGGTTTGTGAAGGGGAGTTCATAGATGATGAATTGGAAGACAAAGAGGCTATTAAGGAGACTATGGAATCCTATGACTATAAGAAGGGGCTTCGCTACTTTGATATCATAGATATCCCTGACCCATTTATGAGGATGGCCATGTGCTTGGCTACCAAGTTGAATGGTCAAGAAAGGTGGACACAAATAAACAAGGCATGGTTGAATGTATGTCAAAAAAATTTAGGAGGGACCATCTATAACCTGTCCACCTATATTGTAGATGATATCATAAGTGCTGCGTAAGAAGGAGATAAGATAATGTTCGGAAATGTTCTTATCACCATTGTCTTCTTAGAAATTGGAGTGCCCGATGGGCAAGAGAATTTTGTATGGGATTATCTAGATGAAAATCCCTCCCCCGTAAAAATATTTGAGAAATATACTTGTGATACCATGATGTCCTCTCACAAGGTGCACCTGGAGAAATGGTACAAATGAATGTGTGACGCATTTAGATCTGAGTGGAGGATACCTAAACAATTACTAGCACTAGTATATGGAGAGGATGAGTTCATTTTTTATCAGCACTTTTACATTGGAAGATTCACATTGACAGATGGAACCAAGAGTCCATGGTGCAAACTATCGTTGTCTTTCACCATGCAGTATTTCCAGGCAGGGGTTAACCACTTCAAGGAAGCTAAAATACCAAGGTTTGACCTTAGAGAGATGGATCAAGACCACCATGATTTTCGGAGGAAGTTGGTATACCCCAAGAAGTGCACATATGTGGATAAATATGTCTCCCACGAAGTACAGATGATGAAACCTTTGACATTGCCAATTGGTGAAAGGACTGCAGCAAGGGTATATTTACGCATTAGGCCAAAGTTTGAGAAAGGTTCCTACTTGGAGAATTATGTCTCCATTCCAGAGGATCCCACCGAAAGGAATAATTTCATGCCAAAGAAGAGGGTGAGAGAGGATTTATAGGAGAATAAAGCACCAAGTGTGTAGACAACACAACCTGTGGGCGTGCCAGAAGCAACCACCAAGCCAAGTATATATGTGCACGGGAATAAGTCTCCCATGCGTAAAAATACTCCATTAGAAGAGGATCCAGATCAAGAAGAGCCTCCCACACAAGAATAATCGCCAAGGAAGGAGTCACCTTTTAAAGGGGAAGAAAAGGAAGAGTCTCTTATACTAGAATCACCAGCTAGGAAGAAGTAGAAGATAGAAAAGAAGGAAGACTCATAAGAAATAAATATCCTGGAGGCTTATATAGGAAAAAGAGATGATGACAAGCACATAGAATCTCAATACCATCTTTTTTATGATGTATATGACTATGGGGATGAGGAGGATAAAGAGAAGGATGGTGAGGAGGAAGTAGACACTCAAGGCAAAGGGGTTTACGAGGAGGTGAACAAAAAATATCAAAGGACCCCAAGCCTCACCAAGGATCAAGTGAAAGAATACACAGAGAGAGAAGTGGCAGGAATCATTAAGGACTTGCTAGAACAAGAGATAGAGTGAAGTGTGGATGAGATACTGAAAGAAATAGAAGAAGAAAGTTTGGGAAAAGAGTATGGTAGCATGGGCATAGACCCTGGCCTAGAAGTAAGATTTCCAAAGTCCATGCACACCGGAAGGAAGAAATTTGTAGTGACACAAGGGAAAGGAATGGGTTATATCCATGATCGAGATAAATTTCTACACTTGTGCTTCCAGAGCACCGTACCAACAGACCAACTCCTGGTAATGTCTTCATTTGATTAGGAAGGCACATACCTACGAACTAGGAAGATGCTTTCTTGGGCATTTGAGTCCCATTTCGATGAGCCTGAGTTCGAAGTTAGCTAAGGGGCACTGATGAAGATGTCGGAGAAAAAAGGGATAAACCTACTGGTAAATGCTCAGTAGTTATCAGATTAGAAATTATGTAATGTGCTCAAAAAGGTCTCATTTGAAGTTGAGGAAACACTTTTTGGGAGAAATGATAGGGAAAGGTTCCTAGAGGAGGAGATGGAGAAGAAAAAGGAGGAGCTCGATGAAAAGAGCAAGGACCTGAAGTAGGAGGAATAGATCAGCGCAAAGTTGAGGCACAAACTGAAGGAGGAAAAGGCAAGGGTGCGTGAAGTCTATAAAAAGGTGGAAATGATTATAGATGTTGTTTTCTTGAAGCATCTAGAATTAGCACCGCCCGAGTAGAAGTATGATTCAACCTTGCAAAGCTTAGAATACCTAACTTGTATCCTCACCATGGAGAGATGGCCACTCACCTTAGAGTCAAAAGAGGAGACGTTGGCGCACCAGGAGGAGGAAAAGATGAAGGTTGTGGAGATATTCACTTGGTATAGCAAACTCCTTGTTGAGGTAAATGCTACCACACAGATAGCTGAAGATTCCTATGATAATTGCGCGGATAGAGATAGAGTGGTAAGTATTCTAGTTTCCACACATGAGGAAAACCTCAAAGAATTTTAGGAGAAGAATAAGGGGAATAGGGCAGAATGGGATAAGATCCTATCCAAGGTGGAGAAGAAGTTAAAATCCATCAAGACCCTAAGAGGCTTGATCAAAAACTGGCTGAACGAATTATACCCTCAGATCATCTGTAGGATGGATGCATTGGACAAACTTGGCAAAAAATTAGAGAAAATTATGAGTACGATGAGTGCTAAGGGTGATGAACTAGATCTTAATGAGGTCAGCACCCTAGTAGGAGACCTATGTCAATAGGCACAGGGTGAGGTAGATGCCTAGGAGAATCTTGACCTAGAGATAAGGATTTCCCACTCCTTATCCCATAGTAAAAAAATTCTTCTCTATTCCTCCATTATTCATATTCTTCCATTTCTCTTTCCTCATTATTTTATTCTTTATTCCAAATATTCAGAGTCGCACATTATTTATTCTTTGAAGGAAGGTTATTTCCAAGGATGGAGAAAAAATTTAGTGTGGGGTGATGTTGGACCTTGGAATATTGACTATCCCAAAGGGCACATCTACGCACAAAACCAATGAAAAGAAGGGAATGCGGGGAAAAGCGCGCAGAACATGGGTTCTAGAAGGGTTTGGTAAAAACCAAGGCACGCGCGCAAGGAAGAGAAAAGGTCTCAAGACTTAGCCATTTTCACTATTATAAGAAGCACATGAGGAAAGCATGACCCAACTGAGCATGTGGAAAGGAGAAGGTGCCATCCTGATGACTTAGTGGTCAAGGAAGGAATATTCCATGGGATGGAAGGATCCAGAAAGACATCGTTATAGAAAGTGGAGAGCTTAGATTAGAGGAAGCATTCTCCATTAGAGGACCACCTTGACACTTGGAAAATGATCTGATACTTCAAGAAGGCATGGTATTTGGTGTTAAGCTTATTTATAGAGATGCTCAAGTAGAGGAAAGGGAGATCAAGGCGGATGGAGAAAAAGGACACCATGGGACATATCTTCTAGACATCATAGAGAGGATAGAAGGGCGAAGATCTGCAGGGATAATAAGAAGGTTCTATGGGTTGGGGTTCTCATTAGAGGACTATATAATTATTAGCATTATATAGAGGGATGGGTGTGTCAATTTTTTTAATAAGGACAGATAGTTAGAGTCTGATTCTTGAGTCTTATCTTCTTTGATACATTGGCTTATTATGGCTTTGGTGAATGTAATGTGGTTACTAATCTATATCAATATGAATATATGGTTATGTTCTAAGTATATAATGTTCATGGGTGTAAACCATAGGGCCATCTCTTTATGTCATGGATCAGATTTCTTATTTGTATAATTTTTAACTTATTATATGAATGAGTATGTTAGTGTAGAGACTCATCCTATGCTTTCAGAATGAATAGTTGATCTTTCACCATTCTGCGTCTAATTTTCTATCATTAAACCATGCATTCTCATAAAACTCACATAAAGCAGGGGCTCGACACCTGCGCATGCCTTGGGTGAGCTCCTAGTACCCGATGCGTGATAGTCCAGTGTGCATGGGAGTAGAAGGTTATTCTACGGGCATAAAAATGACTACACTTCTTGTTGAAATGTTCATATAAATACGGAAACTATTCATAGTAATGATTCTTTCCGTACAAAGAATAAGTAACATTCTGAGCACATTTACACATGTAATGGTCAATAGATCATTACATATAATAAGAACCATGAGGGAACTCACCTCATCCATCACCATGGCCTCATCCTCTGAATCCACCATAGTATCATCAACCTCTGCCATGACTGACCTCAAACCACCTTTCATTGTGATCATCGTGCCCTTGATTATGATCTTGATCGTGTTTCTCACTTTTAGGCTTAAATTTATTCACAATTCCAGTATCTCATACACCAACAGCAATGGATTCATGGATCTGATCAATCAACCTACAATATTCAGTATTGTGAGTTGTGGACCAGAAAATCTTGTGGTAGTAGGACACATTCTTCCTTATCATGCATTGTAATAATGGGAAGTGGCTTGTATCATTGTCTAAATGAAATATCTCACAATCTAGCAATAAGGATCACACTTATCTACAAGGACATCTATCCTTATTATGACCATTTACTTCATAATCTAGGCACCAAATTTCATTGCACATCTCATGTGTTGAATTTGATGATAATTTCTCCAGTTTTTTTTTTCATTGCTGCAATATGAGCTTCCAAGAATGGGCTCATTCCATTTTATATGCTTCTATTGAGAAGAAAGAGTATGTTACTAAATAATAATTAACCGACAGATTCATGCACAGGAGCAAGGCATTTTTGAAGGCACAAAGGAACGGGAAGGAAACACGTGCAAAAGGAGGACTGAATCGGGACTTAGCCATTTTCATGATCATTGGCTATTTTTGGAATATGGCATGTGGGGCACACAATCAGATGAAGACTTACGTGGCACACGAATGCTATTCTAGGAAGAGTGACTATCAAATGTTTTTCATGTGTTCAAATTAATAATAGAATTTCCACTATCAGTTAACTATAAGAGGCCTACTATTAGCGCACTTGCATGTGTGTCTGATGAGGCCAGAATATGTTTGATTAATGTATAATATATGATCTCATCTTACTCTCCTTTTTATTAAGTTTTATTGCATTGTGTGACTTGTAGTTGATCTGGTATGAGTTAGGATGTAATTCTCTGTCTTTTGATTGATTGTGATTTTAATGTTAAAAGATCTAGAATTCCTGACGAAGTGTGTGTTTAAAATTTAGTTTTGTAATAAAGCAGGTCTAATCTGTCAAGGAAATGAAACAAGAAGTGTTCAGTATGTTTTCAGTAACATCTATTCCCACACAACTTAGTTCTAGAACTCCATCACACAGTCATCATCTAGTTCTGGAACTTTCTGACTTAGTTCCAAAACTCCAGTATTTGGTTCCGGAATTTTTGGACTTAGTTTCAGAACTCCTGGGTATTACTCTAAAACTCTCACGGTTTTTATCCTTAACATTTTCCTATGGTTCTGGAACTTATTTGAACTTCAAGAACCAATGGGAGTTATCTATTCTAACCACATCTAGAGATTTTGCATGTACAAACCTTTCAATAAATAAAGGATGAGAAGATTTATGAACGCAGATCCAGGGAGAGTTATCTTATAGCTATCTAATCAACCATAATCCGACTCAGCATTGATTCTAGGCATGATTCAATTTCATCATAATCGTTGAGACAGCTGTGATTATAAAATGTATATAAAAGCAGACTTACAGTAGATAGATATAGATATAATATGATGTGAGATAGACATAGAACAGAGAAGAGAAATATACTGAGTACTCAGATCCAGTACGTTTTTTAATACTGAATGTTTTATCAATAAAATATCCATTCCTATTTGAGAGAATTATGAGTTGTTAAATCCTGATTCGAGGAGGAGCAAGGGCCCACTCCCCTAAGGACCAGGATATTCGTTTATTTGGTATTTATATTTCTTCAGCAAATAGCTTAGATCTGTTAATTCTATATTGTTTTAATTCTTTCAGTTAAACTCTGGTGTATACTTGTTTTTTTAGGTGTTTAGATAGATTCTTATATTTCTTGCAATCATTTTCAAGCATTCTAAATTGAGTGTGTTTATTTCCAAAAGAAAGTGTTTTTACTTTAGAAGCAAGTTTGTTTATTTTCCAACAACAAGTGTGTTTCCATTCTACACAGTGTCTTTCCTTTCAGCAAAGCTTTCATTGTGTTTACTTTCAGCAAGTTTTCATAGTTTGATTTAATTAAGGTTTTACCAAGAAGTCCTTAAGACATTGAAGAGATCCCCCAGAAAATACAAAAATAACTATAGTCAACTACTAGATCAATAAAACTACTCTTGTTGCATATAGCTTTAGACACACCCCTAGTTTGATATGAAATCAAAAAGAAGTTGATTAAATGAAGGGAATAATGACACCCATCATTTTTGGTGCCGTTTCCAAGGAACACTAGTTGGAAATTTCTAATTAAGTGTTAACAAGAGAAACAAAACATACATCTAGTAGTTGAAGGATCTTCCCTATTATATCATAAAATATATGAGTAGACCAAGAGACTCACAGGGTAGATTCCTCCCAAAAACATCTTCACAATAATTCATAACATCCTATAGTCAAAGTAAGGACATTGATCAAAAATTGGAGACACCATCATCCCCTTTCAGACAAGAAACATAATTTTTACCTTTGGAATTCTTAGATCAGTCACCTAAAGGAAGTGGAAATTTTAGGAGAAGGCTTATTACTCAAGATCCATTTAGGGTGAGTTTCGATTCTCAATTGAGTAGTCAACCTCCTACTCTTGATTTTTCACCTTCCCTAAGGCATACCGCTTACCACATTGATTGGGAGGAAAATTTAGAAAATATTTTTAAAATGGCACGAGAAGCTGAGAAAGAACCTGATAGGACCTTTACCTATCCAATCCAATTGGAAGATGATGATACATCAATGAAAAATATCTCACTTGCACATTTACCCACATTTAGAGGGATGTCATCGTAAGATCCTGACCAATTTTTGTTTGATTTCAAGGTACTATGTTAGACCTATGATTATAAAAAAGATAATCAAAAACTCAAGTTCTTTCCATCCAATTTGAAGGATGCAGTAATGAGGTGGTTCATGGGATTACCATCAAACTCTATTAGAACTTGGGCACAAATGGAGAATGCCTTCCTAGATAAATACCAGGATTATTGTAGATGGATAAATAGGAAGGAAGAATTCTTCGAAATCAAACAGGAGGATGATGAAAACATAGAAGACTATTTAGACATATTCCTCTTTGTTAGAAAACGATGTGGATTTTTGCTTTCAGAGGAGTTAAGTAAAACCATTTTTCTTAAAGGCTTGGATGACGAATCTAGGGAAGCCCTTAATTTGATAGGAGGTGGAGACATTGAGTAGATAAGAATCAATGGAATCAAAGAGATTTGTAGAAGCTATTTGGAAACAAGAGGTGGACCCAGAAAAGGAAAATCAGTGAAAAGTCTGAATCTAGATATGAACAAACTAATGGATGAGATAACAAACTTTAAAATAGACATTTTAGTGTAATTAACCTCTACTATGGATGGATTACAAGCTAAAGCAAATTCCAAAACTAAATCATTGGCTATGTATTTTCCTATATGTAGGAAGAAGCATGCACTAAGAGACTGTAACGCCAATTATAACAACCCACTTGAGACCCAAGAAATAACATGGGATTAGTGAGAAAAATTATGGAATAATTTTTTTTGTTTAAAAAATTCTACTACCAGGTTACAAGGCAACAACTATCACTAACAAGTTCCAGAACAATTCTAATCCACTAGAATATACTTTTCTTTTATCAAAAATTATTAGATGGTCACAATGTCCAAAATTTAGGGTTAGAAGGTTCAACTTAGCTTCAGAGGGTAATTCCTCACCATATCCACTCTTTAATAAGGCTTAAATCTTCAAATTAATATTTTGTCACACCTTAACATATTCAAAATTTCCCTAAATCATTCCCATTTGAATATGAAATTTCCTTACCTTTCCAATGATATAAATAAGTTCTCCTAACTCCTCATAAAACTCAATTTATGGACCGACGGACCTTGGGATGAAATTTTTCCCAAGAGCAGCGAGCTTGTGGGCCCAGGGGTGAAAATTTTCCATTGCGCGGGCCAGTGGAGCAGGGAAGAGTTTTATCACGTTTTCCCCTCTTCGGGGATAAAGTGTGATTTTACATCCGCGTGCTTGTGGGACTTGAAGAGGACATGTGTTGGCTTGAGAAAGATTTGGTGGGAAGTTCAGGTCCATCAGAGAGATTTAAGGGCATTAAGCCTTTTGGGTTTGGAAAATGCTAAGGGGATCAAACTTCTTGTCATGCCTCCGCCTATGCCCAAGATGCATGCCACCTATGTCAAGATCCTGATTGGGCAAGGGAAAAGCGGGGACTTGAAGGAACACTACAGAAAATTTTAGGCAAGAAAATTGGGTTTGGAAAGCGCAATGTTGAAAAAGGTGCTTCCCGCACACCTCTGTCTTATGCCTTGATGATGCACCATGTGACATCACCCTGATTAGCCGTGGGCCGGCTGGGATGGTGGAGGAAAACTTAAAAAAAAATCACAAAGAAAATTTGGAAGTGCTAAGGTTAAAAAGAGGTTTGCACTTCCACCAACACCTCATGGTGTCATGTGGTAGCCTATGACTGGCTGCGAGCTGGCCAGTGGTGCGACGAAGAGAAATTTTCCCAAAAATTTTCCTAAATGTTTTAAAGGGAAAAATTTAGGCCGCAGGGCCCACCAAGGAAAATTTTCTCAAAAATTTCCGCCAAGTGAAGAGAAAATTTAGAAGGCCCATAAATTTTGATAGAGAGCTCAATTTTGGGAAAATGAGGACTTTCTGGAAATCTCTAAAAGCCCTCTTTGCATTGAGAATCATTAATTTTAGATTTTGATAAAGTTTACGGGTCAATTTTAAGAAAACAGCC
Source organism: Taxus chinensis (assembly GCA_019776745.2). NCBI lineage: Eukaryota > Viridiplantae > Streptophyta > Pinopsida > Cupressales > Taxaceae > Taxus > Taxus chinensis. Next base: position 293,226,933 of record CM034155.1, on the reverse strand, counting down.
TGCAGGATTTTTAAAATTGAACTGGTAAATTTTAACTTATTAAATTTTGTTCAATTTTGATCTTCCTCCTCTCTCAACATGTCAAATAAACACGGAGGATTATTCTAAGAAGAATTTTAGGATGCATTGGAAGGTAAATTTTCTTGCTTTATTTCCAATTCAAATTTTTTACAACTTCTGATAGCAAAAAGACTATGAAAGGTTTGGGCCCGATTTTGTAGTGTTTTGAAGGATTTTTTCTTAAGTTTTTTAGTCCAATTGAGTTCATTTATATCATAACATTTTAGATTTTAATGTTTTCAATTGTTATTTATTGTTTGTAGGTTTGAACTGTGCATTTTATAGGAAATATTTTCCAGTATTAAATTCAAAACAGAGATCAATTTCTAAAGGATTTATTTATCATTTTTCATCTTCCAAATATGGATATTCATTTCTATTCTATTCTAATACATTTATTTTATTTAAACGAAACCATTTAATAGCTAAAATGCAAAGTCTGATTTCCAATTTTAACATATTTCAAAAGAATAGAGTTACATATATTTCCTTCATACGTATTCCTCATTTCAATTTTCCAAACAGAGATTTCAAATCACAATTTAATGATCAAATTTCAATACAAAATGTAAATTGATAAAGGTAGTGCAATCTTTTATTGATTTCAAATATACAACTTTACATATTTCAATTTATTGAATGCAATAACAGATTTCAATTTCTTTCTTTCAAACTTCAAAATTCAAATGAACAGAATTTCAATTTCTTTCACATTCTATCATATAACATAACAGAGTGTGTATATATATCTTTCACATTTTGAATTTAAAACTTTCATAATCCATACAACATCCTTCCATTTAAAAACATTTACAAATTCATCCACTTCAAAGTGGGAAGGGTTACAATGAGATTTCATTTCACATGGGACTGTCAAACTGTCTTTCTCTCTACTCCAGAACAACAACATGCATTCTTCTCATTCATTCTAATTTGATCACAACAAAGAGTAGGGGAAAGGAAACTCTCTCCACCCAACCAAGACATCCAATGAAGAGGAGAAGTCATCCTTCTTCATTGGCCCTCGAGCCCCAACCAAAATGCAATAAGAAGATGTGATTCAACTCATGGAAACAAAAAGCTTCCACATCACAAAGCAATCTTTCAAAATGCACATTTCACATTTTAAAAACATAGTCTAAAACAAAACAACAATTTTTCAACAACAAAAAAGAAAACAAACAAGACTTAGGCTTCACCATGCAAGCCAAATGAGCAAGGACTATGGGGGAAAGCTACTTATGCCTCCCAATGGGAATTAGGTGTATCCACCTTGTAATATTGACTACTAATTGTAAAACATCTCCCATATATCCTTATGACCCCGGGACAATCCCTCCGTATGCCCCCAAGAGGAAATTTAAGGAGGCTTATGCCCCCCACAAAGTAAGAAATGAAAGCTATTTCTTTTCCATGGTAGATCCTGAATCCCAAAATCCCTCCACAAAAAAATGGATGCACCACTGGCATTCCCTTATGTCCCCCTCCTCAGTGATTCCATCATTATCCTTCTCCTACACCATTCTTGAGGCAGTCTACCCAACTCAACCCTGACAAACATGCTTGCTGAAGGATTCACACATTCAACACTTGGTGACATCTAAATAGCATGGAAAGATATTTAGTAGTGAGCTAAGCTCTTACCTCTCCATGATGGAGTTGTCTAAGTTCCAAAAGAGAGACAAGCTCTATCCCAATGTCAATAACATTCCAAACAGAATATTCCAAGTATGAAGATGATATATGAGTCTCCTCCAAAGAGAGAGATCCAACAAGAGCTCTGTAATTACAACCAAGAAAATTCACCCAGAAAGGAATGTACTATTCCCAAAAGTTTCAAGTAACCCTTAGTAACCCACAACAAGCCAAGTGATGTTCGAATTTCTACCCTCTATGGAAGAGGAGAAGAGAAGAGGATGAGGTGGATGCATATAGGATGCCACATCAATTAGACATCCTCAACTCTAACAGTGGGTTTTAATAGTCAAATTCAATTTCTCATTCCTTTCATGCTATGAATAAATAGATTGGGTGAATCTTTCAATATGACAATATAACTTACACACTCCAAAAGCCCACATTTGGAGGCCATAAGGACTGAATTTTATAAAATAGTTTCAAGAATAAGTGTAATTAACAACTGCATAGAAATTATTCATAAAATGCATAAAAGAAGGTCTTAAATCAATGCCTCGGATGAACCATAGGTATGGTTGATAAATAAAATTAGGAGGTATGGGACAAGTTTTACTTGTTCCACAAGCTTCCAATTGGGTATCACCACCTCTTAAGGAACTGCCAATATCTAATCAGATCCCAAGAAGGTGGAGTGTTTATACTCCAAAATATGACTAATACTCCACATCACTTACCTTATACAAGAGCCAACACTTCTATAATTACTTATGGTCATCCCACAAATTAAGAAATGAAATGCAAGCATTTCTTTTAAAGGTAGGAGCCCAATCCAATACATAATTCTCCACAATTAAAAGAATTATGATAGGGCTAAATGGCATCACTTATGCCTCCCACACATGAATTCCCAATAGTTTCTCCTACACCATTCATAATAAAATCTACAAAATAAACCATATGGTAAACATTTAAAATTCAATTCACACAATGGGCATGTACATTTCATAAATAAAAGGAAGCCTATAAGAATTAGTCTAAGATCCTACCTCTGGATGGGACCAATACTTGATAGATATTTACAGTTGTCCAACAAAAGAGAAGTTTCAATGCCAAAATACAGTCCCAAAATACAGAACCAACAATCATGCAAATATTTTCCAATGATCCTTCCAAAATCAAGAGCTCCAAACATAATAAAAAAATTTCCTAATGTTTCCCCAAAGGAAGCATTCCCAAAATTTCAACAACCCAAAACAAAGCAATTTTAATTTTATAGAAGAGGGAAGAGAAGAGGATGAGGTGGATCCATGTAGGATGCCACATCACACATCCTCAACTCCAACACAAAATTCAAATTTGCATTCTCCAATGCACAATAAAGTGGTGGGTGAAGATAATATGACAATTGTACTTACACACTCCCAAAAATCCCACACCCCAAAGGACTGCAATTTAATAAAATGTAAGAAGAGTGCAATTAAAACATGCAACTATTCACTTATAAAATACATTAAAAAGGTCTAAAATCAACCCTCCAACCATAGGTATGGTTGGTAAATTAAATTAAGAGGTATGGGACAAGTTTTACTTTTCTGTTTATGGAAGCCTCCAAAATTCAGCCTCCAAGGACAAATTCGAATTTCCAAGAAGGTGGAGTGTTTCACTACTCAAAAATCTAACTTACACAACTCTTACACATACTTACACATCACTTACACATTTAATACAAGAGCCAACAACTTCTATAATTACTTTCTTATATCCCAAATTTGATTAATTTATTTATTTTAACAATATGATTACTCACATTAATTTGGGTCCACAATTAAAAGAATAATGAAAGGGGTAAATGCATCACAAAATAAACAATGCAAATAATAATAAAAAGGAAAGTTGCACATTAATAAAATACACAAAGCCCCTTGGTCACATTCAAAGGTGATCCCCCCCATGGGAATCCCTAACAGAAAAAAACACACACACACACACAAAACATGTTGTCATGGTGACCTTGTTGAATTCATCTAGAATTCAATGTGGTTGGTTTCCAATCCCCCGATGTTTGTTGTGATAGTTTAACCTACAAAATGACTAAATACCTCCTTCGGCCTCATGGCCATATTAGAACATCCAACATGATATAAATATAATCACAAAATCATCTATACATATGAATCACAACAACATCAAGGAAATCAACAATATCACTTACAATTTATATCAACAACTATATCATCATCATATAATGTCCATTTTCTAGGTCTACTCACAATATCCAAAAATCACATGTCCAAACAACATTCATAATATATCCATGTCAAATAGTATATCATCATCCACATATGAAGTGTCTCTAATAATCATCATGCATCATAACTAAATCAAGATCAACAATAATCCATGGTCCAACATCTAACATCATACTAAATCAAAACCATAATAATGTCCATAATGTAATCAACAGTATCAAGATCAATATCAAAAAGTGTCAAAGGGAAGTGGGCACTACATCCCCCTCCCCTTAGACTCGACTTCCTCTTGGAAGTCATTGGAAAAAATGTGGCAACTAAACTTGTAATAAGGTAGCATCCTCCCATGTAGCTGTAGTCTCTTCATATCTGTCCCACTACACATGGACTCTGATCAATCTCTCTACCTCGAAGGCCCAGGGTCATATGATCTACGATGTGAATGGGCTCCACCATCACCTACCCTTGATCCGACACCTGCAATGATGTCTAATCCAGCACATGAGAAGGATTTGTAATATATCTCCTAAGAACTGAAACATGAAACACATCATGTATGTCAGACAAGCTAGGTGGTAACAGCTAGATGGTAGGCCAAAGGGATGATACTCTCCAAGATCTCAAAAGGACCAACGAATCTAGGAGCTAACTTAGAACCTTTTCCATAATGGATAGGGCTCTTGTGTGGCCTGACAATGAAGGAACACCTTCATGCCCACATTAAAACTACATGGTCAGTCCTATGTTGATCTGCATACTTCTTCTGCATTTGTCTGTGCCTCTTGTAGTCTCTGTCTGATCAAAATCACCTACTACTCCATGTCCTACAACAAAGTTGGTCCAAGAGAAACCCTGTCCTCTAGCCTGTCCTAGCTAAGAGGTGTCCTGCACTCTCTACCATAAAAATCCTAAAAAGGAGCCATGCCTATAGAACTCTGAAAACTATTATTGTAGGAAAACTCCACCAAGTACAGGTACTCCTCCCATCTAGACTGCTGATCCATCACATACATCCTGAGCATGTCCTCTAAAATCTGATTCACCCACTCAGTCTATCCATTTGTCTCAGGGTGATATGTTGTGCTGAAATTGATTCTTCGTCCTAAGGGCATACTGTATGGTAGTCCAAAAATGGGAAGTGTACAAAGGATCACGGTCACTAATGATCTTTTGAGGAATCCCATGCAACCTGAAAATCTCATCCAAATATACTTGTGCCACTGCTCTAGCTGTATAAGTGGTCTTCATAGGAGAAAAGTGAGCCACTTTTGTCAATTTATCAACCGTGACCATGATGGCATCGTGGTGATATCTCAACATCGGTAGCCCAACAATGAATTCCATGGAAATGGTGTCCCACTTCCATTTTGGTATAGCATGAGGGAACAAAAGGTCAACTGGATGCTGATGCTCAGCCTTAACTCTCTGCAACTCTAAACATCATGACATGAAATGGGCCATGTCTCGATGAAGTCCTCTCCAATGATACAACTATCTCAAGGTGGCGTGCATCTTCTTCACCCCGGGATGGGCTGATTAGGGTACACGTTGTGCCTTTGCCAAGATGTCCTGCCTCAAGCCTCCATCTCTGGGAACATAAATCTATCCTCTGTGCCTGAGAAGACCATCTACCTCTATAGAAAAACCATCAAACTTCCCCTCTAGGGGTCTCTGAGACTCGATCTCTACTCAAACTGCAATGTAGAAGTTATCAAGAGGAAGCTGCTGAAGAATCCTACTTTGTAAATTTGTGCTCACTGAATGTGGCCATTAACTTGAGACAATGTCTTTATTTGCTAAGCATCATTTGTAGACCACATTATCCTTCCCCTTTCACATTCTCTATCTGCCATATCATACTCACAAAGAAAATCCAACCAACACCATTGACGAGCGTTAAGATTGGGCTATGTGAAGAGCTGGTATGAAGACTCAAGTGACTTTGTCTTGAGTGTGAATCTCCTGACCAAGAGAAAGTTCCTCCATCGAAACCAAAGGAATGCACAACATGGTCTTGCAAGCTCAAGATCATGAGTTGGGTAATTAAGCTCATAATCCTTGAGTTTGTCGAGACTCAAAAGGTGTGACTACTCTGGATGTTCCTCCTTGCATCAACACACCTCTAAGGCCTGGGGTAACAGTTCAGCATCCATGCAAATGAAAAACTCACCCTATTGTAGATCCTGGAGGTTCAGATGCTGTGGGAGAATAGGTGTTATGAATAGTGAGACATTCCTTCTAGTGTACTGAAGGCCTGCTTATTTCTATTTGACCAAACAAACTTCTTCCCTTTCCTCTAAAGGAAAGTAATGGGGTGTGCAATCAAAGAGAAGTCTTTGTTTGATAAATAAATCTCTGGTAGTACTCTTGCTAATCCCATGAAGCTGCACAGGGGTCAGTAACATAGTAGTGGGACTTGTTATTGCCAATCCATAAAAGCTCTAATCTTGGAAGGATCACTGTTTATAACTTCCCCAGAAATGATATGACCCAAATACTACACACAATACTTTCTGAAATAAATGCACACTTCTCCAAGTTCCCATAAAGTTTGATTCTCCCGAAGACACTGAAGAACCTAGCCAAGGTGCCCCTCATGCTCCTTGACGCATATGTGAGTAAATAAAAATGTCATCAAGAAAGATGAGATAACGAAGCGATCTAAGAAGGTTCTTATGTACCCCATTCATAAAACTCATAAAAATTGCAGGGGGCGTTAGTCAAATGAAATGAGGCACCACTGTGAACTCATAGTGCCCATATATCGTATGGTATTGGTGGTCTTATCAACTCACAGTCTTCATCTGAAATCCTCAGCTGATGGTAACCAGACTTAAGGAGATCTATCTTAGAGAAAACTGAGTGACTCCCTTCATCTGATCAAACAAATCATCAATTTCATGAAAGGGGATAAGTGATTGTTGATCGTTACTTTGGTTCAGCTGTGTGGTAATCAATACACAACCGCAAGGATCCATCCTTTAGATTCTTCACAAATATCACTGGTGCATCCAAAGGAGATAAACTAGGATGGATAAGGCCTTTCTGAGAATACAAAAGGCCCTCAAGCTACAACTTGAGCTCACAGAGCTCTAGAGTGGTCAATCCGATAAGGTTCTCGTGAGATAGGAGCTAAAATACTGCTCATAGAACTAGATCTATATGAAAATCTATCTCACGTGGGGGTGGTAACCCCGGTAGCTCCCCAAGAAAGACATCTACAAAAATCTCTAAAAATGGGTGATCATCTAGTGATGGTCCACTAGACCCATCCTCTGATCTGGTCACTAACTATAACAACATACATCTGGTAACCCTATCGTACACACCACTTAAGATGCATATGATAGAGATGGTGCGAATAGAAATGGGTCTCCTAACCCACTGAAATCACTAACTCAACTCCCGAATCATTTGCACAAGATATAATCTTGTGGTAACAATCCACTCTGGCTCTTGTGTGTAGACAACCAATCCATACCCAAGATGACTCCATAAGAGCCCAAAGGAAGGATATGGGGATCCTGAGGTAGTGGTGAAAGGTCCCAAATCCACTTTACACACTCCTTAACTAAGGAGTCTACAGAGATTTTGGCTCCAGAAGCCATCTCAACATCCCAACTATGACCCTACCTAACTATCACCAGCCTGTATTACTCTACTAAAGATGGTGCAATAGAAAGAATCAGAAGAACCAGAATCAAATAAGATGGAGGTAGGAATCACCACCAATGCTACCTATGGTCTCAATAACTATACTCTGATGCTCATCCTGAAAGTTCTCAACAATTAGCATATATCCTATGGGATGTCTAAATGCCCCACATCACTGAAGTAGTAGGCTCTGAGATATACTAATGTGCCTTACCCTTATTAACTTAGGTTTCTGTGGGAAGTATCTCCAAAAATGTCCAGTAACACCACAACCAAAACAACCACCTGATCCTCTCCTATATGAGTAGCAACTCCATTGTAGGTGCTCTAGAAGTGCTTCGTGCTTGTGAATGCTCGGGTGATCCATCAGATGGACTACTGAGATGGCCTCTACTAGGGAGCTCTTGCTGATGAGCTCAGTGTACCCTGTGTTCTCGTATGGGACCCCTAGAGAGGAGGCCCCATACTTCTGAAAAAACACTATGTGTATCAAATCTCTGTGGAGGTACTATACCAGGTGGGCGAGTCTAGAAAGCTGATGTTCTGGATATAGAGATCTAGAAAGATGACTGTGAAGAACCTTTGGCCACCACGAGGAGGAGGAGCCTAAAAAAGACCCCTTGATCTATTGTCCTTACATATATTGTATGCGCTCCAGAAATCTGTATCTTTCTAGGCCTGCTGTGTTCTTCCCCATAAGTCTCCTCTACTATATAGGCCTTCTCAAATGGCCTCAAAGCTAATGTCTATGGAATGCAATGGATATGCACTAAACTTTACCTCCAATCTACGTTTAGGGCTCAGATGAATCTATGGATCCATACTTGCTCATCTTGTATGTAGTCGACATACTTGAGAGGGAGATCCATAAAACGAATGACTCTCATACTCAACTTACTATCAAAAGATGACATTCAGAGGTCATGGAACTCATCGATCCTCTGATATGTATGAACCTCCATGATAAATATCTGTACCAAAAATGCTCCTCAAAGATCTCCCAGGTAACTGTCTTAGAATCAACATGGAGCTTCTGCTCCTCTATCCTCCACCAGACTCCTTCTCCATCCCTTAGTAGATGGATCACAACACAATATTTTATGTTGCTAGAACAAGAAAAAATCTTGATGCAATCGCTCAAGCTCACTAGCCAGGCCTCTACCTAAAATCCACTTATGTCACCTGAGTAATGTGATGGCTGAAGCTTTAGGATCTCCCTAATGTGATCTGAAGTTATGGAATGATGGCCTCTAGGTCTCTCTGTATGCTCATCCCTAAGCCTAGGGCTCTGAGACCTCTCTCTATGATCTGAAACTCGGTCACCCTATCCCCTCTATGGTTACTTTTCCATGGATGACTCTACATGGGATTTCTCTCCCCCATGCTCCTCATTGGGTCGAGGAGATGCCTGAACCTCAATGGAAGGGGCTCTATCATGCCTGGCTGCATGTCCTCTTACTGATCCTCTACATATAGCGAATTAACATCCTGAAGAGTCTATAAAATCTATGGTAGGATGGCTGCTACAGCTTGATCTAGTGGTTAATTAGTCTACATCTATGTGGAAATTCCCCTCATCCCGTATGCACCTCTTGCACAGATCAATGTGAGTGTTAGTTCATTTTTCTAGGTTTTATTCAATTTCCATGTTTATTAAAATATGTAATTTCTAAACTAAGTTGCTTTCTAGATGTAAAAGTGTGCTGTGATGACTAGTTTAAGCTTCATGTCTCAATGTTTTCTAGTGTGCCCAATGGTCCAAGCTTTTGAACCACTACTCTAATACCAAGTGTAACGCGCATTAAAATAACCCACTTGAAACCCAAGAAACAACCTAGGATTAGTGAGAAAAATAATGGAATATTTTTTTTGTTTAAAAGAGTCTACTACCAGGCTTCAAGGTAACAACTATCAGTAACAAAGTTCCAAAATCAATTCTAATCCACTAGAATATACATTTCTTTTATTAACAATATAATCATAGAGGTCGCAAGATCCAAAATTTCAGGGTTAGAAGGTTCAAATAAGGTTTCAAAGGGTAAATCATCACCATACCCACTCTATAACAAGATTAGAGTTTCAACTTGGTTTTCATCAAGCAAAACATAATGCATTCAAAATTTCCCTAATCATAAGATTCCCAAGATGGATAGGAAATTTCCTCACCTTTCCATTGATATAAAGACAGTCCTCCTATTTCCTCATAATTCTCGACTTATGGGTCGGCAGGCCTTGGGGTGAAAATTTGCCCAAGAGCAGGCCTATGGGCCCAGGGGTGAAAATTTTCCCAAATTATGGTGGGTTGGCAGGCCATGGGGAGATCTTCAACATGGAACATGAATTCCTGTCCTGGGGGATCATAAAAAAAAATTTACACTACAATAATGTACCCGCGGATCTGCCAGTGTCCAATAAAAAAAATTGGAAGACGTGGTGCATTCTCAAGCCAACGCGTGGGAAAATGGAGTGGTGGGGACCAGAATTTAGTATAATAGCCCCGAAGGGCTAAGAAGGTGCTAACATTGACCCACACCTCTGCCAATAGCCTCCTAATTCCACATGGCCTCACATATCATTATGGTCGCGGGCCGACAATACATGTTTCACCTGATTCTTAGATCGTTTCTTTAAAGTGTTTGACAAAACATACTTAGGGTAACGGGCGTAGGAGGAATACATTATTCAAATGTTGGTTGATGGGTTGTACACGCGTGTATGGCTTCTGAATCCACAACTAGTCATGAGAGCTTCCTTTTGGCTAGGAGGAACTATCTGTAATGCAAAGCAAGACCACCAGAAGGAATTAAACAATATGGGCAGTGAACTGTCTAGAATATGCTAGATCATCGGGAAGTGTGATACTTCCTAGATGGCTATCAGTCCATTGTTTTAAAATGAATTTAATGTTGTAAACAAAGTAAATCATATTGTAATTTGAAATGATTCAGGTATCTCACTTAAAAAGGGGCATCACAATAAGAAATAGATTTAATCTAATAGGCTAAGCTAGAATAGAATCCAAAGGTCAAATGATTGGTTCTAGGTCTCTGTAGGTTTGATAGATGTCTCGAGTAGATCAAAGGTGAATGAGGGTGAGGTGAAATTAGGTGGGTAGGTCTCTGTTCTGGGCTGTGTGTACAAATACAAAGACTGATGTCGGTCAAGGGTGACCGAAAGTGGTTAGGTGTAACCGGTGCTGGTTACTGTGGAAATCTAGGAAATCCACATAACAAGCTTTAGATATCCTTTGTGATTGCACAAAGGACTTTGGTGCAGTTGGGGATGAAGTATTGGGTTATCGGGGTAGGGTTGGCGAGGTTTTTAATGGGTATTTGGAGGTGGAAATGTTGGAGAAGGTCAATAGGTGGCTAGGTAAACAATAAATGATAAAATAATGATGAAATGAAATAAACCAGAGAAGTATGACATTATGCTTACTTGGATTATGGTCCTGGATGCCTGTGTGTGAGGGATGGAGGTGTTGATGATGAGTGCCCTTGCAGAGGCTGTAGGTGATCACCAACTACTTAGGACAGTTTATGCATGGGCTACATGTGCACTCCTCTTTCCTTGGAAATAGATTAGATCATGGCTAGAATGGCTATACAGGAAAAGATGCTCAACCTCCTTCCTTACATGCGTCGTCTTCGCTGGAATTCACTCTCTAAAGATGTGTTAACTCTCTGAGATGTGTTTTTTCTTGTCAACATTTTTCTTCCAACTACCAAATCCCAACCTTGAGAATACGGTTGTTTTGGGGTTAAAAGGGTAACCGACTGCGGTTCCGGCTTAATGGTGACAGTTAGGGGTAACCGACGTTAGTCAAGGTGGGATTTCCTAGGTTTACTAAACTAGGGAGATCCTCTTAATTTCCTTAGATCTCATGCACATTAACCCATGGATTAGACTGGGAGCTTCTTGTAAGCATGTGGAAATGTGGTTAGAGGGAACCACTAGGCATTGATTATCAGGGTTTGCGTAAGTCTTAGTTAGTTATGGCAACTTAGTAAGAATAGGTCTTAGGGTGAGTTGGCTTGGTGATGTGTCTAAGAGAACTGTATGTGTGTATATTATTTAAATTAAGATATTTAAATAATAAATATAGTGAGGATAATGAATTGATTTAATTTAATTAATATTAGTGGGGTGAAGGGGGTTATGGCTAGGTGAATGTGAAGAAGGGTGCCTATTCGTCGAGGGACCAAAGGGGAGTGTGACCTAATTTTAGTGTCTATATTTTTCCCCTTTTTGTTTTGTAGCTTGTATTGGTAAACAACGCTAACAAAAATAAGATATGGTTGCCCCATGTGTGGGTGAAGGTGATCCCCCTCAAATTAGGAACTGATGAGGCTAGAAGGGAGAATCGGTGAGTGTTTTGATAAAAGGTAAATGTGAGGAAAAAGCAGGTGGGTACGAGGGAGAAAGGGTGAAAAGTCTAGTCAAGTAATCTAGGTAATGGGTCTAGATCAAAGGTAGCAATAGCCTAACACATGAACAAAAATAAACTAGTAGCACACTATCGGGTTAAAGAGCAGGCAAACTCTACATCGTCTAAGGTTTTCTAAGATAAGTTTATCCACACAAGGTTAAAGTGAATCCTGGTATCTAAGGTATAGGATATGGTCATGAAACACAAATAGGTTAGGTGTAAGAACATTTACGTATGTTTCAGTACACCAAAGGTAGGGTCAGGATAAATAGTCACAAAAATACGCTAGGTAAGGTCATCAAGTTAATCAACATAGGTAACATTGCTACAAGGTATAGCAAACACATGAGGTCAAAGGTCACTAGCGATGGTTCAGGTCCAAATATCTAGGTCACGGCATGGGTAAGGCCAAGGTAGGGGTAAAATAATGAGTCCCCAAAGGAGGAAAAATGGAGGTAGTAAGTGAGAAGGTCAGGAAAGGTAAGGTAAATGGGTTGGGTAGAGGTGGGGTTTGGTAAAGGCAGGGTGAAGGGTGAGGTAAAGGATCAAGGTAAAGGGTGGGGTAAAAGGGAAAAATTGAGGGCAATGTGTAGGTGAGGGTGACTGATGCCGGTCATCATTAACCGACATCAGTATAGGGAAACCAACGATAGTTAGGTAGGGAATGCGACCGATGCTGGTCAAGTGTAACTGACATCGGTTAGGTCAGGTTGGTTATAAAAACAAAAAAAAAATCACATTTTTTATTATTCATTTGTTATTTAACGAAGTGAGAAAATGAAAAAAAAGAGAGAAAAGAGATAAAATTGTCCAGATGAAATATGATAGTGAGTTGGTAGTGTGATTTGATGAGGCTTGTGTTGGTGAGCAATCGGGTCCATGAGATCAGGGTGAGAGATTTGATTAGTCGGAGGTTACGGGAGTTATTCGATGATGGTAGAGGCTAGAGAGGGATCAGGTGGGCCACTCGGCACAATGGCCAGATGTGCCACTAATACGGCTGTAGCACGACAAGGTAAGCACCCTACTCTACATTGTTGATTAGATAGATTAGAGGTTTGGATTATTGTTATTTGTAGGTTTTTGTGGTTTTTTGTTTTTTGTGGGTGGGTAAAAATAAAATGTGGGTATTGGGGGAATAACGGGAAAAAAGAGGGAGGGGGAGGGTAGTAAATGGTATAGGTGAGGTGGGTAGAGGTCCAGGGGTAGTGTAGGTCATTTTAGGTGGGGTAAAAGGGGGAGGGGGAGGGTTTTAGAAAAAGGGGGTTTTGGGAAGTCACGGGATTTTTTGTGACAATGACCGGCGTCGGTCAAATGTGGCTGGCATCAGTTGGGTAGAACGGTATTGATCACCAAACAGGTGACCAATGTTTTTTTTACATGGTAACTGTGGTTGGTAAAGGTGATCCGGTATTAGTCACCAAACAAGTGATTGATGCCAGTTTAAGGTTGATCGGAGTCAGTTAGGATAAATCGGTACCAGTTAGGCTTTTAGGCACAAGGGTTCAAAAGTGATGTGGGCTAGGTAGTTGAGATGGGTAGGGTGAAAATACAATGGATGGTAATGGTAATTGGTGAATATGGTCATGGTAAATGTGGATTAATGTCATTCTTAGATTAGATGTAGGTGAGAGCGCAGTTACATATGCGGGATAGGGTTCTGCCTCTACTAGTGACATTGCGCAGTGTAGTGACCCCTTTGGAGCTGCAACATGTGGAGGTAGTGGGATTGAGTGGGATTCGTCACACTGACATGTTGTTCAGCTTGATGGTTGTGCTCATCGATAGATGAGATCCCACGACCAACACATTCCACCTTCCGACAGGCGAGATGACCATCACCCTAGACGACGTGTTCCAGATTTTGCGGTTACCCATATTGGGTGCCCAGATGTATTATATCTCCTCCGAGGCCTCAGAGGAGTTGATTGGAAAAATTTTTGGTTGAGGGGGAGGCTGATCTAAGATTCCATAGCACCAGTTTGAGCTATGAAGAGATGTACCTACCTCGTTCGGATGAGACGAGGCTAGTGGTTCTGTTGATGGAGGGAGTGTGTTGCTATGCACTACTAGATGTAGAGGGTGGATGCTTTCCCCGATCACTGATGGGGTTAATCCATGATATGATGGTACATGAGACACACTTTTCCTGAGCACCAGCATTCTTGGTGCAACTATACAGGGAGCTGTGGGCATATGGGCGGCTGCACAGGTTTAGCCTATGTTGTACATTTATACTACACTGTTGGACATATGAGGACATAGTTTTTGTGTGATCTATAGGGATGCCCCAAGAAGATGCATTCCCACCTAGATTTTTGCGGGTAGGATAGAGGATACGGGTGCTGGTGATATGAGAGTGGAAATTAGATAAGCCAACACATGATGTGGCCCATTTTTGGTAGTTCCTGGAGGGGTTTTCCAGAGTGGACATTATTTGGAGGCCATATGTAGGGTTCCCCTCATATATGCATATGCATGAGGAGCTAGCTGAGCTCCATTTAGAGAGGTGGATATAGGGTCACTGTGCCAGGGAGGATGAGATGATCCTGGTAGACAGAGTCTGACAGTAGTTCGGGCTCTTATAGGACATTCCTCTACCCTTCCCACAATATTGAAGAGATGATGTGGAGAGGCCCTTACCTCTACCGCAAGCCTACAGTTCCTACAGGGGAGGAAGAGGAGCAGCCAGTGGATTGGTGGATAGATGACGCTAGATGTATAGACAGGTACATGATAGTGGTGGGTGGCTCAGTTAAGAGCCATACCACCCAGACTAGTGTAGCCAAACCTAGCTACCATTACAGTGCAAAGAGACGCCCTACAGGGACAAGTAGCTACGCTGATGACCTAGTTAGGCATACTATAGACACAACTAGAGAGTTTAGAGGTAGAGGTAGTAGAGCTACACATACAGGTGGCCAGTCTACAGACCCAGATGGTTGATGGAGAGGATGGAGGAGATGGAGATGGAAATGGTCAGGTGACAGGTTTATAGGGCCATTTGGCCACAACCCAGGCATAGATTGGAGGCCTTACAGGCCTAGATACAGGCACAGGGGTAGGGGGCACTACCTCAGGCACTGGGAGTAGGTCTCAATATAAAGGAAGGTGCAGGACAGGTTATGGGATGCCCTAGGTGAGGTGAGATACTATCAGGACCAGCTTATGGGGGCTGAGATACCTTTCATATCCTATGCTGTGTACAAGGCATAGTAGGTGTCCAGTGAGAGGATGAGATTCCACACTCATAGTGTGGAGAGTACAAGAGGTCAGCAAGCTCCGAGGCTTGATCAGGGAGAGGCCACTAGCGGCACGGTGACCAGTGCTAGGTGAATTATCAGCAGGGATGCAGGAGGTTGAGGGTACAAGTGACATAGAGATGGAGGACATCTGGCAAGATGCCTGATATATGGTCACCTGATTTTTTATGTATACTAGTTATTTTTTGATATATATGCCGACTTACATGCCGAAGATAGTTTTATTTTTTATCACATACCGGCCTATGTGCTGAAGACAGTGAGGATGTACGAGTGAGTTGTATATTTTGAGCATATACTAGCCTGTGTGCCAAACAAATTTTTTATTGATTCATTCTTTCTTGTATATATGAGACCGGCTTCATGTCTATGACATTGTGTATTGTATATCAGCTTGGGTTCTGACATTTTGAGATGATGGACATGATGAGATAGGCATTTATAGTGGAGATACACATTATTGAGTTATATGATGAGATACATGGTGTTATGTGATTTTTTGATGTGTTTATGAGATATTGGTTTATGGCTTATGGTAGATGAGATATAGATTTATTACTTTGATGTGGATGAAAAGTATGTGAGTTAGGCATGATGGAGTCAGGTCAATTTAGGCATGGATCGAGTCAGGTTATAGGCATGGTTTAATCAAGTTTGGTTAGGCATGGATGAGTTAGGTTGGTTAGGCATCGTTGAGTCAGGTTATAGCCATGGATCGATTTAGGTTGATTAGGCATGATGGAGTCAGGTCAATTTAGGCATAGATCAAGTTAGGTTATAGGCATGGTTGAGTCAGGTTTGGTTAGGCATGGATGAGTTAGGTTGGTTAGGCATGGTTGAGTCAGGTTAAAGGCATGGTTGAGTTAGGTTTTAGGCATGGTTGAGTCAGGTTGATTAGGCATGGATTGAGTCAGGTTATAGGCATGGATCGAGTTAGGTTGATTAGGCATGGATGAGCCAGGTTAATTAGGCATGGATCGAGTTGAAAGTAGGTAAAGTTGTGATTGATTATTTTTGCAATGAATGATACTATAGGTCATATATGAGATGTGATATAATCTAGGCATAGTGATGATAGAGAAATGGTAGGTGGAATAAATGTATAAAATATAAAGTAACTTGTTATGTATGTGGCTTCATTTCCAATTTTGTATATAAAAGGGTAACTAAGTGAAATGTGATGTAAAAGACGGGGAACATGGAAGGTGAATTGTTTAGGGTAGAGAAAGGCCACGCTAACCTCCAAGGGCCCCATGCCCTCAGATTTCTACCTACATAGTCTCGGCAAAAAGGGACCTCAGGCCGATGTAGTTCTCCCATGAGCTAGGGAAGAATATGAAAATGATTTTGTAGGTTTTTGAGCATGTGTTGGGTTTAGGTTTAAAAGGTGTGGGTAGATTGTAGGTAAACTAATGTAGGTGAAGGCGATTATGGTGAAAGAGGAGGATTACCCCAAAGGTAAGCATCGAGGACTGAGAACTGTATAAGGTAATCAAAATGTAAAAAAACATGGTTAAAATATAAGAGGGGGCAATAAAACCACCTGATTGGGTGGGATCATACCGATTAGATCATACCTTGGAGGAGGTGATGAACATAAGACCCTAAAGACATTACACGAGTGACTGTTCTACGATGAAAAGTAGTCATAGGATCACCAAATGTCTAAATTCTAAGATGTCCCTTAAGGAAATCATGAGGAAATGAGAGTGGGAATGGTAAGAAGGGTGAAAGGTAGTTAATTTGTATATGGTATAAGTAACAGGCCTTCGGGTAAGAGGTCCTAGGTCACAGTGGGAAAGTCCATGAATAAACAGTTTTTTGTTTTGATAGACTGATCGATGCAGGAAGTCTATATGGGATAAATAATATGGTACTCCTTCAGGTCTTCGTGAAGCTGATCGATGCGGGAAGCTTCGGTTGCTCTCTCTTTTCTTTTAAAGCTTCACATAGTTTTCCTTCAAGGGAGCAGTCTATTTATAACAGCAATTTGTCGAGAGGAAGATGTCCTTTTGAGGGAGTCATATTTTTATTAGAAGTTTGACTAAAGGAGTTTGATCATGTGTGAGATATTTGAAGTCATGGACAAGACCAAGGTGGAGGATAGGACTCTTGTTCAAAAGGCAAGGTGAAATGACCATGGGATCTCATATAAAGGTAGATGAAAAGTATCCATGAGAATCATGTTATGTGCAGCGTCGTGGTACACATATTCAAGAGAAGATAACAAGTGACGGGTACTCAGATGATTCTTGTTTAATCATTAGGGAGGTGTATAAAGTGGGTAGCACTCAAGGGATAATCCTGGAAAGAAACAAAGGGTGAGGTAGGACAACGAGTCAATAATAGAATGGTCAAAGATGCAAGGCATTGAGGGGCTCAGGTTCAGGTTTACCATCAAGAGAAGATAAATGATAGGCACCTAATCCATAAGTATGAGTTACGATGTATGGTCCAAGCCAATTAGGAGAAAATTTTCCCTGTTTAATTTTTTTCTGCTTTGGTTACATGTTGATTTTCTTTCAGGACAAGGTCACTGACTTAGAAGGTTCATTCACAAACACGTTTGTCATAGGCACGTTTAACACATTGTTGGTAAACTTGAAGGTGATCGAGAGAGTTAAGACGACGTTCATCTAATAACTTTAGTTGTGGTAAATGGTCCTGATGAAAGTCATCATTAGTGAGCATGTCATGGAGAGAAATGTGGAGTGAGGGGATTTGGACTTCGAGAGGTAGAACAACCTTTGTACCGTAGACTAGAGAAAAGGGTGTGGCCACAATGGAAGTGCGAATACTAGTGCGGTATGCCCATAGGGAAAAAGGAATGTGCATATGCCAATCCTTCCCAGTATCGTCAACCACTTTCATGAGAATTCTATTGAGGGTTT
This sequence comes from Taxus chinensis, assembly GCA_019776745.2. Lineage (NCBI taxonomy): Eukaryota > Viridiplantae > Streptophyta > Pinopsida > Cupressales > Taxaceae > Taxus > Taxus chinensis. The sequence continues at coordinate 293,208,749 of CM034155.1, read as the reverse complement.
TGTTAGTGGATTCAGCTTGGCTATTGGTTTTTGGGTAGTAAGGTGATGAAAAACTAAGCTGAATGCGGAAGGTGTCGCAAAGTTCTTGCAATGTTTTGTTTTTGAATTGTTTTCCATTGTCAGTGATGAGGTGATGAGGAACACCAAAATGACACATGATGTGGTGATTAATGAACTAACATATTTTCTCATCTTTCGTGGAGATGAGTGGTATGGCTTCCACCCATTTTTTGTAGTATTCGATAGTAGTTATGATCCATTGATGGCGTTGGGAAGAATGAGGATTGATTTCTCCCACAAGATACAAACCCCATTGAGAGAAGGGCCAAAGGTCATGAGTGACTTGTAAGACATGACTGGGTGTATGATGAAGGTTGGAATTTTGTTGGAATTTTACGCAACATTTGACATAGTCGCAACAATCATGGTTAAGGGTCGGCCAGTAATAGCCTAGGCGAAGAATATGCTTAGCAATAGCAAGGCCACTAAAGTGACCTCCACATATGCCATCATGAACCTCAATGGTATAAGGAATTTCAAAACTTGTGAGGCATCGTAAGAGAATACCATCAAAGCCATGCTTATAGAGGAGTCCTCCAAGGATGACGTAATGAGAGACCTTTTTAAGGAAAGCACGTTTTCCGTTACGAGTGAGATCAGGAGGTAAGATGGAGAGAGAAAGGTAGTCAGAGTATTGTTTATACCAAAGGTCACTTGGGTCAGGGGTATCAATCCCGATCAAGTAAACATCGTGAGGTAAATAAGAAGGTGAATGGAGGTGTTGTATGGTGACAAAGATTTTGGAATTGGTGGGTGAAGTGGGTATTTGGGAAGCTAAACAGGCCATGGTATGTGCAAATTTTTTGGTTGAACGTGGGATGGTTTGAAGGGTGTAACGATAAAAGGTGGTCAAAAGTATATCAACATGATGTTTATACTTTTTGAGTATCTCATTATGACATTGGTACATACCATTGACTTGGTTGATGACGAATTGAGAATAACCAAAGATGTTGATTGATTTGACATCTACAGTGTTGGCGGCTTGGATGCCTAGTACAAGTGCTTTGTATTTGGAAATATTGTTGGTACATTCAAAATCTAATTTGAAAGATAAAGGAATGGGTTCACCATCAAGATGAGTGAGGATAATACCATCCCTGTCACCATGCTGACACTTAGAACCGTCGAAGAAGAGTGTCATTTGGTAAGGGGGTTCATCCAGGGAAAAGGTAGCAATTGACTCATCTGAAACGTCAAAATTAGAGGGATGATCCCAAGAAATAGGTGCATCAGCCAATTGGTAGGTGATATCTTGGCCCTTGATGGACTTTTGATGAATGAATTTGAGGTCAAGATCAGATAAAAGCATAAGCCATCACACGTCACATTGATTTTGATAAGGTTTGGCGTACATGAAGTGTAAGGGGTTGGTATTGGTTACAACATAGGTTTTGTGGTTGAGTAGGTAATGGTAGAGTTTGGTGGCAATGAAAACTAAGGCTAAGAAAAGTTTTTCAGGATGGTTGCATAAAGTTTCATAGTCCAAAAGAGTACAACTTATGTAATAAACCACCTACTCCCTATGTTGTTCATTGTGATGAGCGAGCATGGCTCCCAAGGAATGATCAGTAGCGGATATGTATAGGTAGAAAGGTTGATCGTCTTTAGGTGGAATGAGTACAGGTGGTTGGAGAAGGTATTTTTCTAAAGCCTCAAAAGATTCGTGAAAGTCATCATCCCATTTAAAGGAAACATCCTTCTTGAGTAGATGATGAAATGGTTGACACCGATCAGATAATTGTGAAATGAAACGACGAATGGACTGCAATTTACCTTACAGGCTATGGAGTTGTTGAAGGTTAGTAGGCAGAGGAATTTTGAGTATGGCCTTGAATTTAACATGGTCAACTTCTATACCACAGAGGGAAATGATAAATCCCAGGATCTCTCCTAAAAGAACCGCGAAGACGCACTTCTTAGGATGAAGGCGGATGTAATATTTAATGAGGCAGTCAAAGATGGTTTTGAGGATGAAAAGGTGCTCAAATAGACATTTATATTTGGCCAAGAGATCATCCACATAATCTTCCAATGTGTGATGCATGATATCATGGAAGATGTAAGTCATAGCCCGTTGATATGTGGCACCAACGTTTTTAAGGCCCAGAAGGTCCCCCACGGGGTGATGAATGTAGTCTTGTGTTGATCTTCTGGGGAAAGAAAAATTTTGTTATAACCCAAGAAGCCATCCATGAGTGATAGCATCTCATGACCAGCTGTGAGGTCAACCAATTGATCAATACCGGGTAACGGAAATTCATCTTTTAGGCAGGCTAGGTTGAGGTCACAGAAGTCCATGCAAATGTAGAGTCCCCCTGTTGCTTTAGTAATAGGGACACTGTTAGAAATCCAACAAGGATAATCAATGGGTAAGATGAAGGAAATGGAAAGAAGGCACTGAAGTTCTTCTTTGAAGAGAAAGCAAATGCAACGGTGCATTTTCCTCAGCTTTTGTTTGATGGGTTTGGCATCGAGAAGGGTTACGATATTTTGGACCACTATGTTGGGGTCAATACCAGGCATGCCTACGTAAGACAAATTGTAAGCGTGGTTATGATCTCTAGGAAAAGAAGTGATGGCTTCCTATTTAGCATCATCTAAAGATTTTCTGATCTTTAGGATGTACGGGTCATCCTGAGTATGAATTTTGATCTCGATAGTAGATTCATTCAACATGGTTTGCGTCTTAGAGGGTAACGACTGATGAATATATGAGTATTATGCACCAAGGTAGGTGAGTATGGATTCATCATCCTAACATTAAACAACGTTAATTGAAGGTGTTTCGTCATCGATCATCTCAAGATACAGGAAGGGAAGAGTGGAGGGGGCCTCATCCTCACATTGATAAGTCAGAGGCCCCAAGGAAATGGTGTTTATGAAAAAAAATTTAGGAGGGATAGATTAAGGATCCTTCGACTCTTTCGGTGAAGGTGGTGATGAAGGTGGAGTAGGTGAAGAAGGTGGAGTGGGTGAAGAAGATGGAGAAGGGCTAGTATCCTTAATGAGTTCAATGCGGGCTTGTTTGGTAGGTGGTTCGAGAAATTGGATACCACTACGGTCATTATGTTTGTGGGTGGTACATGGGATAATGGTATGGAGGCCCTTCTTGTAAAATACAAAACCAATACCCTTCCATGCACATCGGTGTAGGAAGGTGTGGGAAAAATGGTGATTTGTAAGTGATTGGAAGTCAACAGAAAATGGGTGGGTTTGTGATGCTGGTTCATGTGTGTAAGTGGTAGTATCAAGTCCCCCATAGGTGAGACTAGTATGAAGATGAGGAGGACCATAAAGGAGACGTTCTCCTATATGATAATTATAGCGAGGGTGTTGGTGAAGACTTCTATACTCCTGTAGAGTAAGGAATGTGTTGACACTATATAGGTGGTACTCCCCCAGAGTGAGGCGTTAAAAAACACCATCCAAGGGATCAGTGGTTGGTATGTAGGTAGCTGGTATGGATAATGTGTCAGAGGTCGATGCGGAGGTGGAGTTAATGGATTGGGAAGTTGATGGGTCAGCCGTGGAGGTTATAGCAGCGGTAGGAATGGATGAGGTATGTGCGGTAGAAGCAATGGCGGTATTGGTAGGTGGAGGTTTAGGTGAAGTGGTAGTGGTCGTGGAATTAGAAGGCTTAATAGGTATGAGCAGATCATTGGGTTGGTAAAGCATGTTACATGTTTTGAAAGGTGATGGGTCAGTTGGAATGGTATAAGTGTGTCCTTCATGTTAAAACTTTACACAACAATTCAAATTGGAAGGAACGCAACCCATGAATAAGATCCATGGTCTACCAAGCAACAAGTTATATTGGAATTCCCCCTCTAAAATGTAAAACAATTCTGGAATAGTGCAGGGACCCACACAAACGTGGAGGATGACAGTTCCTAGTGTAGAGGTGATAACATCATTAAACGAACATAACATGACTGGATGTTTATGCATGCAATTCTTAGGTATGCGCATTTGAGAAAATGCATGGGATGAAATGATGTTAATGCTAGCGCCCCCATCAATCATCACACGACGTACCCGTATGTCGTCGATGTGGATAGAGATGAAGAGGGATGGGTCCAGGTCACTGTTTTGGTGTGGCGCGATCTCTTCCTCTGAGAAGCTAAGGGAGGCTACTTGGTGAACAAGGTGGGGTGAAGATGAAGGTGTTAATTTGGTGAGAGAGGCTACATGATGGGGTGTGATAATGGATGCTATGGGTGTAGGGTAATTGGGTAAAACCTCAATCGATTGAAGAACCTCCATGAGATATTAATGATGGGATTATGAGGTTTGGATGAGGTTAGATAAGGTCATTTTGAGGGGTGATTGGTGTAATTGTTTGAGTATGGTGCAATGTGTGACGCCATTAGAAATGGGGTACATGGGGCCGCAGATAGTTATTTTAGGTATGGGTGCAGATGGTATGCTGGGTATAAGATTGGTTGGTGGGTTAGTTGCCTGTACTTTTCCCTTTTGCGCATGTGTAGTGACATGTATCATGTTGATTTGAGGGGAGTTGGCAAATGGAGAAGGTGGAGGATGAGTGGTATAATGACATGAAGGGAAAAAATCTACTAGAGGAGAAAAGCCTTGTGAGGTGAGCTGGGCGCAATGACATTGGGGTGGTGGCGTGGAAAGTTCTATGATGCAAACCATGTTAATTTCAAATCTTGGGGGTGACTCTAAGAGCTGTGAGGGTGGAGGTTGTGGTTATTGAGTGGGTAGTGTGGGATTGGGTATCGGTGAAGCAGGATCCTCGTCGAGAAGGTCATCATCGTCAAAGTTTGTTTCTGGTGGACATAATTAGATAAGGATGGTTTTCAAGGCCTTGTAGTTTTCCACATCGTGCCCTGACACATGATGGTATGCGCAAATTTTAGTATCATCAAACCCTTTTGGCTTGGGTTTGAGGGGGTCGTAAGGTCTAAGTGGTAGTAATGTGATGACAGAAATCTCAAGGAGGTTGGTTAAAATTTTGGCATAGGACCCTGCTAGTGGATCGCAATGAGAGGTGAATGTAGGTTTGGGTGTAGGTGTAAGTCAGGTTGGGAGTCTGGGTAGGTTAGATGTTTTTGAGGAAGGAATGGGTTGTTGTATTTTTGGTTTATTGATGGGTGGAGGTTGTTTGACCATGTTCGGCAGCAGAGGTCCTAAGACAGACAGGACAAGCGCAGGTGTGATATGAGGTTGATGGGTTTGGTTCTTCTATTTGGGTGTTAGAGTAGGTGTAGTATTGATGTTGGAGGATGTAGATAAATCCATTTTAATAGGTGGATGAGTAAGGCTGGTGGTCAGGGTGACCCCTAAAGTGGTATTAGGTTTAGTTGAGAATGATGTTGTAGGTGTGGATTTGGGTGTAGGTGTAGGTCGGCTTATGGGTAAGGGTGTGGTTTGAGCTATAATAGGTGTCGTGGAAGGGGTTGTGATAGAGGTGGTTATGTTTGGTTCGATTAGTTGAAATATTTTTGGGTAGATAGTGGAGGTATCAGCGATGGATCTCTATATCTGTGTTGAGACGGGAAGTAAAAGGCACCCCCATAGTAAGGATCTATCCACATAATCTAAGTGATTAGCCAAATGTGAGAATGACATGTCTGTAGGTGGAGTTGGTGAGGACCTAATGGAAATTCCCATAAAATGTGTCTTAGAGATGGGGAATTGGCTAGCTTCATCTTCCGTGGGTAAGAGAGCCAAAAGTGGGTCCGTAGGATTTTGGGTAGCTGATGGAGAATGCTCGCCAAGAGGAAAAGGTATCTCAACTGGGTCTATGATGGGTGGAGGAGATGATGGGTGCTCCTCTATAAGTGCAGGAATGAATAGGTGCTCCTTTGTTGGTGGAGGAGGTAATGGGTGCTCCTCTATGGGTGGAGGAGTTACTGTGGGTAAAGGTTCTCTAAGTGATGAAGCCAAGGGTGAGATGGTATCAATGTTAGCGGAAGACTCCTCCATAGGTGACAAAGGAGATGAAAGGTGTTCCTCTATTGGTGAAGGAACAAGGGAGGTTGGTTCCAATGCGGAAGGAGGATTTTGAGATAGGATCTCCTCTATGGAAGGAATATGGGGTAATTGGGAGGTGACAAGTACATCATTAAAGATAGCGTGAACCTTGCGTGTATGGGTATTGTGAGTTGATGTCTCACCAGTTTGATCAGACGAAGGGGCATGGTTGGGAAATGGTTTCTTGAAGATGTGTATATTTTGGTTGGCAGGTGCATTAGGATTATCCATGGTTAACTCACCTTTTTCGAGCATTTCTTGGACAATATTTTTGAAAGTGATGTAGTTTCCGTCACTATGACCCTTTACTCAATGATAATTATAGAAGTCATGTTCTTTATACCATGTGGGAATGGGGAGAGAAGGGTCAAAAACAGTGTGTAGTTTAATAAGTGGAAGGGTAATGGCTCCAGCTTTGATAAGCTTTTCTACGATAGAAGAGTAAGGTTCCCTAATTGGGGTATATTTCTGTTCCTCTCGTCTGAATTGAAAAGTCTGGATGGGTGAGAGATTAGATGAGGGGATAGCCTGGTTTGACGGATGAGTTTGGTTGGCCTTGAGTACCACTGCGTTAGTGGTGCCCTTAGCTTTTGAATGATTGGTTTCAGGTTTGGAAGAATAAGAAGAGGTATCATTCGACTTAAATGCCAAATTCTTATTGTGTAATTGGATTTTATTCTCTTCGATGGCCTGAATCTCTAACTTTGGTGCCATAGTGAATGCCTCATAAAATGTTCGGAAGGTTTGGACCTACATGGTCGGTGAGAGATGTCTAACACAAGACCATGTGAAGAGCTCAATAAGTTCATTTTGTGGCAGTTGGAAGGTAAGTTGGTTGATCAGGCTGTGCCAGCGAGCGACAAAATCTATGATAGATTCGTCCTCGTACTGACGCGTGGAATATAGATCAGTCATGGTAACATTTTTTATGATATTGATAGAGAAATGATCCAAGAAGGCTTGGGCTACCTAATTGAATGAGAATATAGAGTGTTTAGGTAACCCACTATACCAATCTAGTGCATTTCTAGTGAGGGACATGGGAAAGGTTCTCAAGATCAAGGCATCATCATGAGCGATTAGATAACACCTGTGTTTGAATGACCACAAATGTTGTTGTGGGTCTTCTTTGCTATTGAAATGATTAAATTTAGGAATTTCCTAATGCACGGGGTATGAATGGATAGGAATAGATGGGTGAATGGGCTCATTGTAAAATCTTTTCATAGGTGAGAGTGTTATGGGAGCCGGAAACCGATGCCTCCAATGTCTACATCTTGTCCAACATCAATTTAATTAGGTCGTAGGTGGGTTGTGATGATTGGATGCCTCATGTAGCGTGAGAAGGTTGGTTTTTGGCATATAATAGGGGTGGCACTCCAGTGTATGGGGCTGCCATGTAGGGTGGTGGAGAAGAAGGTAGTGAAATAGGGGGTACGTTCTTGAAATGAATAATGGATGAAACTAGAGGTTGTTGGTAGTATGTATATGGGGGTGAAAGAGTTGTGGTAACCCTAGTGGCAATAGGGGCTAATGATTATGGAATGGAAAGGACCACGTTCTAAAATGGGTAGGGGTCACCGACACTAGAGGTGGTAATGTAGCTACGGGTATGTGTGAGACATTAGGGGAGGATGAGGTTGTGTTTGGGGTAGTTGTCGAGGGTACAGTTAATGTAATGGGTGCCACGGAGGTAACAGACATGGCGGTCATAACGGGTATAGGACCTAACTATGAAAAGATTGGGGGTAAGGTAGATGCAGGAAGCACGGAGCCAGATGGGGCCGATGCGAGAGTGGGTGCAAGATTCGAGGGGATAGATACGGGTATGCCGTGTATCAACTAACCCGAGGCATCTCGAGTGGATGAGTGGGAAAGGTAAAACTGTGAGGCGATAGGGTTTTGATCAAGGAGTCGTGTGAAATCCTCATCTCCGGTAGTGATAGTAATAGGATGGATGGGATCCATGGCTGGTGATAAAATGGAAGGTGGTGAAAGACTAGGTGGGAGTGGTTGACAAGTGGCATGAAATATGAGTGCGCTTGCTTGTCTTCGGGTCAGCACCATGTGAACCAGTACTGATCAGGTAGGGTTGTTTCTCTGTAAATGACATAGAGAACAATAAGAACAGGTGAATCTGGTGACAAAAAGTGGATTAGGTACCAAATGGTGACTGGAATGTGAAATAGGCTAACCAATTCTGGTTAGGTAAAACTGACGCTGGTCAAGGGTAACCGCTACCGGTCACTGTAGAAAATGGACAGTGAATGAAAAACAAGGCAGAAGGTAAAATATGACAGGTATGCCAAATCTGATGATGTTTACAACGTCAATGGGAATGATGACAGTGACAGAGACTATGAAAAGTGGAAGAAAATGAATAAAAGTTTCCTTTTGAGTAGGTTAGCAAAAGGACCTAGAACCGATGTCGGTTAGGTATAACCGGCGACGGTCAGAGGTAACCGACGATGGTTACTATGAAATTGAAATAGTGATGAAAGAAAAGTGGTTGTGAATTAAAATCTGATGTAGAATTAGACCTAGAATTTTGAGAATGATGATGATATGGACCATGCACACTCAGGTGAAGCCGGAATACACCAGCTATGATGAGGATCATACAAGGATGAATAAAAAAGTGAAGAACCTAATCTCTCACCTCAAAATGCAAGCCAAGTAGAAACACTAAGAAAATGTGATCCTAGGAGTGCCCTTTCTATTATGTTTTTTTAGCTTATGCTATTTAGAGACTGAAACATGAATTATGAAATAGAGTTTTTTGGTGAGGATGACTTCCTACAAAGAAGGAGATCTAAAAGGTGAGGTTTCAGGTATGTTATGGTGGGGGTGGGCTTCACTCTGAAGTATGATTCGATAGAGTAGCAAGCTGGGTGCCCACTGTACTATGATTGTGTGATCACCTACAGCTTTTTCCAAGTAGGATGTTGTTTAAGAATGTATGTATTTTGAATTTTTGTGAAGTTTGGTAAGACTCATAGAAAGAGAAAAGGAAAAGGAAAGAAGTGCTTTTCTATGGTTTTTTTGCTAACCATCAGCTAGGAATGACTTCCAATGTATAGGTTGCCCTCAATTAATGTGAGCTAATGCAATAAATCAGAATTGAATGCACTTATTTTTAAGCCCAAATCGAAATGTGAATGGGATGACACAATAAGATGAAGAGGAAGAGGGATGTTCTTTCACTACAATGCAGAAAACATGAATAAATGGTTCTTTTTAATTACACCAAAAGAAAAGTTTCCTTTAGAGAAAATAGAAAGAAGAGGTGGGTTACTAAGGAAGAAAATTAGTATGTATGCTTTTTAGAAGGGAAACAAACACACAACTTTTCCTAGGAATGAATGAAATGCAAGGAACCCCGGATAGGTCCCACCGGCGTGCCAAAATGTTTCACCTAATTATTAGATCGTTTCTTTGAAGTGTTGACGAAATAGATAGGGTAATGGGCATAGGAGGAATACCTATTAAAATGTTGGTTAATGGGTTGTTGTACATGTATGACTTCTGAATCGATAGCTGGTCATGAGAGCTTCCTTTTGGCTAGGAGGAACTACCTGTAATGCAAAGCAAGACCACCAGAAGGAATTAAACAATATGGGCAGTGAACTGCCTATCGTATGCTAGATCTGGGAAGTGTGATACTTCCTAGATGGCTGCCAGTCCACTTTTTTAAACAATTTAATGTTGTAAACAAAGTAAATCCTATTGTAATTTGAAATTATTTAGGTATCTCACTTAAAACACAATAAGAAATAGATCTAATCTAATAGGCTAAGCTAGAATAGAATCCAAAGGTCAAATGATTAGTTTTGGGTCTCTGTAAGTCTGACAGAGGTCTCGGGTAGATCACAGGTGAATGAGGGTGAGGTGAAATTAGGTGGGTAGGTCTCTGTTCTGGGTTGTATGGGAAAATACAGAGACCGATGTCGGTCAGGGGTGACCGACGGTGGTTAGGTGTAACCGGTGCCAGTTACTGTGGAAATCTGGGAATGCCACAGAACAAGCTTTGGGTCTCCTTTGTGATTGCACAAAGGACTTTGGTTGGTCGGGATGAAGTATTAGGTTATTGGGGTAGGCTTGGTGAGGTTTTTAATGGGTATATGGAGGTGGAAATGTTGGAGAAGGTCAATAGGTGGCTAGGTAAACAATAGATGATAAAATAATGATGAAATGAAATAAACTAGAGAAGCATGATGTTATACTTACTTGGATTCTGGTCTTGGATGCCTGTGTGTGAGGGATGGAGGTGTTGATGAGAGATTGAAGGCTGCAGGTGATCACCAATCTTAGGAAAGATTCTAAATTGGTTGCATGTGCACTCCTCTTTTCTTGGTTTGATCAGATCATGGTTGGGATGGTTGTAAAGGAAAAGATGCTTGATCTCCTTCGTTGCATGCATCATCTCAGTAGAATTTTCTCTCTGAAGATGTGTTATCTCTCTAAGATGTTTTTTTACTCGCCAAACTTTTACTTCCAACTTCCAACTCCTAACCTTGAGAATAAGGTTGTTTTGGGGTTAAAAGGGTAACTGACGGCGTTTCCGGCTTAACCAGTGATGGTTAGGGGTAACCAGCTTCGGTTAAGGTGCGATTTCCTAGGTTTACTAAACTAGGGAGATCCTCTTGATTTCCTTAGATCTCGTGTCATTAACCCATAGATTAGACTAGGATCTTCTTATAAGCATGCAGGAATGTGGGTAGACGAAATGTAGGCATTGATTATTAGGGTTTGGGTAAGACTTAGTTAGTTATGGCAACTTACTAAGAATAGGTCTTAGGGTGACTTAGCTTGGTGAGGTGTCTAAGTGAACTGTATGTGTGGATATTATTTAATTTAAGATATTTAAATAATAAATATAGTGAGGATAATGAATTAATTTAATTAAATTAATATTAGTGGGGAGAAGGGGGTCATGGCTAGGTGAATGTGATGAAGGGTTCCTATTCGTCGAGGGACCAAAGGGACGTGTGACCTAATTTTAGTGTCTACAGGCAGGACAATGAGAAAAACATGGAAAATTTTCCCAAAAATTTCCAAAAAGAAAACAAGCAAAAAGGGACCCGCTCTACTGTCGACGCCTCGTGATGCCACTTGACATCACCTTATTGGTTGCGGGCCGGTGGGGAGGTGGGGAAAACTTGTAAAATTTTCCCCAAATTTTCCAGATGCGTTAAGTTTAAAAAGGGGTCCGTCCCTCCACCAACACCTTGTGGTGCCACGTGGCAGCCTCTGATTGGTTGTGGGGCAGCGGGGAAAATTTGAAAAAAATTCCCAAAAAAATTCCTAAATTTTTAAGGGAAAAATTTGAGCCGTGGGCGCGCCGGGGAAGAAAAACTTCAGAGGGCCATAAACTTTGATAGAGAGCTCATTTTTGGCAAACAAGGACCTTTTTGGAAATATCTCGACGTCCTCGTTGTACTGATATCATTAATTTTAGATTTTGATAAATTTTAAGGGGTCATTTTATGAAAATGGGCCTGTAGGATTTTTAAAAGCAAACTGGTAAATTTTAACTGGTGAAATTTTTTCAATTTGATCTTCTTCCTCTCTCAACATGTCAAATAGACATGGAATATTTTTTCTAAGAAGAATTTTAGGATGTATTGGAAGGTAATTTTTCTTGATTGATTTCCAATTTGAATTTTTACAACCTTCTGACAGCAAAAAAGATTGTGAAAGGTTTAGGCCCAATTTTGCAATGTTTGAAGGATTTTTCCTCAAGTGTTTTAGTCCAATTGAGTTAATTTATAACATAAATGCTAGGATTTTAATGTTTAAATGTTTATTATTGTTTTTAGGTTTGAAACCATGCATTTTAGAGAAGTATTTATCATTTTTAAAATTTAAAAACAGATATCAATTTCTAAAGGATTTGTTTATCATTTTCATCTTCCAAATATGGAAATCACTTCTATTCTAGTATAATACATTTAGTTGATTTAAACAAATCATTTAATAGCTAAAATGCCAAGTTTAATTTCCAATTTTAACATATTTCAGAAGAAAAGAGAGACATATATTTCCTCATAAGAATTCCTCATTCAATTTTCCAAAAAGAGATTTCAAATCACAATTTGATGATCAATTCAATACAATAATGTAAATTGATAAAGGAAGTGCAATATTTTATTTATTTCAAATATACAACTTTACATCTTCCTCGCTTTCATACTTCAAAAATCATCATACAGATTATACATTCTCTTCACATTCTTTCAAAGAAAAAATTAGAGCTATCTCTTTTTCATTTCACTTCACAAATTCATAATCTATACAACATATTTCCATTTCAAACTTCACAAATTCATCCACTTCAAAGTGGGAAAGGTTATAATGAGATTTTATTCACAAGGAACTGTCATATTGTCTTTCTCCTCTTCTCCGGAACCATAACATAAATTATCCTTTTGGATCACAACAAAGGCAGGGGAAAGACAACCGCTCTCACCCAACAAGGACATCTAATGCAAGAGACAATCCATCCTTCTTCATTGGCCCCCGAGCCCCAACCACAATGCAATAGAAGGTGTGATCCAACTCATGGTAAAAAATGCTTCCACAAACACACATGTATATTTTCACATTTTAAAAATAGTTCAAAATAGAATGTAGTTTACAACTACATAAAAACATACAAAAAATACTAAGGCTTCATCAAGAAGCCAAAGGAGTAAGTAAACTATGGGGGAAGTTGTTTATGCCTCCCAATGGTAATTGGGTATCCACCTGTACAAAACACCATATAAATCATCTCCCATAAATCCTTATACCCCCCATAATCCCTCCTTATGCTCCCCACAAATTTCCTTATTCCCCCCACAAAGTAAGAAATGGTAATGCCATTTCTTTTCCAAGGTAGGATCCCAATCCGAACTCCCTCCCACAAGAATTGTGATGCAAGTGGCATTCCCTTATGCCCCCCTAATGGATTCCCCATAGCCTTCTCCTACACCATTCCTAAGCAGTCTACCCAACTAGCCAACAAACACACAAACATTCACCATCTCACACAAACATAAAAATAAATAAAAGCATATATAAAGAGCTAAGCTCCTACCTCTCCATGGTAGATTTTTTTCCAATAAAAAAGCTTACAATGTCAAATACAGTCCCAAAATCAACAATGCCCAAGTATGAAAATGCTCTCCAATCTCCTCCAAAATAACAAGAGCTCCAAACAACCAAAAAAAATTCACCCCAAGGAAGCATTACCAAAATTTCACAACCCAAAACAATATAAATGAGTTCTAAGTTTATAGAAGAGGGAAGAGAAGAGGATGAGGTGGATCCATGTAGGATGCCACATCACACTCCTCAACTCCAACACAAAAGTCAAATTAATTCTCCAATGCACAATAAAGAGGTGGGTGAATAATATGACAATTTACTTACACACTCCAAAAATCCCCACCCCATAAGGACTACAAATTTAAAACATGAAGAAAGTGTAATTAAAAAAATGAAAATAGACTTATAAAAATGCATTGAAAAGGTTCTAAAATCAACCCTCCAACCATATGTATGGTTGGTAAATAAAAATTAAGAGGTAGGGACAATTTTAACTCCTGTCCCCAAGCATCCAAAAAACATCCTCCAAGGAAACATTCGACCCCCCAGACTTCTAAAAGTCCTGGAGTGTTCATACTCGAAACAAATTCTGACCTACCAACAACTCTTACCATAATTACAATCAATACTAGATACAAACAACTTCTACATTATGCCTTCTTATATCCCAAATTTGATTTATTGATTGATTTGAACAATATGAATTACTCAGCATTAATTCTCCACAATTAAAAGAATAACGACACCAAAGGGGCGGTACACCATGCATCACAAAAATAAAACACATACAAACATAATAAAAAGGAAACACATTAATAAATAACTTAAGACCCTGGTCACATTCAAAGAATCCCCACATGGGAATCCCTACCAAAAAAAAAAAACACACACACACACAACAAAACATGTTTGCCATGACCGTGTTGAATTCATCGAGAATTCCAATGTGGTTGTTCCTCCATCCATTGAGTTGTGGTGATAGTTAGTTCTAACCTGAAAAACACAAATACCTCCTTCACCCCGTGGCCATATCAGAACATCCAACATGGTATAAATATAATCACAAAGTCATCTATACATATGAATCACCAAACATCAAGGCAATCAATATATCACTATTTAATTTATATCATCATCAGATATGTCCTTTCGAGGTCTACTCCACAAATATCTCAAAATCGCATGTCTGAACAACATCATAATATATACCATTGTCAAATTAGTATATCATATCCACCTAGGAAGTGTCTGTAATAATCATCATTGGCATCATACGCTATATCAATATCACCAATAATCCATGGTCCAAACATTAACATCATACAAATCAAACCATAATAATGTCCAGAATGTAATCAATAGTATCAAGATCAATTTCAAAGGATGTAAAGGGAAGTGGACATTGATAGAGACTTGTCCTATGGCTAAAATAGAAATGTGCTTATCTGTGAATCCAAAGAACATGAATGATGTTTGTTCTTTACTTCCCATTATTAAGCAATACCACAAAATTGGGGACAACCACCTTGGGTACCTCAACCAACTTGGAACCCTCAAGATTGGGAAAATCAATCTTGGTATGCTCAGGGGCATCAACAACCATGGGCTGGTCAAGGAAATCCTTATGCTTGGTCATAACCTAGATGGAACCCTAGTAATTATGCTCAAGGAAGAACATATCCAAATCAGAATCAACATGCCATCATGGGATCCCCTGCACAAAATTCACAAACTAAGAATGTAGTCCAAATGAAAATTCTAGCACAACCAGTAGAAAATCCAAGAAACAAACAAACAACTCCATGTTTATGGAACAAAACCAGAAAAATTAGTTGATTTACATGCTATGGATTGTAAGGATATTCAAGAAAATGAAATCCCTAGTACTGTTGTTCCAAAAGAGGATATAGAAAGAAAAGAAAAGGAGCCAGATAGCAACACTACTGAGACTCCATTTCCAGAGAGATTTAAAGAAGCTATAGAAATCAAGGAGTCTGAATTGGTACAGGAACTAAGGAAATTGAATATTGAAATACCACTATTACAAAATTAAAGACATTCCAGAATTGAACAAATTAATCAAAATGTTATGTCTAAAAAATCCTGGAAGGAAGAAACAGTACCCCAAGACTATCAAAGTAGATGGGAAACTTGTTGATTTATTAGCAGGAAAACTTTTACTTCCCAAATACGGAGATCCTGGAAGTCCTGTTATTTCTGTCTCTATAGGAAATAAGGATGTACATAATGTTTTGATAGATTTGGGAGCTGCTATCAATGTAATGACAGTGGATACTCTGAAAACATTACCATTAATGGGTATACAACCTACTAATACCATATTGCAGATGGCAGACCAGTCTGTAGCAAAACCAGAAGGAATTATTGAAGACGTGGTGGTTATGGTGGAGTCATGGGAATATCCAGTTGACTTCCTTATACTGCAGCCAAAAGGTAAAACATTGGGTTATCCCATTATTTTGGGTAGACCATGGTTAGCTACAGTTGCTTTGCTTTAATAGATTGCAGGTCAGGTGATATGACAATCTCGAATGGTAAGAACTCTAAACAAATTTCCTTATATCCTACTGCACACCTTTTACTAACAATCATGAACAATTGTGGGTTGATTCTCCTGAAACTAATAAGAAAAATTTGTCTTCTTTGGCTATGATCACATTGCAGGATCATGTAAGAGAAGTAGAAGAGATGATTAATCCACCATTGGATGAGAACCTACAGTCCTCGAAGCAATCAGAAATAGTTCCAGAACCTATGAACTTAGTTCCAGAACAAAATTAGTGAACCCACAAACTTAGTTCTTAGTTCTGGAACCTGCGGCTATAGTTCCGGAACGACCACATTTAGTTCCGGAACCACACAACAACAGTTCTCTTTGATTGAAAATAATTTCACTCCGGAGGAATGAGATTTCTCATGGGGAGAGGATGAATCAGTAGCTTCAGTTTCAAGTACATCAGGAAGTGGTGAAGAATTTCTGGAAAGTAGCAGTGACGAAGAATTTGGCCTGCAAAGAGATAAGTATCATAATTCTCATTACTGTCCTTTTTCCAGTATTCTGTCTCAAGGAACTTTTGGAGATGTTGCTACATACCATATGTTGTTACCACATGCATGTCCATTAAATACTTTAATGAAATCCTTCCCATAAATCAGTTCATCACATATTGGAAACAAGCATGTTGAAATTCAACCGGTAAAACTTTAAACATTAACAGCTGGTTGAAGGATGATGAAGAAGCTAAATTGTTTGATGTTCTAAAAAATCATACTAAAGCTTTTGCTTGGGATTACAAAGACATGAAGGGGATTCATCCAAGTATCTGCACTCATCACATCTATACTGAAAACATTAAACCAGTTAGGCAGCCTCAAAGAAGGATTAACCCAGCTTTAAGGGATATAGTCAAACAAGAAATTGAAAAACTATTACAAGTAGGTTTTATCTACCCTATCTCAGATAGTCAGTGGGTATCTCCTCTTGTAATTGTTCCCAAAAAGAATGGAAAATGGAGAATATGTGTTGACTATAGGGAACTGAACAAAGCCACAATGAGAGATTATTTTCCCTTACCATTCATAGATCAAGTCCTAGATAACCTTTCAGGTAAACAATACTTTTCTTTCTTGGATGGCTTTAGTGGGTACAATCAGATCAGAGTTGTTGCTGAAGATCAGGACAAAACTACATTTACATGTCCATGGGGAACCTTTACCTATAGGGTGTTACCATTTGGTTTATGCAATGCTCCTGCAACTTTCCAGAGAGTTGTACTTGCAATCTTTGTTGATCTAACAAATGATTGTGTTGAGGTATATATGGATGACTTCACTGTACATGGAGATACATTTGAAGATGCTTTGAGAAATCTGGACAGAGTGTTAACAAGATGTGAACAACACAACCTGTCTCTTAGTGATGAAAAGTGTTTGATGATGGTGGATGAGGGGATTGTATTAGGACACCATATTTCAAAAAAAGGAATTCAGGTGGATCAAAACAAAATTAGGATCATTTCAGATTTACCTATTCCTCAGACCCCCACAGATATCAAATCATTTCTAGGGCATGCTGGGTACTATAGGTGCTTTATAAAATATTTCAGTAAAATTGTTGCCCCCATGTTTAATTTACTAACCAAGGACTGTGAATTTCTTTGGGATGAAAAGTGTCAGCATGCTTTTGAAGAAATTAAAGAAAAATTAATCAGTGCCCCAATATTGAGAGGACCTAATTGGGAAAATCCATTTCATATCCAAACAGATGCCTCAAATTATTCCATTGGTGCAGTATTGGGACAGAAAGATGAGGAAGGAAAGATGTATGCCATTTATTATCTTAGCAAGAATCTTACTCCCACTGAAAATAATTACACCACCACTGAAAAAGAATTTCTTGTTGTGATTTATGCAATCAATAAATTCAGACATTACATTACAGGGTACAAGATATTTGTACACACAGATCATTCAACAATTAAGTATTTAATGAACAAACCAGTGGTTGGAGGAAGAATAATTAGATGGTTATTACTTTTGCAAGAATTTGATATTACCATTGTGGACAATCCAGGTAAATCTAATGTGGTAGCTGATTTTTTGTCAAGACTAACCACCACAGGGGAGCAAAATCCAGTCAAGGATAACTTTCCAGATGGAAAACTATTTTTACAATCTTAGCAAGTACACCATGGTTTGCTGATATCGCAAATTATCTTGCAACAGGGAAGTTTCCTCCTTCTTTCACTAAGAAACAAATAAAGAAGTTAATTAAAACCAGTGCACAATTCAAATGGTTAAATGGAATGCTATTTAAATGTGGTCCTGATTTTGTCTTGCGCAGGTGTGTAAGAGAGGATGAAATCTTTGACATCCTCAGAGCATGTCATGATGAACCAAGTGGAGGACACTATTCAGTGAAAAGAACAACTCATAAGATACTTGGCACTGGTTATTATTGGCCATCTCTGTACAAGGATGTGAAGAGATATATCAAGAGGTGTGATCCTTGTCAAAGGATGGGACAACCAACTTTCACCAATGAAATGCCTCTTCAACCTCAAGTTGTGGTTGAACCATTTGAGAGATGGGGATTGGATTTTGTTGGTCCCTTTAATCCTCCTTCACAAGGGAAGGAATATATTCTTGTGTGTACTGACTATGTGACAAAATGGGCAGAAGTGCAGGCATTGACAAATGCCACTGAAGGAAGCAGTTGTTGATTTCCTTTGGAACAAAATTATGATAAAGTTTGGAGCACCAAGGAGCATAGTTTCAGATCAGGGACCACAATTCATGTCTAATATGATCCAAGCTTTCACAAGGTATTACCAAATCAATCATAGGAAGTCATCTCCTTACCACCCACAGTCAAATGGACAAGCTGAAGTAACAAACAGAGAATTGGAGAACATCCTTACCAAAACAGTTGAAGCTGGGAGAAAAGATTGGGTAAAGAGACTACCTGAAGCTGTCTGGGCTTATAATACAACTTGGAAAACTACAACAGGGTTTTCACCATATGAATTAGTCTATGGGAAAAATCCCTTGTTTCCTATAGAGTTTGAACTTCAGACATTGAGGACAACAGTGAAGGTGGGAATTGAGTTGAATGCAGCTCAAAAAGAAAGAATCCTTCAACTCAATGAGTTGGATGAATTAAGGATGGAAGCACTTCAGCAGACAGAGATAATTCAAGAGCAAAGGAAGCAATGGCATGACACACATATCAAGAAAAGGAAATTCAAAGTAGGAGACTGGGCATTGTTGTTTGATTCTAAGTACCAACAATTCAAGGGAAAATTGAGAACCAGATGGTTGGGACCCTATCAGATTGAGCATATATATGACAATGGTTCTATTCGATTACTTACCATTGATGGCAGCAGCAGAACACTCTTGGTCAATGGACATAGGCTGAAACTCTATAGGAAGCCTCCCACTAAGGATGAATTCTTGAGGAAGATTGAAGCAGACAAAGAATTTGATCATATGGAAGAACCCAGTTCTTCCAAAATGATCAAATAACCAGATGATAGATCCAGAATAAAGGGAAGAAGATGAAAACCAGTAAATGGCATTTTCTTCCCCCCCAAAAAAAAAAAAAAAAAAAAAAAAAAAAAAAAATCTCTCAAAGGTCAATTGAAAACCAGCAAATGGCAGTTGACCTCTTCTTTTGGCTAGTTCAAATAAAAGGGAATTCTTTTGAATTCCAGTTGTCTTATCTAATCATGTTTTGTTCCACTTGTAGGAATGACGAGTCATCATAGCAAAAGGATTACATCATCAAGGATGGTAATTATATCTTTTAACTTATTTAGGGTTGAATTAAATGTTTGCATGTGTGATTTGACTTAATTTAAAAGTAGGTATGATGAGTCATCTATTTATACATTATGATTACAAGTGTGTAATCATGAAGATGATTTGGATGGAATAAGTGGCAGCATGGTTATCATTAGTAATCATTATTGCAAAAATCAAGTGAAATAAGTTGCAGAGATATTTTGAGGAAGGAGCATCGAATTAAGTTTGTGTTCCACAGCAAAGAACAAAGAATTCAGAAGAATAGAGGTTCCGTAGCTAAGAACAGAGGTTCCGCAGCTAAGAACAGAGGTTCCACAGCCAAAGTCATCAGTTCCATAGATAAGCAAGAGGGCTTGCAACCAATTTGCACAAAATCAAAAGAGACAGAACTTAGCCGATATGGGGATTAAAAAGAAATCAGAACCAGAGGATGATTCCCAGCTGCTCGCAGACAAAGAAGTGGCATCTATCTTTGAGCATGCAGGATGGCTAGAGTTCCTGAAGAAATTTTCAAGGCATAATGATGAATTGGTAAGAGAATTCATCATAAACCTAGAACAATCCAGGACAAAGGTGAGAAATATCTTTATTCCTTTTTCTGTAAATACTGTAAGTAATGTGTCTGGAGTGCCAATTGTGCATGTCCCACAACCTGCCAAAGGGACTTTGAAAGAACTGGTTGAAGTCTTACTACAAGAAGGAGAAACTGAACCCCAGTACATCTACAATACAAAGAAAATCATAAAAGGGGTCAGAAGGGCCAGTTTTCCCAAACCCTTTGACAGGGTAGCATTTTGGATAGTGAAATATTTAACCTGTGATGGTCAATTTGGGTCTGTGGGAAAAGAAGTCCTAAAAATGCTCATATATCTGAAGTATGGAGCCACAAAACCTGAGTACATAATAAACCTTCCAGGGTTTCTTTTTTATTCTATCCAGACCATGGCTCAGAGGTATTCCTGGGGTGTTGGGACAATCAGGCATCATGGTCTAATTCATTTAATATGCCAACACCATTTTCTGTCAAAGAAAAATGGAGAAGAAATTTGGGACAAGTTTCTTGGCAAGTTCAAGAAAAACCCTAATATTATCAGAAGGACAATTCCAGCCCCATTCTCTCCTTCAACTAATCTAGAAATTGATGCCCCTGCAGAAGAACAGAGGGAAATGGAAAGAGAAAATATACCAAAAAGAAGAAGGTCTGTGAGAAAGATCAAAACAACAGAGCCTTCTGTACCTTTGAAGGAAATTCCTTCTTCTGCAGCAGCTTCAGGGGAGCCAATATCTGTCTCTGACGGTGATAGCTCACCCATGCAAGAGCAAGAAAGAATAGTAAGAAGAAGCTCTAGAAGGAAATCCACCACTGGGCATGTTGAAATTCCCCAGAGAAGAAAAATTCATAAGAGGTCAAGGGAAACCCCAGAGGGAAGGAGTGAGCAGGAAAGGATGGAAAAGGAAGCTGCTGATATTTTGGGCAGCATGGCCATGACTCCTCCTGAGCCAAGTCAAGCTAAAATGGACAGAGGAGAGGAGAGACTTGAAGAGCAGGATTTTCAAGGAATTGGCTGAACCATCAGCATTTGCCACATGAAGAAGAAGAGTTGGCATCCTGGAGAAGAAAAGGAAAATTTCCTTTGATAGAGGAAGAATGCCCAACTCCTCAAGTAATTTCAGAGGAAGAAGAAAGACATCAAGTTAAACAGGCTCTGTTCTTGTCTAGAGCAGAGCTCATTATCAGAGAAAAGGATGAGGAATTGGATTTCCTCAAACTCAAATTAGAACAAAGGGAAATGCTCATTGGAGAGCTAACAACTCAGCTTGCAGCCAGGACTGAGGAATTATCAGCAACCAAGAAACAACTGATAGAAAAAGAGGAAGAATTTCAGACTTCCAGAAAATAGAGTGTTGTGTCCACAGTCTCTGCACAGACTGAGTTAACCTATTTTCCACTCAAACAACTATGGAATGACACTTGCAGGGAACTCAGAGAAGCCAAAACATCAAATGAAGAATTGAAGACCAAGATGGAAGAAGAGATGAAGGCAAGAAAAGAATGGGAAGAAAATTTTATAAGGAGGAAGGAAATAAATATAAATGTCTTGCAAAAATTCATATGGTCTGTATTATGAGTGAAAAATTGCTTGCTGCAGGAGGCCCTCTCCTGCATATAGTGTGTTTTTAGAAGAGCAGTTCATTCACTGACAAGCTGTCAAGGATTGCATGTGGGCTTCCACATGAACTAAAAGATGAATCTGAATTCATGGCAGCTTACTCTCTATCCAGTCCTGAGCAGAAAAATCTTCTGTGTGAATTTTATCTTTGTAATTTTATGCTAGAGAAAAACACAGGATTTATGATCAATTTGTATGTGGGGGAGAGCCAGCTCAATGCATTTGTCTCTGTTCTGCAAAACCAAATTGCATGGAAGGAAAGGGAATCTAAATTTTTATTGAAAGCTAGCTCAACAGGTCTCTGTATGAGAGCTCACTATGGTAAACCTTCTGCCTTCCTCATACATTTTAGAACTCATGCCTTTGATGAGAGATTCAAGACACATTATCTTGCCATTCTGCAAAAGAGTATTGATGCCTTCACCTCCTATGAGGAGGAAAAGTTTTGAAGATATTTATGAAGGATGCTCAAAGAGGTGGGAACTCCTTACTGTTTCCTTGAGAAGAAGGGAAGTAATTTCCCCTACAAATCTGATCTGGAGTTTAGAAAGGGAAAAAGCATTATGCACAATAATTCCCCAAGTCAATGAAACCTATGGGAAAATATGGATGGGAATGCGAACAAGGCCCCCTCTACTTCTCACCCCCATGTCTCCTTGGAAAAATAGAGAACCTCAAGATCCTACTGAATTTGAAGAGTGGGAGAGGAAAATAGAAGTAGGAGTAGGGTACAGTACATCTAAGTTTAAACATTGGAAAATCCAGTTTCAGCCATTTGATCTGAGCAATCAAATGGAATGCAGAACATATAACCCCACTTTTGAAGAATGAAGTTTGTAAAGGGACTTACAAACAAGTAAGTTTGGGGGAAATGATGAGGCCAGAATATGTCTGATTAATGTATAATATATGATCTCATCTTACTCTCCTTTTTATTAAGTTTGATTGCATTTTGTGACTTTTAGTTGATCTGATATGAGTTAGGATGTAATTGTC
Source organism: Taxus chinensis (assembly GCA_019776745.2). NCBI lineage: Eukaryota > Viridiplantae > Streptophyta > Pinopsida > Cupressales > Taxaceae > Taxus > Taxus chinensis. The sequence continues at coordinate 293,186,106 of CM034155.1, read as the reverse complement.
TGTCTTTTGATTGATTGTGATTCTAATGTTAAAAGCTCTAGAATTCCTGATGAAGTGTGTGTTTGAAATTCAGTTTTGTAATAAAGCAGGTCTAATCAGTCGAGGAAATGAAGCAGGTAGCATTCATTATGTTTTTGGTAGCATCTGTTCCCACACAACTTAGTTCAAGAACTTCCAAGCTAGTTCTGGAAACTCCATCACATCACCAGTCATCATCTAGTTCTGGAACTTTCAGACTTAGTTCCAGAACTCCAGTATTTAGTTCCAGAATTTTCAGACTTAGTTCCGAACTCCTGGGGATAGCTCCAGAACTCTCACGGTTTTGATCCTTAACAATTTCCTATGGTTCTGGAACTTCTCTGAAGTTCTGGAACCGATGGGAGTTATCTATTCTAACCACATCTGGAGATTTTGCATCTACGACCCTTTCAATCAGGAAAGGATGAGAAGATTTCTGAACGCAGATCCAGGGAGAGTTATCTTACAGCTATCTGATCAACCACAATCTGACTCAACATCTATTCTGGGCATGATTCAATTTCATCAGAATCATTGAGACAACTGTGATTGTAAAATGTATATAAAAGCAGACCTACAGTAGATAGATAATATATAGAATATGATATGAGATAGATATAGAACAAAGAAGAGAAATATAGAATAAGTACTCAGATCCAGTACATTTTGTAATACCGAATGTTTTATCAATAAAATAGCCATTCCTATTTGAGAGAATTCTGAGTTGTTAAATCTTGATTCGAGGAGGAGTAAGGGCCCACTCCCCCAAGGACCAGGATATTCATTTATTTGGTATTTATATTTCTTCAGCAAATAGCTTAGATCTGTTAATTCTGTATTGTTAATTCTTCCAGTTAAACTCTGTTGTATACTTGTTCCTGCAGGTGTTTAGATAGATTCTTATATTTCTTGCAATTGTTTTCAAGCATTCTAAATTGAGTGTGTTTATTTCCAAAAGCAAGTGTGTTTACTTTCATATAGCTTTAAGCAAGTGTGTTTATTTCCAACCCAGCAAGTGTGTTTAATAGGAAGCCATTCTGCACAGTGTGTTTCCTTTCAGCAAAGCTTTCAGTGTGTTTACTTTCAGCAAGTTTTCATAGTATTGATTTAAATAAGGTTTTACCAAGAAGTCCTTAAGAGTGGATGGTGATGTCATTTAGGTTATCTAATGCGCGTAGTACATTCATGAGGATAATGAAAAAATTCCTGCGTGAATACAATGTTGAGTTTGTTGTTGTCTACTTTGATGATATTTTCATATTTAGTAGGATAGTGGAAGAACACTTGTTTCATTTGAAATTGGTGTTAAAACTGTTATAAAAAGAGAGTTTGTATGCAAACATAAAGAAGTGTATATTTTTTCATAAAAGTCTCATTTTTTGGGGGTTTTTCATCTCATAGGATGGAGTGAGGACAGATGAGGAAAAAGTAATGATAATTTTGGAAAGGTCTATTCTAATTAATGTGAAAGAGGTTCATAGTTTTCATGGTTTGTCAAAATTTTCAGGAATTTCATTAGGAGTTTCAGTAGCATTTCCTCACCCATAACAAAGTGTGCAAAGGGAAATGAGTTTGCATTGAAAAAGGTAGTAACAAATTGTTTTGAATTGTTCTAGAAAAAAGTGTTAGAGGAACTTATTTTGGTATTGCCATATTTTAGCAAGGTATTTTAGGTTCATTGTGATGACTTACATGTCCAGATTGGACCTGTACTTGGTCAATATTGACGGTATATAACATTCTTCGGTGAAAATCTTAATGATATTAGGAGTAAACACTCTACCAAAGTTGTGGAATTTTATTCTATCGTTTAAGCATTAAGGACTTTGAGACATTACTTGGTAGCTAAGGAATTTATACTTTGTATTGACCATGAAGCATTGAGGTATGTAAACACATAAAAGACACTAAACCTTAGGAATGCAAATTGGGCTTCATTTTTTCAAGATATAATTTTGTCTTAAAGCATAATTTAGGTAAGCATAATCAATTCATTTATTTTTTGAGTATGCATGTAGCAGTTTTGATGAAAATTGTAAATGAAGTGGTACGGTTTGAGGTAGTTAAGGAATCATATTAAAGTGATCCAAATTTTGGTGATGTTGTGAGACAATGCAAGGACCCTAAAGTAGGTAGTGGGTCTTCTAATTATTTGATGTAAGATGGTTATTTATACAGGGGAAATAAATTCTTCATTCATGCCAGTTCAATGAGAGAAAATGTTATAAAATAATTACACATTAGGGGTTTGGCTGGACACTTTTGTATCGGTAAGACAATTGATCTTGTGATAGAGAAGTATTATTGGCCAAAGGTAAATATGGACATAAGTAGGATCATATCAATTTTTAGAGTTTTCCAAATGGCTAAAGACCATGCACATAATATTGGGTTGTATATGCCATTAGATGTCCCTATAAGGTGATGGGTTGATTTGAGTATGAATTTCATGTTAGGACTTCCAATAACAGAACAAGGGAATGATTATGTATTTATTGTGGTGGATAATCTCTGTAAAATCTTTAATTTCTTACAATAAAATAACAGATATGTTATTTTTAGAAGTGGTTAGGTTGCATTTAATTTTCAGTTACAATATGAAACTTCTGAATGATGCTTCAATAGAGTTCAAAAGTAGTATGTTATTTTTGGAGAAAAGTAGAAGTGGTTAGGTTTACTAATAATAACTCGTTAAGCATGGACTTCCAAGATTTATGATCTGATTGTGTTTTCTAGTGAAGATAAAACCAATGATGATGTAGATGAATTTGTAGAAAAACATCCTAAAATTGCATGAAGAAGTGAGGGAAAATCTTAAAGTTACATAATATATTTGAGTAACCTAAAATATGTTTGAGTAACTTAAAGTGAAAGAATTTGGAAAGGAGAGGTTTGGGGGAAATATAATAAACTAAAGTATAAGAAATATGTAAGAAAATGATTGATAATGCCTACAAGGTGAAGCTACATTTTTTTTATTTCAATAGTTTTTATTGTTGAGTAGTTATATAAGTTTCCATGTTGTCATGAAAATTTCATGGAGGAGGAAGAAAAAATTGGGAGCAACAGATGTTGAATAGGGTAATCTGGACAAAAAGAATATCATTACTATACATGGGAGCTAGATATTTTGTACAATGGGAAGGTCTGCAATAGGAATAAAATACTTCGATTCTTGGTGGGAGTTGAAGAATATTCAATGGAAAATTGGATGAATTCCATAACTAAATGGGAGGAAAATTCTTTTCAAATAGGGGAGAATGATGTGGGAACATAACTTTTGATCCCACTGTTGGATCATCTTAAAATTATCTAGGGTGGTAGATCTTGACTATTAATATGTTGTGACCAATGTTTTATTATGGTGGGGTGACTTTTTGGCATATGCTTTGGGGAAAATTCATTTGTCTAGTGGTCTAAAAGTGACTCCAAACATTTTTTTCTCTCTAAATCATAGAGATTTAATATTTTTTACTATGTTTTATACATAAAAAATCAAAATTTGGTGTATGGATTAATTTATAAAGGAATATTTTGCTAAAAAATATTGGGGTCCTTCCAAGGTGTTTTACTAGTATTTTTATTTTTTGTGCTTTAGGGTTTGTGGCATTTTTGGGTTTCGTGCTATTTTAGGGTTTTAAGATAGTCTTTAATATAAGTAATATTGTGATGTTGCAAAATATTACTATGGATTTAAGAATGAGAAAAAACATATTTTAAAGATTTTCAATATTTGCAAAATCGTGTGTGTGTGTGTGTGTGTGTGTGTGTTTACGAGGAATTTCAACCACCTATAGTTGGTTCCACATCAAGCACCATCTACAGATCTGAAGTCTCCTACCAAGTGGTGTCTCCATCTTATCTTCACAAGTAATCAAATTGAAACTCAAGCAAGTTATTTTCAAAGAATTTTTATCAATTTATGGTTACACTATGGTAGGTATCACATGATGTGAGAATGATTTGTGTCTTGATCCCTCATCGAAGTAGAATGTGCATTGCAAATGGGTACTCAAAACCCACCTAACTTTGTTTTGCAGGAACTCTTGCACTATGAGGTTTGAGAGGTTGAGTATAGTTTATAGAGACATTATGAAGCTGAGAGAAGAATAATTGCATATAATGACATTCATTTCCAACTAGATCAAGCACTTATGAGTTGAAAACTTAGAATCTAAATAGGGCCAAGACTACATAATAATGTTAGAACCCCATAGACAATCCTTACCTATTTATACATTTATGATCAGATCTAGTATCAGGTGCCAATTCTTGGAACAAATCATTCTTAGTTTTAGATGAACATGTTCCTACATCCAAAATACTTAGAATCCTTCATATCCACAAAAATATGCTAAGTGCAATATCTCCTTTCTATTTTGATAGTTGTTATGTAAATAGTCACTTTGTAAAGTGTTACTCTCATTTGGGTAATTAATGTTGGAAGTTAATTAAATATGTTCATATCCACCTATTTTTATATTTCATCCTTTTAATGTAAGTTTATTTAGAAAAATTCTAAAATCTTTATAACGTTGAGATTAATCACTCCTAAATAGTGAAATCATAACCCCATTTTAGTATGAACACTATGTCAATAGGGGTAGCACCATAATAGAAGTAGTCATGCTACTAAGATTGGTTGATTGGTTGTTTGGTTTTAGGATAAATTTACATTTTATTTCTTTAGATTATTATCTCCTCTATGAATTCATAATACTGAAAAAACTTACATTAAATTATCCCTTAAAAACTATGTCTTACTACACCAAGTGATATATGCCTTTAAGTGCATCTCAAAAATTATTCTACCACTAACAAATATTCACTCATTCAAAAAATTAATCCCAAATATTTTGGTGGGCTTGGTTCATGCTAACTATAAGTTCCAATTTATTGTATAGAGAAAATCACGCACTTGGGTGCATTTCTATGTCCTCAATACAAATTAGCATTCATATGATTCATACTCATGACAACTAGTATTTTACGACTATCTTTGGCATTTACCCCTCTACTTCTCATTTTAAATTTTGTCCTTCATACCCCACAAACCAGTTGGTATTTTACTAATTTATTTTTTATTTCCCCAGACACCAGTACCAAGCTAGGATAGGAGCACCAAAACACCCCTATACCCTATAGGCGCCATGATCCTTTCTTATATTACTCACTCCTTTTAGGTCTCTGTAATGTTTTGGGAACCTTTTCCACTTATGGGTCATGCTTCAAGTTGTCAATTACAAAATTCATACAATGGAATCATATAAATACATAGATATGTGTTTAAAATAAGGGACCAAGCTCTAAGAATTATTTCTATCACCTAATCTTAAAATCAAAAGGAAGTTAAAGCAATTTAAAGCATCCATTTGGAATTCAATCATGGGACAAGGGACTACATTTTCTACATATAATACATAGGAAGGGGAATTTTACTATTCTATCTACACATTTTACTACATTGCTACATTAAGATACAACCCGCTATCAAGTGCAACTAGCAAAAATGCATCCTAGGGCACAATTTACACACATTCATAAGAAATACATAGAGTCTGAGATGTTGTGCACTTCTCAGTTGTAAGTTCACTATCGGGGTGACAGCTGGAGTTAGTATGATTCCCATATTGCATATTTCATTCTTTGGATTTGGTGTAGTATTGTTGGTTTTGCATGTGTATTTGTTTTGTAGGTTACAGGTACCCCCGGTGATCAAAGACTGACACACACGAGATCAACAAGACATATTTATGACATTTGTGTGATACTATAAAAATTATATTTTGACCATTTTGACAGTCATAGATGCCATGTAGCATTCTCTGGCACCCAAAAACCATTGGCCTTCCATGGGTTCCAATGTCTAGCTCCATCCTTGGATTCAAAAAATTGTCCCAAGCATTGACAACATAGTTCACTTCCTATGTAGAATTTTTCCTAGTTCAGAATATTTCAGGATCATGCATAAATAAACAAAGCTATCTCTCCTTCATCTTTTATAAGGGTTTTAAATATTACATTTTATATTTCTTGTGTGAAATCTACATTTTTGCATTTATTATTAGTAATGACTCTACAATATTAAAAATAATTAATAAAAAATAAATTAAATCATATACCATGATCCTTATACTAACGAGATGTTACCACAATAGATTTTGTTGTCCCATTAGCATAACAATTTATTGGTAGAAAGATGTGCATGTAACCATTAGTCAAGGGTTGAGTACGTTTTCTTTCTCATCATTCACACTTATCATTTAGAACAATGGGCTCCAGATATAAAAATACAAGAAATGGATGATGTTTCTTAAGGGTTTTGTTGGATCTTATAATAAACTAGGTATTTCTAGTTGTTGATGTTTGTTTGAGTGATCCCAATTTATTCCTTTATTAATTTTAGGAGGTTTGTTAAATTTTCATTGACATAAGGTTGTTTTTACATATTTTCACATGTATTTATTATCGTTAGAGAAGGGTAGCTCTTTATATTTGAAAACATTCTATGTATACACACACACACATAAAGATATATATGTGTGTCTATGTCTGTATCTATATATACATTTATCTCAAAATGAGGTGCATGTTTTTCCACAAGATTTTATTTTTCTTGATAACGTATTTCTCCTATAAGAGGTTATTGTTTGATTTATTCATTTGGAATAGGGTGTAAATAGAGGTTTTTGAAAGGACCCACATTATTATAAAAGAGACCCAAAAGGAAAGATATAAACATGAAGCCAAACAATGAAAAGGCCCATATTGAAAAGGCCCAGACCAGACAAAGAAAGAGAAATGAAGCTAGAAGTAGGGAAAAAGAAGAGCTGTAACTAACAACAGTTGTAGAAAATAAACTAAAGCCACAACGAAAGAGAAGAAGAAACCCCATAAAAGCTACCAAATATGAAGCCAAGAAACCAGATTAAGGAAGAAAATATCGGTAGGAGGGAGAAAAAATACAAAAATAGGAAGGTTAGAGATTTCCCTTCTTACCCTTTTTTTTAATGTACTCCCTGTCACTTTTCCTATGAAATCCTCTCTAAAATAAGAGGGTTGTATTTGTATAGGTCCACAAAATTGGATATATGTAGTTCCTTATCTAGAGGATGGGCACTCTCTTTATCTGATTCATAGTGATCAAATTAATAGGGCCTCTTTAATCCTAGAGAAGGTCCCTCCAAAGAGGTGGGATTCACCGATGGCTTCTCAACCTCCTTAGAAGGTGTAGTATTTGAATGTGTTGCATCTAGTGGAGATGTAGTTGTAGCATCTTGATCTTCTAATTCAATATCATCTTCATCCTCGAGATCTGGTGGGATCAATCATTTGCGAATAGATATTTTTTTCTAATAGCTAGGGTTGTATCATGAGGATAGGTTTCTTGAAGGTGACCCGAAGTTCCAACTTTCTAAAATTTTAATGTCGTATTTTCATAGTCCAGAATTTGAGTATTGTTCTTATTCCCCATCTTGAGGGTCATTCAATTTGAAAATCCCTTGATAAGGTCTACTTCTACAAAAATTCTAACAAAAATATGCAAACCACTCCACATCCTTTGTTGTCTTGTTTGATGAACTGCCCTAGAAGGTTTATGATTTCCACAACTGTACAGAAAAAGTGAAGGGAAATATTTGGAAATATCATCCAAATAAGAACTCGTGTAATGGAAAGGGTATTCGAATCAGACTCAGGAAACCAAGGGGTAGTGGAAATAACTGTGGAAGCTAAGAAACTAGGACCCTCTTCAACAACACTCTAGTAATCCTCTAGATCATTGAAGTAGTAGGACACATGTCACCACCTTATTCGCTCGCGGGGATTTAACCAAAATTTCCATCTCCTCCTTAGCGGGTCTGCGGTCCAAATCTTTCCTTTGCGCCTTTTTACTACTTTGGAAAAAATCCAAAATTTACTCTGCCCCTCCAACTCCCGCTAGTTTCATGGACACGAGGCACACTTTGATTTGGTGCAGGCCTTAATCAACTTTCTTTCCTCTGTGGACCCGTGGGCAAAAATTTTCCTTTACGCCTTTTTTACCACTTTTTCAACTTACCCCCGCCGGTCTGATCCCCACCAGTCTAATCCCTGCCATCATGTGGCACATTCTCATTCGTCCATGGGTTCAATCCATTTATTTTCCTTCTCCTTGGTGGGCCTGTGGGAAAAATTGTTTTCTTTGCACCTCGCCCACTCCTTGGCAATTTCTCCAACTTACCCTCCGCTGACCCGCCATTTCCGCCACCACATGGCTTATTCATATTGGTTTCAGACCTTCCCTGGGAAAATTTCCCTCAAAAACTTTGTCGAGCCATAACTTACAAAATACAATGAGTTAGAAGGAAAAATTTACCTTTCTGAAAAGGTGAGAAAATTCTCTATCTAAAGAAACCATTTCCAGATAATTTTGAGTTCCTAAAAAGTGAAAAAATTTGACTGAGGCACAAGGAAGGAAGGAATGAAAGAAAGTCAAAAATAAGCAAGGGGCTTATTTTAGATAACAATTTTGGTGAATCAGGGGGGTCATCTGCCTACTGGATGAAGTGACCAGCTGCCTAAAGTAATCCATTGGGCAATGGAGTTATCAACTTAACTGCTTGGTACTCTCAACTCATTAGAAAATTTCTAGGAAGAAGATTGCAAGAGTAGAACATCACTTGATGTGTAGCATGGCCTACAAAGATGCATCCTTAGGACAACAAAGCCTATGCCAAAGCTCTTAGGGAAGTGTGAAACTAAGCTACAAACAAAACAATGTGCACAAGGACTTGGAGGAATGAAAATCTAAGCTAATATGTACAAGGTGAGGAGTTTCCCTTCTAATAGCAATGCTTTAGATGGATTCCATTAACTGGAATCTACATTTCTTCACCATCCAATGTATACAATTGGAAGGTATTGTTGTTCTTACATTTTGTGACCATGTAGGGGCCACTCCCAATGGAACAAAATTTCAATGCCTCCCTGGCTTTGCTCAGTCTGCAACTCATTTCAACACTAAATCTCCAACTTGGAAGGTTCTAGCCTTAGCTTTCCTATCAAAGGTTCTCTTGATCAAGGCTTGGTCCTTCTCCATTGTTTGGGCTGCATGCTCTCTGATTTCTTGGAGTTCCATCAATTTACATATCTAACCTCCATGGGTTCAAACTCCAACAATTCCAATTGTTTCATGAGTTCCAACGTTGGCAACTCAAGTGACATAGGCAAGATTGCCTCTCTTCCATAAACAAGTTTGAATGGAAAGTTATCGGTGGATCTCTTAGGAGTTACCCTATAAACCAATAAGGGTGATTTAAGTTTAGCATGCCATGTCCTCTGATTTTCATCAAGAGTCCTCTTGATTATCTTTAATAGGTTCTTATTGGTAGACTCAGCTTGGCCATTACCTTGAGGGTAATAATTTGATGAAGTGCTCAGATAGATCCAATTCTTAACAACCCATTTAGCCACCTTTGATCCTATGAATGCCAATGCATTATCTAATATTATAGTGGCAGGTATACCAAATCTAGTTACTATCCCCTCATAGAAGTCTAGAATGCTAGATTCATTTTCCTCTTTGAGTGCCACCACCTCAGTCCATTTGGTGAAGTAGTTTGTTGTTGTTAGAATCCACTTGTGTCCTTGGCTTGAGTTTGGGTTAATGACTCTAATGAATTCTAAAACCCCATTGCATGAATGGTTGGTCAACTGAAGTTGTGTGCAATGGAAGGGATGCTAATCTTTCCTTCCTGTGAAGAATGCACAATTTTTGCACCTCTTGATCTGTCGACACTAAAATTTTCCTCCGTAATTTCTATTTAATTAATGTATGTATTAGGAATAGGATGTGTTAATTATAATTAGTAGTAGCGTCCGATAGAAGATAACGGCGCTGCCAGTATGACGCCGCCAATAATGTGGAGTACAGTAACAGTCAAAGTACAATAGGAATGTTGTGGTAAAAAAGTAAATAGTTGTCGTAAGTGGTCCAGTAATGTTAAAATGTCAAAGTTTGGGTAATTAGAGAGTAGGGTCTACATGATTAGGAATTAGAAATATTATATTGTAATAAGGGACAAGGAGTGAGGTCATAAATATTTTGTGTATTTATTTGTAAAAAGTTTAACAATGTGGAACCCATGTAAAATAATAAGGTTTATCTTATCTAAAAGATAAGCTTACATGTACAGATAAGAGTTAAGGTATGGAATATGATTCGTCAGAGTGGGATTTCTTATCCTATCTTAGAGATAAGATGGATAAGCCTGGAAGTTCTATAAATAGAGAGGCCACCCCCCCTCATTTAGCATAGAAAGAAGTAGTGAGAAATATTGTAGGAAGTGTGCGAAGGAAGCCATCAGTTTAAAGGTGTGTTGAAGAAGCCATTAAGAGGTGTAATTGTAAAGTTTCTCCCATAGTCTTGGAGAAAGGAAAGTGAAGTCAATAACACTTGAAGTACCTCATGGGTGAGATTGTAACAGTTTCATGTTAATATTATAATTTATTTTGATATTTCAGATTTGTCATCATCCTGTCTTATCATAGTCGATGGTATTCTTGTGTTATGTTGTTGTTTTGTTTCCAGATTACATCCACCAACAAAGGCTGTGCATTTAAATATCAAGCACGAGGAGTTCCCAGTGAAGAAAAAAAAATTATCATAGTGCCTGATTGGTGATGACCATTTTGGTTCCGTTGCCGCGACCATTCCTCGTTTGTGTATTTTTCTGGAGAGATATTCCCACTTAGTCCAAATCAATTAGAGGGTAACCTTGTTTTTTACTGTGCAATAGTAGTTTACCATGTAAAGTCATTTTTGCCTGAATAGTAGTTACCATGGTAACTTCATTTTTGCTGGAATAGTTTTATCCGCAGTAAAGTCACTTTTTACCGTGAAATGGTATTTTACCTAGTAACTTCACTTTTTAACGTGAATGTTTTTACCACGTAAGTCAGTTCTTTACCGACCACATGAAGTCAAGTTTTATTACATAGTTTTACCGTGTCATTATTTCTATTTTCACGTAGAAAGGTGTAAATTCACTTTCTAGTCATAGTGGATTCACTAGCGATGGTCCAGGTCCAAATATCTAGGTCACGGCATGGGTAAGGCCAAGGTAGGGGTAAAATAATGAGTCCCCAAAAGGAGGTAAAAAAAGGTAGTAAAGGTAGTAAATGATGAGGTAAGGAAAGGTGAGGTAAATGGGTGGGTAAAGGTGGGGGGTTGGGGTAAAGGATCAAGGGTAAAGGGGGTGAAAAAAAAAGGGGGGGGGGGTAAAAAAAAAGGGTAGGGCAATGTGTAGGTGAGGGTGACTGATGGTGGTCATGGATAACTGATGTCGGTATAGGAAAACTGATGATGGTTAGGTAGGGCACGCGACCGATGCCGGTCAAGGGTAACCGACGTTAGGTAGGTTAGGTTGGGTTGGTTAAAAAAAAAAAAATCCATTTTTTTTTTTTTATTCATTTGTTATTTTTGAAAAATGAAAAAAAAAAAAAAAAAAGAAAAGAGAAAAAAAGAGAAAAGTGTCCAGAGGAAATGGGACAGTGAGTGGCAGTGTGATTTGAGTTGTGGGTGGGTGGTGAGGTGGGTCCAGAGGGGTCCAGGGATCAGGGTGAGGATTTTGAGGATTGGATTGGTTGGTTGGAGGTTGAGAGTAGCTATTGGTGATGGCAGAGGCTGGAGAGGGATGGGGGGGCCACCGGCACAGTGGCCAGATGTGCCACGAGAGATGGGAAGCAGTGAGCGAGGAGGTAAACCCTAACTATATTGTTATTAGATAGATTAGAGATTATTTTATTGTTTTTTTTTTTTTTTTTTTTTTTTTTTTTTTTTTTTAAAAAAAAAAAAAATTAAATTGGGTATGGGGGGAATAAATAAAAAAAAAAAAGGGGGGGGGGGTAGTAAATGTATATAGGGGGGGGGGTAGGGGTAGGGGGTAGGGTAGGTCATTGTGGGGGTAAAAGGGGGTAAAAGGGGGGAGGGAGGGGGGGTTTTTTTAGAAAGGGGTTTTTTTTTTGGGAAGTCATTTTTTTTTCCGTGACAGTGACCGGCGTCGGTCAAGTGTGGCGGCGTGTCGGTTGGGGGTGAACCTGGTATCGGTCACCAAAATAGGTGTGATCGATGCCGGTTAAGGGGTAACTGTGGTCGGTAAGGGTGAACCAGTATCGGTCACCAAGTAGGTGACCAATGCCGGTTTAAGGGTGACCGGAGTCGGTTAGGATGAACCGGTACAGGTCAGGATTTTAGGCACAAGGGTCAAAAAAAGTGATGGGTGGGTAGGTAGTTGAGATGGGTAGGGTAAAAAAAAATAGGGGGTGGATAAGGGTAATGATAATGTGTGAATATGGTCATGGTAAATGTGATTAATGTTGTTTTGATTGGATGCAGGGGAGAGAGTGCAGTTACATATGGGACAGGGTTCACCTCTACTGGTGAAGTGTGCACGTGTGCCAACCCCCCCCTTTGGATGTGCACATGTGGAGGTAGTGGGCTTGAGTGGGTTTGTTCGCTACAGACATGTTGTTGGTATAGCCAGTTGATGGTCATGCTCATCGATAGATGGGATCCCGTGACCAACACGTTCCACCTTCCGATGGGTGAGATGACTATCACCCTGAGAGGATGTGTGTTCCAGATTTTTTGGTTACCCATATTGGGTGCCCCAGTGTTTACTCTATCTCCTCTGAGGCCTCAGAGGAGTTTGATTTTGAGGATTTTTGGGGGGGGGGGATGGCTGATCTGAGATTCCATAGTGCAGCAGTTTGAGCTATGAGAGATGTACCTACCCCCCAGGAGAGATGAGGAGGCTTTGGTTTTTTTATTGATGGAGGCAGTGTGCTGCTATGCACTGCCAGATGCAGAGGGGTGGCTTTCCCTGATCACTGATGGGGGTACTCCATGATATGATGATGCATGAGACCCACTTTTCCTGGGCACCACATTCTTGGTGTGTAGCTATACAGAGAGTTGTGGGCATATGGGGGTTGCGCAGGTTTAGCCTGTGTTGTACATTTTATACTACACTGCTGGGCATATGAGCACATATGTGTGTGTGTTGACCTATAGGGATGCCCTGAGATGCAGATGCATTCCCACCTGATTTTTGTGTGGGTGGGGGGATATAGGAGATGGGTGCCGGTTGATAGGAGAGTGGAGATCAGATAGGCCCACACATGATGTGGCCCATTTTGGTAGTTACTGGAGGGGGGGTTGTCCTGGAGTGGACATTATATGGAGGCCATATGTGGGGATTCCCCTCATATAGGCATATGAGAGAGCTAGCTGAGCTCCAGCTAGAGAGGTGGATAGGGTCACCGTGCCGGGATGGGGAGGATGAGATGATCCAGAGTAGACAGAGTCTGGATGGCAGTTTTGGGCTTGTACAGGACATTCCTCCTTCCCCCTTTCCCATAGTATCAGAGAGATGACGTGGAGAGGCTCTACCTCTACCACAGCCTATGCCCACAGGGAGGAGGAGAGCAGCCAGTGGATGGATAGATGATGACCAGATGTACAGATAGGTATAGGTAGTGGTGGGTGGCTCAGTTACGAGCCATACCACCCAGACAGGGCAGCCAGACCTAGCTACCATTACAGTGCAGAGAGAGATGCCCTACAGGGGGGTAGGTAGCTACGACTGATTACCCAGTAGATGGGTATACTACAGACATAGCTGGAGGGGTCAGAGGTAGAGGTAGTAGAGCTACATGTACAGGTGGCCAGTCTGCAGGCCCAGATGGTGATGGGAGGGGGGGAGGAGGAGATGGAGGGAGGGGGATGGTCAGGTGGAGCCTTACAGGCTCAGGTGGCAGGTTTACAGGGCAGTTGGCCATTGCCCAGGCATAGCATTGGGGCCACAGGCCCAGGCACAGGCACATTGGGGGGGGCACCACCCAGCACAGGGGACAGGCCAGGCATAGGCCACAGGCACAGGGATTAGGGCCACCACTTACAGCCCATATATATATAGGGGCACAGGGGGGGGCACCACCACCACAGGGAGGCCAGGGCAGTCCAGGTCATAGGCAGGTAGGCAGGGGCAGGTAGGAGACCTAGGTAGGTACAGGACCAGAGACCTATGGGACCACCATAGACCATGCCTATATCCTAGGTAGTACGGGAGGCCCTAGGTGAGGAGATGATATATGAGATCATGACCAGCAGCATGGGAGAGAGGAGATATCTTCTAGCTATCCTATGGAGAGTACACAGAGGCACACAGTGCAGTCCAGTGAGAGGATGAGATCCCACACTCAGTAGTGTGGGAGCACACAGGGTCAGTGAGCTCTGAGGCCTGATCAGGAGAGGCCACCAGCCACAGGTGCACCTGACTAGCTCTAGGTGAGCAGGTGCTAGGCAGGGACATAGGGGGCCAGAGGTGATGAGTGAGGGTATAGGTGACAGGAGAGAGATGGAGGACATCTGATGAGATGCCTGATGATGGGAGTGATTTTTTTTGATGATATATTATATTTTTGCATATATATATATGCCCTATATATTTTTTGATTTTTATGTATGAGTTATTTTTTTGTATTTTTATCACATACCTGGCCCTGTGCCAAAGATAGTGAGGATGTATATGAGTGATTTTTTATATTTTGAGCATATACCGGCCTGCGTTGAAGAGAGATTTTGTTTGATTTTCATTTTTTATATTTTTGAGATGATATATATATGATGATGATTTTATTTTGCCATGATTATATTGCCATGATGACATTTTATTATATTGATATTTTGCCTGGATGATGATTTTGATGAGATGATGATGATGATGAGATATGGCATGATATTTTTTTGAGATACACATTTATTGATTTGATTTATATGATGAGATTACATGGTTTTTTTGATGATTGTTGATTTTGTTTGCAGATTTTTGATTTTGTTGTTTTGGATGGATTGATTAGGTGAGTTTAGGCATGGATGTTTAGGTTGTTTAGGTTGATGAGAGTTAGGTTAGGCATGGATTGAGTCAGGTGAGTTAGGCATGGATGAGTTAGGTTGGTTTAGGATGGAGGATGGTTAGAGTTTAGGATGGTCAGGTTAGTTAGGCATGGTTGAGTCAGGTTTTTAGGCATGGGATGAGTCAGGTTGGTTTAGGCATGGTTGAGTCAGGTTGTTAGGCATGGTTGAGTTAGGTTTTAGGCAGTTGAAGTTGTGATTCATTATTGCATTTTTTCAATTATTTTTTTAAATTATGGTTATTATGATAATGAATGATATATGGGTCATATGTGAGATGTGGTATAATCTATATGCATAGTGATGATAGAGAAATGGTAGGGTAATAAATGTAATGTATGTAATAAAATATATAAATATGAAGCAACTTGTTATGTATGTGGTTTAATTTCCAATTTTGTATATAAAAGGGAAACTAAGTGAAATGTGTGATGTAAATGGTGAGTTAACATGGTTGATGAATTTTTAGGTTTAGGGTAGAGAATGGGCCGAGCTAACCTCCAAGGGGCCCCATGCCCTGGAGTGCTGCCTACATAGTCCCGGAAAAAAAGGGACCTCAAGATGATGTAGTTCTCCCATAAGCTAGGGAAGAAAATGATGAGAGATGTGTGATGAAAATGAGTTTTGGTAGGTTTTTGGGCATGTTGTGGTTTTAGGTTTGTAGGGTGTGGGGTAGATTATAGGTAAAATGATGATGTAGGTGGGTGATGATTGGTGAAAGAAGAAGATTACCCCAAAGGTAAGCGTCGAGGACCAAGTCCTGTATAAGGTAATCAAAATGTAAACAAAAAGATGGTTAAAAATAAGAGGGGGCAAAAAGCCACCTGATTGGGTAGGTAGGATCATACCGAGAGTAGATCATACCTTGGAGGGGGTGATGAACATAATAAACCCTAAAGATTGACATTGCATGATTAATGTTCTATAGTGAAAAGTAGTCACATGATCACCAAATGTCTAAAGTTCCAAGAAGTCCCTTTGAGGAAAGTGAAAGGAATGGAGAGTGGGAAATGGTAAAAGGGGTAAAAGGTAGTTAATTTTTTTATATGGTGGTGAGTAGCAGCAGGCCTTTGGGCAAGAGTCCTAGGTCACAATGGGCAAGTCCATGACTTTTTTTTTTTTTTTGACTTGATATTTGAGATAGACTGATCGATGGGAAGTCTATGGGGAAAAAATTCCTTGAACTCCTTGAGGTCTTCGTGAAGCTGATCGATGCGGGAAGCTTTCGTTTTCTCTTTTTTTTTTTTTTTTTTTTTAAAGAGCTTAGCTTCCTTCGAGGGAGCAGTCTATTTATAGCAGCAATTTGAGAGAGAGGAAGATGTCCTTTTGAGGGAGTCATTTTTCATTTTTTATTAGAAGTTTGACTCAAGGAGTTTGGTCCCCATGTGAGGTCTTTGAAGTCATGGACAAGACCAAGGTGAAGGATAGGACTCTTGTTCAAAAAAAGGAAAGGTGAAATGACCATGGGATCTCATCTAAGGGTAGACAAAAAGTATCCATGAGAATCATGCTATGTGCAGTAACGTGATACAAAAATTCAAGAGAAGATAACAAGTGATGGGTACTCACATGATTCTTGTTTAATCGTTAGGGAGGTGTATGGAGTGGGGTAGCACTCAAGGGACGAGCCTAGAAAGAGAAAAAGGTTAAGGTAGGACGATGAATCAACAATAGAATGATAAAAGATGCAAGGAATTAAGGGGCCCAGGTTCGGGTTTACCCTCAAGTGAAGATAAACGATAAGAACCTAATCCATAGGTATGAGTTACGATGTATGGTCCAAGCCAATTAGGAGAAAATTTTCCCTGTTTACTTTTTTCTGCTTTGGTTACATGTTGATTTTCTTTCAGGACAAGGTCACTGACTTGGAAGGTTTGTTCATGAACACGTTTGTCATAGGCACGTTTGATACGTTGTTGGTAAACTTGAAGGTGATCCAGAGCATTAAGATGATGTTCATCTAATAACTCTAGCTGTGCTAAATGGTCATGACAAAAGTCATCATCAGTGAGCATGTCATGGAGAGAAATACAAAGTGAGGGGATGTAGACTTCGAGAAGTAGAGAACTACCTCTGTAACGTAGACCAGAGAAAAGGGTGTGGCTACAATGGAAGTGTGAACACTAGTGCGGTATGCCCACAGGGCAAAAGGAATGTGCGTATGCCAATCCTTCCCAATATCATCAACCACTTTCATGAGAATTTTTTTGAGGGTCTTGTTAGTGGATTTAGCTTTGCCGTTGGTTTGTGGGTAATAAGGTGATGAGAAACTAAGCTGAATGCCAAAGGCATCACAATTTTTTTTGTAATGTTTTGTTTTTGAATTGTTTTCCATTATCATTGATGAGGCGATGAGGAACACCAAAGTGAAAAATGATGTGATGGTTAATGAACTCACATATTTTCTCAGCTTTCATGGAGATGAGTGGTATGGCTTCCACCCATTTTATAGTATTTGGTAGCAGTGATGATCCATTGATGGCATTGGGATGAATGAGGATTGATTTCCCTGACAAGATCCAAACCCCATTAAGAGAAGGGCCAAAGGTCACGAGTGACCTGTAAGGCATGAATGGGTGTATGATGAAGATTGGAATGTTGTTCACATTTTACACAATGTTGAAGTAGTTGCAACAATCATAGTTAAGGGTCAACCAGTAGTAATAGCCTAGGAAAAGAATACGCTTAGCAATAGTAAGGCCACTGAAGTGTCCTCCACATATGCCATCATGAACTTCCTTAATGGTATAAGAAATTTTAGAACTTTTGAGGAGGCATTGTAAGAGAATACCATCAAAGTCACGTTTATAGGGGAGTTCCCCCCAGAATGAAGTAATGAGAGACCTTTGTAAGGAAGGCACATTATCCATTACGGGTGATATCAGGAGGTAATATGGAGAGAGAAAGGTATTCTGGAATATTGTTTATACCAAAGGTCACTCAGGTCAGGGGTAGTGGTTCCGATCGAGTAAACATCATGAGGTAAATAAGAAGGTGATTGGAGTCATTGTATGGTGACAAAGATTGTAGAATTGGTAGGTGAAGTGGGTATTTGGGAAGCTAAGCAGGCCATGGTATCTATAAATTTGTTGGTTGAACGTGGGATGGTTTGGAGAGTGTAATGATCAAAGGTGGTCAAAAGTATGTCTACATGATGTTTATACTTTTGAAGTATCTCATTACAACATTGGTACATACCATTGACTTGGTTTACGACCAATTGAGAATCACCAAAGATGTTGATTGATTTTACATCTAGGTCATAGGCAGCTTGGAGACCTAGTACGAGATGCTTCGTATTCAGAAATATTGTTGGTACATTCAAAATCTAGTTTGAAAGACAAAGGCATGGGTTCTCCATTAAGAGGAATGAGGATAATACCAGCTCTACCCCCACGCTGACACTTGGAACCATCAAAGAAGAGTGTCATTTGGTAAGGGGGTTTCGTCCAAGGAAAGGGTAGCAATTGACTCATCTGGAAAGTCAAAATTAGAGGGTTGATCCCTAGAAATAGGTGCGTCGGCCAGTTGGTCAGCGATAGCTTGGCCCTTGATGGACTTTTGATGAATGAATTCGAGGTCAAGATTAGCTAAAAGCATAAGCCATCATGTGGCATGCTGATTTTGATAAGGTTTGGCGTACATGAAGTGTAAGGGGTCGGTGTTGGTCACAACATAGGTTTTGTGGTTGAGTAGGTAATGATGGAGTTTGGTGGCAATGAAAAATAAGGCTAAGAAAAGATTTTTGGGATGGGGTATCAATGTTTCATAGTCCAAAAGAGTATGGCTTATGTAATAAACCACCTGCTCCCTGTGCTGCTCATCATGATGAGCGAACATGGCTCCCAAGGAATGATCAGTAGTGGATATGTATAGGTAAAAAGGTTGATCGTATTTAGGTGGAATGAGTATGGGTGGTTGGAGAAGGTATTGTTTTAAGGCCTCAAAAGCTTTGTGATAGTCATCATCCCATTTAAAGGAGATATCCTTCTTGAGGAGATGATGAAATGGTTGACACCGATCAGATAATTATGAAATGAAATGGTGAATGGACTGTAACATACCTTGTAGACTACGGAGTTGTTGAAGGTTAGTAGGTAGAGGCATTTCGAGAATGGCCTTGACTTTAGCAGGGTCAACTTCTATACCATAGAGGGAAATGATAAATCCCAGGAGCTTTCCTAAAAGAACTGTGAAGACGCACTTCTTAGGCTGAAGGTGGATGCAATATTTAATGAGGTGGTCAAAGATGGTTTTAAGGATGGAAAGGTGCTTGGAGTGACATTTAGATTTGGCCAAGATATCATCCACATAATCTTCCAATATGTGATGCATGATATCATGGAAGATGTAAGTCATAGCCCGCTGATATGTGGCACCAGTGTTTTTAAGGCCAAAAGGCATGACTCGATAGTAGAAGGTCCCCCAAGGGGTGATGAACAAGGTTTTGTGTTGATCTTCTGGGGAAAACAAAATTTGGTTATAACTCGAGAAGCCATCCATGAGTGATAGCATCTTGTGACCAGCGGTGAGGTCAACTAGTTGATCAATACCGGGTAAGGGAAAGTCGTCTTTTAAGGTAAGGCTAGGTTGAGGTCATGGAAGTCCTATGTAAATGCAGAGTCCCCCTATCACTTTAGTGACAGGGACAATGTTAGAAATCCAATGAAGATAATCAATGGGTAAGATGAAGGAAATAGAAAGAAGGTGTTGAAGTTCTTCTTTGACGAGAAGAGCAATGCGAGGGTGCATTTTCCTCATCTTTTGTTTGATGGGTTTGGCATCAGGAACAGTTACAATATTGTGGACCACTATGGTGGGGTCAATACCAGGCATGTCTGCATAAGACCAAGTGAAAGTGTGGTTATGATCTATGAGAAAAGAAGTGATGGCTTCCTGTTCAACAACATCTAAAGATTATCCAATCTTTAGGATGTGCGGGTCATCCTGAGTATGAATGTTGATCTCGATAGTTGATTCATTCAACATGGTTTACATCTTAGAGGGTAACGACCATGATGAATATATGAGTCTTCTGCACCAAGGTAGGTGAGTATGGATTCATCATCCTGACATTGAATGACGTTAATTGTAGGTGTGTCGTCATCGATCATTTCAAGATATAAGAAGGGAAGAGTGGAAGGGGCCTCGCCATCGCATTGATAAGTCAGAGGCCCCAAGGAAATGGTGTTTATGAAAAAAAAAAGTTAGGAGGGATAGATTCAGGATCCATCGACTCCATTGGTGAAGGTGGTGATGAAGGTGGAGCGGGTGAAGAAGGTGGAGAAGAGCTAGTGTTCTTAATGAGTTCAATGCGGGCCTATTTGGTAGGTGGTTCGGGGAATCCGATACCACTACGGTCGCTATGTTTGTGGGTGGTACATGGAATAATGGTATGGCAAGCCTTGCTCTTAAAATACAAAACCAAAACCCTTCCACGCATATCGGTGCAGGAAGGTGTGGGTAAAATGGTGATTGGTAAGTGATTGGAAGTCAGCGAAAAATGGGTGGGTTTGTGATGGTGGTTCAGGTGTGTAAGTGGTAGTATCAAGTCCCCCATAGGTGAGACTAGTACGAAGATGAGGAGGACCATAAAGGAGGCATTCTCCTATATGGTGATCGTAGCAAGGGTGTTGATGAAGAATTCCATACTCTTGTAGAGTAAGAAATTTGTTGACACTATATAGGTGGTATTTCCCCAAAGTGAGGCATTGAAAAAACACCTTCCAAGGGATCAGCGGTTGGTATGTAGGTAGTTGGTATGGATAATGTGTCTGAGGTTGATGTGGAGGTGGAGTTAATGGATTGGGAAGCTGATGGGTCAATTGTGGAGGTTATGGTAGTGGTAGGAATGGAAGAGGTATGTGTGGTAGAAGCAACGGTTGTGCTGGTAGGTGGAGGTGTAGGTGAAGTGGTAGTGGTCGTAGAGGTAGACGGCTTGATAGGTATGAGCACATCATTGGGTCGGTAAAGCATGTTGCATGTTTTGAAAGGTGATGGGTTAGCTGGAATGGTATAAGTGTGTCCTTCATGTTCAAACTTTACACAATGATGCAAAGTGGAAGGAACACAACCCATGACATGGATCCAAGGTCTGCCAAGCAACAAGTTATATTGGAATTCCCCCTCCAAAATGTAAAACAATTCTAGAACAGTGTGGGGACCCACATGAACGTGGAGGATGACAGTGCCTAGTGTAGAGGTGATAGCGTCATTGAATGAACGTAACATGACCAGGATGTTTATGCATGCAATTGTTAGGTATGCACATTTGAGTGAATGCATGGGATGAAATGATGTTAATGCTAGCACCCCCATCAATCATCACACGGCGTACCTGTATGTTGTCGATGTGGATAGAGATGAAGAGGGCTAGGTCTGGGTCATCGTTTTGGTGTGGCAAGATCTCTTCCTCTGAGAAGCTAAGGGAGGCCACTTGGTGAACAAGGTGGGGTGAAGATGAAAATGGTAATTTGGTGAGAGAGGCTATATGATGGGGTGTGATAATGGAGGCTAAGGGTGTAGGTTCATTGGGTAAAACCTCAATAGATTGAAGAACCTCCATGAGAGCTTAACGATGGGATTCTGAGGTTTGAATGAGGTCATATAGGGAAATTTTGAGGGGAGATTGGTGTAATTGTTTGAGCATGGTGCGATGTGTGATGCCATTAGAAATGGGGTACGTGGGGCCATAGATAGTTATTTTAGGTATGGGTGTAGATGGTATGTTGGGTATAGGATTGGTTGGTGGGTCAGTTGCCTTTTCTTTACCCTTCTACACATGTGTAGTGACGTGTATCATGTTGATTTGAGGGGAGTTGGAAAATGGAGAAGGTGTAGGATGAGTGGTATAATGACATGAAGGGTAAAAACCTACTGGAGGAGAAAAGCCTTATGAGGTGAGTTGGGTGCAAAGACATTTGGGTGGTGGCGTGGAAAGTTCTCTTATGTGAACCATGTTAATTTCAAATTTTGGGGGTGGCTCTAGGAGCTATGAGGGTGGAGGTTGTGGTTGTTGAGTGGGCAGTGTGGGAATGGGTGTCGGTGAAGCAGGATCCTCATCGAGAAGGTCGTCATCGTCAAAGTTGGTTTCTAGTGGACACAATTGGATAAGGATAGTTTTCAAGGCCTTGCAGTTCTCTACATTGTGTCCTGGTACATGATGGTATGCACACATTTTAGTATTGTCAAACCCTTTTGGCTTGGGTTTGAGGGGGTTGTAAGGTTTGAGTGACAGTAATGTGATGACAGAAGTCTCAAGGAGGTTGGTTAAAATTTTGGCATAAGACCCTGCTAGTGGATCACAATGGGAAGTGAATGTGGGTTTGGGTGTCGGTGTGGTTGATTTTCGAGGAATGGTTTTTGAAAGAGGAGGGGGTCGAGCTATGGGTTTGGGTACTGGCATGGTTTTGGGTGTCTTTCGTGTTTGTTTAGGTATGAGTATAGTAGATGAATGGGTAGGAGGGTATGTGGTTGTTTTGACTACCTTATTTATGGGGTAGTGGAGTGTTGGTTTTGGGTTGCACCTTCTTAGGTAAAGGTGATGTGGGTGTACAAGTTCTAGAAGGAAAATATGATGGAGGAAGAGGGAAAGTTACCCACGGGGATAATGGGGGTGCTGTGAAGGTAGATGATATGTAGGTCGTGCTTGATGTGTGAGAGACAGTGACTGAAGTGTAGTGGGTAGTGAAGTAATAGCTGAGGGTATTGGAGGTATGGGTGGTAAAGAGGCTGCAGGTGTAGGTGTAAGTCAGGTTGGGCATCTGGGTAGGTTAGAGGTTTGTGAGGAAGGAATGGGATTGTTGTGTTTTTGGTTTATTGGTGGGTGGAGGTTGCTTGACCATGTTGGGAAGCTGAGGTCCTAAGATAGACGGGACAAGTGCAGGTGTGATTGGTGCAACCAGGGTATGAGTTCTATGGGTTTGGTGCTTCTGTTTGGGTGTCAGAGTAGGTGTGGTGTTGACTTTGGAGGATGTAGCTAAATCTAGTTTAATAGGTGGATGAGTAAGGCTGGTGGTCAAGGTGACCCCTAAAGTGGTAATAGGTTTAGTTGAGGAAGATGTTGTATGTGTGGATTTGGGTTTAGATGTAGGTTGGGTTATGGGTAAGGGTGTGGTTTGAGCTATAACAGGTGTCGTGGAAGGGGTTGTGATAGAGGTGGTTGTGTTTGGTTCGATTGGTCGAAATATTTTTGGGTAGATAGTGGAGGTATCAACAAGGGATCTCTACATCTTTGTTGAGACCATGGAAGTAAAAGGCACCCCCATAGTAAGGCTCTATCCACATAATCTAATTGATCGGCCAAACGTGAGAATGAAATGTCTGTAGGTGGATTTGGTGAGGACCTAATGGAAATTCCCATAAAATGTGTCTTAGAGACGGGGAATTGGATAGCTTCAGCTTCCATGGGTAAGAGAGCCGAAAGTAGGTCTGTAGGATTTTGGGTAGCTGATGGAGAATGCTTGCCAAGAGGCAAAGGTATCTCAACTGGGTCTATGATGGGTGGAGGAGATGATGGGAGCTCCTCTATAAGTGGAGGAATGGATAGGTGCTCCTCTGTGGGTGGAGGAGGTAATGGGTGCTCCTCTATGGGTGGAGGAGGTAATGGGTTCTCCTATATGGGTGAAGGAGGGTAATGGGTGCTCCTCTATGGGTGGAGGAGGTACTGTGGGTAAAGGTTCTCTAAGTGGTGAAGCCAGGGGTGAGATGGTCTCAATGTTAGTAGAAGACTCCTCCATAGGTGATGAAGGAGATGAAAGGTGTTCCTCTATTGGTGAAGGAATAGGGGAGGTTGGTTCTGATGTGGAAGGAGGATTTCAGGCTAGGATCTCCTCTATGGAAGGAATATGGGGTAATTGGAAGGTGACAGGTACATCATTAAAGATAGCGTGAACCTCACGGGTATGGGTATTATGAGTTGAGGTCTCACCGGTTTGATCAAATGAAGGGGCATGGTTGGGAAATGGTTTCTTGAAGATGTGTAGGTTTTTTTTGGCAGGTTCATTAGGATTATCTATGGTTAACTCACCTTTCTCGAGCATTTTTTGGACAATATTTTTGAAAGTGATGTAGTTGCTGCCATCACTATGACCCTTTACTCGATGATAATTATAGAAATCATGTTCTTTATACCATGCGGGCATGGGGTGAGCAGGGTCAAAACCAGTGTGTGGTTTTATGGGTGGAAGAGTGATGGCTCTGGCTTTGATAAGCTTTTCTAAGACAAAAGAGTAAGGTTCCCCAATTGGGGTATATTTCCACTGCTCTCGTCTGAATTGAAAAGTCTGGACAGGTGAGAGATTAGATGAAGAGGTAGCTTGATTTGATGGATGTGCTAGGCCGGCCTTGAGTACCACTACATTAGCAGTGCCCTTAGATTTTGAATAATATGTTTTTGGTTTGGAAGAAGAAGAGGTATCATTCAACTTGAATGCCAAATTCTTATTGCATAATTGGATTTTCTTCTCTTCGATGGCCCGAATCTCTAACTTTCATGCCATAGTGAATGCTTCATCAAATGTTTGGAAGGTTTAGACCTGCAAGGTTGGTGAGATATGTCTAGCACAAGCCCATGTGAAGAGCCCGATGAGTTCTGTTTGTGGCAGTTGGAAGGTAAGTTGGTTGATCAGGCTACGCCAACGAGCGACAAAATCTATGATAGATTCATCCTCATACTGACGTGTGGAGTATAGATTGGTCATGGTAACCTTCTTGACAATATTGATAGAGAAATGATCCAAGAAGGCTTGGGCTACCTGATTGAATGAGAATATAGAGTGTCTAGGTAACCCACTATACCAATCTAATGCAGGTCCAATGAGGGACATGGGAAAGGTTCTCAAGAGCAAGGCATCATCATGAGCGATCATATAACACCCGTGTTTGAATGACCACAAATGTTGTTGTGGGTCTTCTTTGCTATTGAAATGATTGAATTTAGGCATTTCCCAATGCACGGGGTATGAGCAGATAGGAATGGATGGGTGAATGGGTTCATTGCAAATCTTGTCGTAGGTGAGAGTGTTGCAGGAGCTAGAAACCGATGCATCTAATGTCTGCATCTTATCTAACATCAATTTAATTAGGTCGTTGGTGGGTTGCAATGATAAGGCGCCACCTATAGCATGAGAGGGTTGGTTTTGGGCATATAACAGGGGGTGGTACTCCAGTGTATGAGGCCGCCATGTAGGTTGGTTGAGAAGAAGGCAGTGAAACAGGGGGTACGTACCCAGAATGAATAATGGATGAAACGGGAGGTTGTTGGTAGTATGTATATGGGGGTGGAAGGGTTGTGGTAACCCTAGTGGCAATAGGGGCTAATGATTATGGAATGGAAAGGACCACATTCTAAAATGGGGTAGGGGTCACCAACACTAGAGGTGGTAATGTAGCTATGGGTATGTGTGAGACATTAGGGGTGGATGAGGTAGTGTTTGGGGTAGTTGTTGTGGGTATGGTGGATGTAGTGGGTGCCACGGAGGTAGCATACATGGTAGTTATAGCGGGTATAGGACCTAGCTATGTGAAATGAACTGGGGGTAAGGTAGATGATGGGTAAGCATGGAGCCAGATGGGGCCGATGTGGGAGTGGGAATGAGAGTCGGGGGGATAGATACGGGCATGCCGTATATCAACTGACCTGAGGCATCTCGAGTGCACGAGTGGGAAAGGTAAAACTGCAAAGTGGCAAGGTTTTGGTCAAGGAGTCATACAAACTCCTCATCTCTGGTAATGATAGTAATAGGCTAGATGGGATCCATGGCTGGTGATAAAATAGAAGGTGGTGAAGGACTAGGTGGGAGTGGTTGACAACTGGCATGAAATATGAGTGCGTTTTCTTGTCTTCAAGTCAGCACCATGTGAACCAATACTGATCAGGTAGGGCTGCTTCTCTATAAATGACACAGAGAACAACAAGAATAGGTGAATCTGGTAGAAAAAAGTGGATTAGGTACCAAATGGTGGTTGGAATGTGAAATAGGATAACCAATGCTGGTTAGGGAAAACTGATGCCGGTCTAGGGTAACCACTGCCGGTCACTGTAGAAAATGGACAGTGAGTGAAAAACAAGGCAGAAGGTAAAATCTGACAGGTATGCCAAATCTGATGATGTTTACAACGTCAATGGGTATGATGGTAGTGACAGGGACTGTGAAAAGTGGAAGAAAATGAATAAATTGTCCTTTTGGGTAGGTTAGTAAAATAGGACCTGGAATCGATGTTGGTTGGGTATAACTGATGGCAGTCAGAGGTAATCGACAACGGTTACCGTGAAATTGAAACAGTGATGAAAGAAAAGTGGTTGTGAATGAAAATATGGTGTGGAATCAGACCCCAAAATTATAAGAATGATGACAATATGGTCCAGGCACACTCAGGTGAAGCCAGAATACACCAGCTATGATGAGGAGTGTGCAAGGATGAACAAAAAAAATGAAGAACGTGATCTCTCACCTCAAAATACAAGCCAAGCAGAAACACTAAGAAAAATGTGATCCTAGGAGTGCCCTTTCTATTATGTTTGTTTAGCTTATGCTATTTAGGGACTGACACATGAATTGTGAAATAGAGTTTTTGGTGAGGATGGCTTCCTACAAATAAGGAGATCTAAAAGGTGAGGTTTCAGGTATGTTATGGTGGGGGCGGGCTTCACTCTGAAGTATGACTCGACAGAGCAGTGAGCTGGGTGCCCACTGTGCCATGATCGTGTGATCACCTACAACTTCTTCCAAGTAGGATGTTTTTTAAGAATGTATGTATTTTTTTTAATTTTTGTGAGGTTTGGTAAGACTCAGAGAAAGAGAAAAGAAATGTGCTTTTCTACAATTCATTTGTCAACCATCAGCTAGGCATGACTTCCAGCATATAGGTTGTCCTCAATTAATGTGAGATAATGCAATAAATTAGAATGGAATGCACTTATTTTTAAGCCCAAATCAAGATGTGAAATTGGATGACACAATAAGATGAAGAGGAAGAGGGATGCTCTTTCACTACAATGCAGAAAACATGAAGAAATGGTTCTTTTTAATTACACCAAAAGAAAAGTTTCCTTTAGAGCAAATAGAAAGAAGAGGTGGGTTACCAAGGAAGAAAATTAGAGTGTATGCTTTTCAGAAGGGAAACAAACACACAAATTTTCCTAGGAATGAATGAAATGCAAGGAACCCCTAGATGGGTCCCACATGGCGTGCCAAAATGTTTCACCTAATTCTTAGATCGTTTCTTTGAAGTGTTGACAAAACAGATAGGGTAATAGGCGTAGGAGGAATACCTATTCAAATGTTGGTTGATGGGTTGTTGCACGTGTATGAATTCTGAATCCATAGCTGATCATGAGAGCTTCCTTTTGGCTAGGAGGAACTACCTGTAATGCAAAGCAAGACCACCAGAAGGAATTAAACAATATGGGTAGTGAACTACCTAGTGTATGCTAGATCTGGGAAGTGTGATACTTCCTAGATGGATGTCAGTCCACTATTTTAAACAATTTAATCTTGTAAACAAAGTAAATCCTATTGTAATTTGAAATGATTTAGGTATCTCACTTAAAACACAATAAGAAATAGATCTAATCTAACAGGATAAGCTAGAATAGAATCTAAAGCTCATATGATTGGTTCTAGGTTCTACAGGTTTGATAGAGGTCTCGGGTACATCACATGTAGATGAGGGTGAGATGAAATTTTGTGGGTAGGTCTCTATTCTGGGCTGTATGGGAAAATACAAATACTGATGTGGGTTAAGGGTAACTGATGATGGTCAGGTGTAACCAATGCCGATTACTATGGAAATCTGGAAATGTCACAGAACAAGCTTTGGGTATCCTTTATGAATGCATAAAGGACTTTGATTGGTCAGGATGAGGTATTGGGTGACTGGGGTAGGGTTTGGTGAGGTTTTAATGGGTATATGGAGGTGAAAATGTTAGATAAGGTCAATAGGTGGCTAGGTAAACAATAGATGATAAAATGATGATGAAATGAAATAAACCAGAAAAGTATGACATTATACTTACTTGGATTCTGGTCCTGAATGCTTGTGAGTGAGGGATGGAGGTTGTTGATGAGGGGTTTGAAGGCTGTAAGTGATCACTAACTGAAGGAAATCTTCTACATGGGCTGCATGTACATTCCTCTTTTCTTGGTTAGATCAGATCATGGCTGGGATGGATGTGTGTAGAGAAAATATGCTTGATCTCATTCCTTGCATGTGGATTCTTGCTAGAATTCACTCTCTGAAGATGCGTTATCTCTCTGAGATGTGTTTTTTTTCTCGCCAACCTTCTACTTTTCTGACTTCCAACCTTGAGAATAATGTTGTTTTTGGGTTTAAAAGGGTAACTCGACAGCAGTTCTGGCTTAACTGGTGACGGTTAGGGGTAGCCAGCGTCAGTCAAGGTGAGATTTCCTAGGTTTACTAAACTAGGAATATCCTCTTGATTTCCTCAGATTTCTTGTCGTTAACCCATGGATTAGACTGAGAGCCACTTGTAAGCATGCGAGAATGTGGTTAGAGGGAATGTAGGCATTGATTTTTAAGGTTTGGGTAAGTCTTAGTTAGTTATGGCAACTTACTAAGAATAGGTCTTAGGTTGAGTTGGCTTGGTGAGGTGTCTAAGTGAACTGTATGTGTGGATATGATTTAAAATAATATATTTAAATAATAGATATAGTGAGGACAATGAATTAATTAAATTAAATTAATATTAGTGGGGTGAAGTGAGCCATGGGTAGGTGAATGTGATGAAGGGTGTTTATTCGTCGAGGGACCAAAGGGTGGGGCAGCGGGGAAAATTTGAAAAAAATTCCCAAAAAAATTCCTAAATTTTTAAGGGAAAAATTTGAGCCGTGGGCGCGCCGGGGAAGAAAAACTTCAGAGGGCCATAACTTTTGATAGAGAGCTCATTTTTTGGAAAACAAGGACTTTTTGGAAATATCTCGACGTCCTCGTTGTACTGATATCATTAATTTTAGATTTTGATAAATTTTAAGGGGTCAATTTTATGAAAATGGCCTGTAGGATTTTTAAAAGCAAACTGGTAAATTTTAACTGGTGAAATTTTTTCAATTTGATCTTCTTCCTCTCTCAACATGTCAAATAGACATGGAATATTTTTCTAAGAAGAATTTTAGGATGTATTGGAAGGTAATTTTTCTTGATTGATTTCCAATTTGAATTTTTACAACTTCTGACAGCAAAAAAGATTGTGAAAGGTTTAGGCCCAATTTTGCAATGTTTGAAGGATTTTTCCTCAAGTGTTTTAGTCCAATTGAGTTAATTTATAACATAACATGCTAGATTTTAATGTTTAAATGTTTATTATTGTTTTTAGGTTTGAACCATGCATTTTAGAGAAGTATTTATCATTTTTAAAATTTAAAACAGATATCAATTTCTAAAGGATTTGTTTATCATTTTCATCTTCCAAATATGGAAATCCACTTCTATTCTAGTATAATACATTTAGTTGATTTAAACAAATCATTTAATAGCTAAAATGCAAAGTTTAATTTCCAATTTTAACATATTTCAGAAGAAAAGAGATACATATATTTCCTTCATAAGAATTCCTCATTTCAATTTTCCAAAAAGAGATTTCAAATCACAATTTGATGATCAATTCAATACAATAATGTAAATTGATAAAGGAAGTGCAATATTTTATTTATTTCAAATATACAACTTTACATCTTCCTTCTTTCATACTTCAAAAATCATCATACAGATTAAATTTCCTTCACATTCTTTCAAAGAAAAAATAGAGTCTATCTCTTTTTCATTTCACTTCACAAATTTCATAATCTATACAACATATTTCCATTTCAAAACATTCACAAATTCATCCACTTCAAAGTGGGAAAGGTTATAATGAGATTTTATTTCACAAGGAACTGTCATATTGTCTTTCTCCTCTTCTCCGGAACCATAACATAAATTTCTCCTTTTGGATCACAACAAAGGCAGGGGAAAGACAACGCTCTCCACCCAACAAGGACATCTAATGAAGAGGACAATCCATCCTTCTTCATTGGCCCCCGAGCCCCAACCACAATGCAATAGAAGGTGTGATCCAACTCATGGTAAAAAATGCTTCCACAAACACACATGTAATATTTTCACATTTTAAAAATAGTTCAAAATAGAATGTAGTTTACAACTACATAAAAACATACAAAAAATACTAAGGCTTCATCAAGCAAGCCAAAGGAGTAAGGAACTATGGGGGAAGTTGTTTATGCCTCCCAATGGTAATTGGGTATCCACCTGTAACAAAACACCAATATAAATCATCTCCCATAAATCCTTATACCCCCCATAATCCCTCCTTATGCTCCCCACAAATTTCCTTATTCCCCCCACAAAGTAAGAAATGTAATGCCATTTCTTTTCCAAGGTAGGATCCCAATCCGAACTCCCTCCACAAGAATTTTGATGCAAGTGGCATTCCCTTATGCCCCCCTAATGGATTCCCCATAGCCTTCTCCTACACCATTCCTAAGCAGTCTACCCAACTAGCCAACAAACACACAAACATTCACCATTCACACAAACATAAAAATAAATAAAAGCATATATAAAGAGCTAAGCTCCTACCTCTCCATGGTAGATTTTTTTCCAATAAAAAAAGCTTACAATGTCAAAATACAGTCCCAAAATCAACAATGCCCAAGTATGAAATGCTCTCCAATCTCCTCCAAAATCAACAAGAGCTCCAAACAACCAAAAAAAATTCACCCCAAGGAAGCATTACCAAAATTTCAACAACCCAAAACAAATAAATGAGTTCTAAGTTTATAGAAGAGGGAAGAGAAGAGGATGAGGTGGATCCATGTAGGATGCCACATCACACATCCTCAACTCCAACACAAAAGTCAAATTAATTCTCCAATGCACAATAAAGAGGTGGGTGAATAATATGACAATTTACTTACACACTCCAA
This sequence comes from Taxus chinensis, assembly GCA_019776745.2. Classification (NCBI taxonomy): domain Eukaryota; kingdom Viridiplantae; phylum Streptophyta; class Pinopsida; order Cupressales; family Taxaceae; genus Taxus; species Taxus chinensis. The sequence continues at coordinate 293,155,188 of CM034155.1, read as the reverse complement.
AAATCCCACACCCCATAAGGACTACAAATTTAAAACATGAAGAAAGTGTAATTAAAAAATGCAACTAGACTTATAAAAATGCATTGAAAAAGGTCTAAAATCAACCCTCCAACCATATGTATGGTTGGTAAATAAAATTAAGAGGTATGGGACAATTTTTACTTGTCCCACAAGCATCCAAAACATCCTCCAAGGAAAATTTCGAATTTCTAAAAGTTGGAGTGATTCATACTCTAAAATCTGACCTACACAACTCTTACACATACTTACACATTCAATACTAGATCCAACAACTTCTATAATAGCCTTCTTATATCCCAAATTTGATTTATTATTTATTTTAACAATATGATTACTCAGATTAATTCTCCACAATTAAAAGAATAATAAAAGGGGTAAATGCATCACAAAATAAACACATACAAACAATAATAAAAAGGAACCACATTAATAAAATACACTAAGACCCTTGGTCACATTCAAAGGTAATCCCCCATGGGAATCCCTAACAAAAAAAAACACACACACACACACAAAACATGTTGCCATGACCTTGTTGAATTCATCTAGAATTCCAATGTGGTTGTTCTCCAATCCCCTGATGTTTGTTGTGATAGTTTAACCTGTAAAACACAAATACCTCCTTCAGCCTCGTGGCCATATCAGAACATCCAACATGGTATAAATATAATCACAAAGTCATCTATACATATGAATCACAACAACATCAAGGCAATCAATAATATCACTTATAATTTATATCATCATCATATAATGTCCATTTTCTAGGTCTACTCACAATATCTCAAAATCGCATGTCTGAACAACATTCATAATATATCCATGTCAAATAGTATATCATCATCCACCTATGAAGTGTCTTTAATAATCATCATGCATCATAGCTATATCAATATCAACAATAATCCATGGTCCAACATCTAACATCATACTAAATCAAAACCATAATAATGTCCATAATGTAATCAATAGTATCAAGATCAATTTCAAAAGGTGTCAAAGGGAAGTGGACATTATAGAGACTGTCCTTTGGATAAAATAGAAATGTGTCTTATCTGTGAATCCAAAGAACATGATATTGATGTTTGTTCTTTACTTGCCATTATTTAGAATCATCTTAAACAAACGCATGCCTCATCTACAACAGAAGAATTGAATTTTGTTCAGAGACAACCTAACCAAGGGTAGTTTATCCCAAAATCAGCTCCTAATCCCTGGATGATGCCATGTGCTACTCAGTCAGTACCACAAAATTGGGGACAACCACCTTGGTTACCTCAACCAATTTGCAACCCTCAAGATTGGAAAAATCAAGCTTGGTATGCTCAGGGACATCAACAACCATGGGTTGGTCAAGTAAATCCTTATACTTGGTCACAACCTAGATGGAACCCCAGTAATTATTCTCAAGGAATAACATATCCAAATCAGAATCAACAGGGCATCATGGGATCTCCTGCATAATATTCACAAACTAAGAATGTAGTCCAAATACAAATGCCAGCACAACCAGTAGAAAATCTAAGAAACAAAAAAAGAACTCCTGTTTATGGAACAGAACCAAAAAAATCAGTTGATTTACATGCTATGGATTGTAAAAGTATTTAAACTAGATCTGGGAAAATCATTAACAGTCCACCCCTTATAATCACTGAAATGACAGAAGAAAATTAAATCCCTAGTACTGTTGTTCCAAAAGAGGATATAGAAAGAAAAGAAAAGGAGCCAGATAGCAGCACTACTGAGACTCTATTTCTAGAGAGATTCAAAGAAGCTATAGAAATTAAGGAGTCTGAATTTGTATAGGAACTAAGGAAATTGAATATTGAAATACCACCATTTCAAGCAATTAAAGACATTTTAGAATTGAACAAATTAATCAAAATGTTATGTATGAAAAAGTCTAGAAGGAAGAAACAGTACCCCAAGACTATAAAAGTATATGGGAAACTTGTTGATTTATTAGTAGGAAAAATTTTACATCCCAAATACGGAGATCCTGGAAGTCATGTTATTTATGTCTCTATAGAAATTAAGAATGTACATAATGTTTTGATAGATTTGGGATCTGCTATCAATGTAATGACAGTGAAAACTCTGAAAACATTACCATTAACGGGTATACAACCTACTAATACCATATTGCAGATGGAAGACCAGTCTGTAGCAGAACTAAAAGGAATTATTGAAGATGTGGCGGTTATGGTGGAGTCATGGAAATATCTAGTTGACTTCCTTATACTACAGACAAAAGGTAAAACATTGGGTTATCCCATTATTTTGGGTAGACCATGGTTAGATATAGTTGTTGCTTTAATAGATTATAGGTCAAGTGATATGAAAATCTCAAATGGTAAAAAATCTAAACAAATTTCCTTATATCCTACTGCACGACATTTTACTAACAATCATGAACAATTGTGGGTCGATTCTCTTGAAACTGATAAGAAAAATTTGTCTTCTTTGGCTATGATCACATTACAGGATCATGTAAGAGAAGTAGAAGAGATGAATAATCCACCATTGGATGAGAACCTGATGTCCTTGAAGCAATCAGAAATAGTTCCAGAACCCATGAACTTAGTTCCGGAACCTACAAACATAGTTCCGGAACCTGTGGCTATAGTTCTGAAACCACGTCAATAGTAGTTCTCTTTGATTGAAAATGATTTCAATCTGGAGGAACGGGATTTCTCGTAGGGAGAGGATGAATCAGTAGCTTCAGTTTCAAATTACATCAAGAAGTGGTGAAGAATTTCTGGAAAGTAGCAGTAACAAAGAATTTGGCCTGCAGAGAGATAAGTATCATAATTCTCATTACTGTCCTTTTTCCAGTATTCTATCTCAAGGAAATTTTGGAGATGTTGCTACATACCATATTCTGTTACCACATGTATGTCCATTAAATAATTTAATGAAATCCTTCCTATAAATTAGTTCATCACATATTGGAACCAAGCATGTTAAAATTCATCCGGGTAAAACTTTAAACATTAACAGTTGGTTGAAAGAAGATGAAGAAGCTAAATTGTTTAATGTTCTAAAAAATCATAATAAAGCTTTTGCTTGAAATTATAAAGACATGAAGGGGATTCATCCAAGTATCTACACTCATCACATCTATACTGAAAACATTAAATCAGTTAGGTAGCCTTCAAGAAGGATTAATCCATCTTTAAGGGATATAGTCAAACAAGAAATTGAAATACTATTACAAGTAGGTTTTATCTACCCTATCTCAGATAGTCAGTGGGTATCTCTACTTGTAATTGTTCCTAAAAATAATGGAAAATGGACAATATGTGTTGAATATAGGGAACTGAACAAAGCCATAATGAGAGATCATTTTCCCTTACCATTCATAGATCAAATCCTAGAAAACCTTTCAGGTAAATGATACTTTTATTTTTTGGATGGCTTTAGTGGGTACAATTAGATCAGAGTTACTGTTGAAGATCAGGACAAAACTACATTTACATGTCCATGGGGAACCTTTGCCTATAGGGTGTTACCATTTGGTTTATGCAATACTCCTGTAACTTTCCAGAGAGATGTACTTGCAATCTTTACTTATCTAACAAATGATTGTGTTTAGGTATATATGGATGACTTCACTATACACGGAGATACATTTGAATATGCTTTGAGAAATCTAGATAGAGTGTTAACAAGATGTGAACAACACAACCTATCTCTTAGTGATGAAAAGTGTTTGATGATGATGGATGAGGGGATTGTATTAGGACACAATATTTCTAAAAAAGGAATTCAGGTGGATAAAAAAAAATTAGGATCATTTTAGATTTACCTATTCCTCAGACCCCCCATAGATATCAAATCATTTCTAGGGCATGATGGGTACTATAAGAACTTTATAAAATATTTCAGTAAAATTGTTACCCCCATGTTTAATTTGTTAACCAAGGACTGTGAATTTCTTTGGTATGAAAAGTGTCAGCATGCTTTTGAAGAAATTAAAGACACATTAATCAGTGCCCTAGTATTGAGAGGACCTAATCGGGAAAATTCATTTCATATCCAAACAAATGCCTCAAATTATTCCATTGGTGCAGTATTGGGACAGAAAGATGAGGAAGGAAAGATGTATGCCATTTATTATCTTAGCAAGAATCTTACTTCCACTGAAAATAATTACACCACCACTGAAAAGGAATTTCTTGCTATAATTTATGTAATCAATAAATTCAGACATTACATTATAGGGTACAAGATATTTGTACACACAGATCATTCAAAAATTAAGTATTTAATGAACAAACCAGTGGTTGGAGGAAGAATAATCATATGGTTATTACGTTTGCAATAATTTGATATTACCATTGTGGACAATCCAGGTAAATCTAATGTGGTAGCTGATTTTTTGTCAAGAGTAACCACCACAGGGGAGCAAGATCCAGTCAAGGATAACTTTCTAGATGAACAACTATTTGTAATTTTAGCAAGTACACCATGGTTTGTTGATATGGAAAATTATCTTGCAAAAAGGAAGTTTACTCCTTCTTTCACTAAGAAATAAATAAAGAAGTTAATTAAAACCAGTTCACAATTAAAATGGTTAAATAGAATGTTATTTAAGTGTGGTCCTGATTTTGTCTTACGTAGGTGTGTAAGAGAGGATGAAATATTTGACATCCTCAGAGCATGTCATGATGAACCAAGTGGAGGACACTATTTAGTGAAAAGAACAGCTCATAAGATACTTGGCACTGGTTATTATTAGACATCTTTGTACAAGGATGTGAAGAGATATATCAAGAGGTGTGATCCTTGTCAAAGGATGGGACAATTAACTTTCACCAATGAAATGCCTCTTCAGCCTCAAGTTGTGGTTGAACCATTTGAGAGATGGGGATTGGAGTTTTTTGGTCCCTTTAATCCTCCTTCACAAGGGAAGGAATATATTCTTGTGTGTACTAACTATGTGAAAAATGGGCAGAAGTGCAGACATTGACAAATGCCAGTGAAGAAGTCGTTGTTGATTTCCTGTGGAACAAAATTATGATAAATTTTAGAGCACCAAAGAGCATAGTTTCATATCAGGGACCATAATTCATGTCTAATATGATCCAAGATTTCACAATGTATTACCAAATAAATCATAGGAAGTCATCTCCTTACCACCTACAGTCAAATGGACAAGATGAAGTAACAAACAGAGAATTGGAGAACGTCCTTACCATAACAGTTGAAGATGGGAGAAAAGATTGGGTAAAGAGACTACCTGAAGCTATATGGGCTTATAATATAACTTGGAAAACTACAAAAGGGTTTTCACCATATGAATTAGTCTATGGGAAAAATCTCTTGTTGCCTATAGAGTTTGAACTTCAGACATTGAGGACAGCAATGAAGGTGGGAATTGAGTTGAATGCAGCTCAAAAAGAAATAATCCTTCAACTCAATGAGTTGGATGAATTAAGGTTGGAAGCACTTTAGCAGATAGAGATAATTCAAGAGCAATGAAAGTAATGACATGACACACCTATCAAGAAAAGGTAATTCAAAGTAGGAGACTGGGCATTGCTGTTCAATTCTAAGTACCAACAATTCAAGGGAAAATTGAGAACCGGATGGTTGGGACCCAATCAGATTGAGCAGATATTTGACAAAGGTTCTATTCAGTTAATTCTCATTGATTACAACAACACAACACTCTTGGTCAGTGGGCATAGGCTGAAACTCTATAGGAAGCCTCCCACTAAGGATGAATTCTTGAGGAAGATTGAAGAAGGTAAAGAATTTGATCATATGGAAGAACCCAGATCTTCCAAAATGATCAAATAACCAGATGATACATCCAAAATAAAAGGAAGAAGATGAAAACCAAAAAATTGCATTTTCTTCCCCAAAATAATATATATATATATATATAAAAGAAATTTTCTCAAAGGTCAATTGATTACCAGAAAATGGAGGTTGACATCTTTTTTGGCTAGTTCAAATAAAGGAATTCTTTTGAATAGATAATTTAGCAGCTAAGAATAGAGGTTTCACATCTAAGAACAGAGGTTCCGCTGCTAAGAATAGAGGTTCCACTGCTAAGAACAGAGGTTCCACAGCCAAATTTGTCAGTTCTGCAGCTAAGCAAGAGGACCTGCAACCAATTTTCACAAAATCAAAAGAGACAGAACTCGAGCCAATATGGGGATTAAGAAGAAATAAGAACCAAAAGATGATTTCCAGTAGCTCATAGACAAAGAAGTGGCATCTATCTTTGAGCATGCAAGATGGCTAGAGTTCCTAAAGAAATTTTCAAGGCATAATGAAGAGTTGGTAAGAGAATTTGTCATAAACCTAGAACAATCCAGGACAAAGGTGAGAAATATCTTTATTCCTTTTTTTGTAAATACTTTAAGTAACATGTCTGGAGTGCCAATTGTGTATGTACCAAGGGGACTTTGAAAGAACTAGTTGAAGTCTTACTGCAAGAAGGAGAAACTGAACCACAGTACATCTACAATACAACAAAGAAAATTAATAAAAGGGGGTCAGAAAGGCCAATTTTCCCAAACCTTTTGACAGGGGTGGCATTTTGGATAGTGAAATATTTAGCTTGTGATGGTCAATTTGGGTCTGTTGGAAAAGAAGTCCTAAAATTCTCATATATCTGAAGTATGGAGCCACAAAACCTGAGTACATAATAAACCTTCTAGTGTTTCTTTTTTATTCTATCCAAACCATGGCTCAGAGGTATTACTGGGGTGTTGGCACAATCATACATCATGGTCTAATTCATTTAATATGCCAGCATCATTTTCTGTCAAAGAAAAATGGAGAAGAAATTTTGGGACAAGTTTCTTGGCAAGTTCAAGAAAAACCTTAATATTATCAGAAGGATAATTCTAGCCCCATTCTCTCCTTCAACAAATCTGGAAATTTATGCCCCTGTAGAAGAACAAAGGGAAATGGAAAGAGAAAATATACCAAAAATAAGAAGGTGAGTGAGAAAGATCAAAACAACAGAGCCTTTTGTACCTATGAAGGAAATTCCTTCTTCTGCAGCAGCTTCAGGGGAGCCAATATATGTCTCTGATGATGATAGCTCACCCATGCAAGAGAAAGAAAGAATAGTAAGAATAAGCTCTAGAAATAAATACACTACTAGGAATTTTGAAATTCCCCAGAGAAAAAAAATTCATAAGAGGTCAAGGGAAACCCCATAGGGATGGAGTGAGTAGGAAAGGATGGAAGAAGAAGTTGCTAATATTTTGGGCAGCATGGCCATGACTCCTCCTGAGCCAAGTCAAGCTGAAATGGATAGAGGAGAGGAGATACTTGAAGAGAAATATTTTCAAGAATTGGATGAACCATCAGTATTACCACATGAAGAAGAAGAGTTGGCATCCAAAGAAGAAAAGTAAAATTTCCTTTGATAGAGGAAGAATGCCCAACTACTCAAGTAATTTCAGAGGAAGAAGAAAGACATCAAGTTAAATAGGCTCTGTTCTTGTCTAGAGTAGAGCTCATTATCAGAGAAAATGATGAGGAATTGGATTTCCTCAAACTCAAATTAGAACAAAGGGAAATGCTCATTTGAGAGCTAAAAACTCATCATGCAGCCATGACTAAGGAATTATCAACAACTAAGAAACAACTAATAGAAAAAGAGAAAGAATTTTAGACTTCTAGAAAACAGAGCACTGTGTCCATAGTCTCTGTACAGACTGAATTAACCTTTTTTCCACTCAAATAGCTATGGAATGAAACTTGTAGGGAATTCATAGAAGCCAAAACATCAAATGAAGAATTGAAGATCGAGATGGAAGAAGAGAAGAAGGCAAGAAAAGAATGGGAAGAAAAGTTTTATAAGGAGGAAGGAAATACATATAAATGTCTTGCAAAAAATTCATATGGTCAGTATTATGAGTGAAAAATTACATGCCTGTAGGAGGCCCTCTCCTACATATAGTGTGTTTTTAAAAGAGCAATTCATTCACTGGCAGCTATCAAGGATTTCATGTGGGATTCCACATGAACTAAAATATGAATCTGAATTCATGACAGCTTACTCTCTATCTAGTCTTGAGCAGAAAAATCTTCTGTGTTAATTTTATCTTTGTAATTTTATGCTAGAGAAAAACACAAGATTTATGATCAATTTGTATGTAGGGGAGATCCATCTCAATGCATTTGTCTTTATTCTACAAATCCAAATTTCATGGAAGGAAAGGGAATCTAAATTTTTATTGAAAGCTAGCTCAACAGGGCTCTGTATGAGAGCTCATTATGGTAAACCCTTTTCCTTCCTCACATGTTTTAGAACTCAAGTCTTTAATGAGAGATTCAAGACACATTATCTTGCCATTCTATAAAAGAGTATTGATGCCTTCACATCCCATGAGGAGGAAAATTTTGAAGATATTTATGAAGGATGCGAACTCCTTACTATTTCCTTGAGAAGAAGGGAAGTAATTTCCCCTACAAATCTGATCTGGAGTTCATAAAGGGAAAAAGCGTTATGCACAATAATTCCCCAAGTCAATTAAACCTATGGAAAAATATGGATGGGAATGCAAACAAGGGCCCCTCTACTTCTAACCCCCATGTCTCCTTGGAAAAATAGAGAACCTCAAGATCCTACTAAATTTGATGAATGGGAGAGGAAAATAAAAGTAGGAGTAGGGTACAATACATCTAAGTTTGAACATTGGAAAATCTAGTTTCAGCCATTTGATTTGAGCAATCAAATGGAATGCAAAACATATAACCCCACTTTTGAAGAATGAAGTTTGTTAAGGGACTTATAAACAAGTATGTTTAGGGGAAATGATGATGCCATAATATGTCTGTAATGCCCATTTACTCAACCACTTGAGACTAAGAAATAACCTAGGGTTAGCTAGAAAATTATGGAATAATTTTTTTTACTAGAAGTGTCTACAACTAAGTTGCAAGACATCAGTTTGCACTAATAGGTTCTGGAACAAATCCTAATTACCAAAACACAAGTTTTCCATTTTTAACCTATATCAAGTTCACAAGGTTCCAAATTTAGGGTTACATGTTTTACTTAGGTTCTGGGAGCAATTTACCCCCATGCCTGCTCTCTAACAGGCTCAGAACTTCAACTATATTTTTCTCCTACTAAACACTTCCAAAATTTCCCTAAACCATTCCCAATGGATAGGAAATTTTCTCACCTTTCCGGTGATATAAATAAGTCCTTCTAACTCCTTACAGAACTCCAGTTATGAGTGGGCGGAGTTTCTAGGGTAAAATTTCCCTAGAGGGACACGTGGCAAAAGGAGGGGAAAAGCACCTTGGGTAGTTTGGCAGGTTGCGGGGTGGCACTTTTCCTTTTTCCCAACACATGGTTCAAAGGATAGAATCTCTCCACGCCCCCACGGGTCCCTAGGGGACACGTGTCAGATCCCGATTAGCCAAGCGGAGAAGGAAGATGGGGAAAGCAGAGCGGCGGGGTAATTTTTCTTTGTGCCAACAAGGAAAAAGGGGAGAAATTTCCACACACCAAAGAACAAGCCAAAGGGGGAGGTAGGAAACGTGGGCCGCAGGGGAGAAGTTTTAAGACTTTTTCCCCAAATGCCAAAACCAAAAAAAATCAAGGGGCTTCCGCCCTACCTGCCGCCACCCAAGAGTGTCACGTGGCACATTTTCATTGGCCGCAGGCTAGCGGGGTCAAAAAGGTAGATTTTCCCTAAATTTTCAAAGGGATAAAAATTTAAAATGAACCACGCCTCCACCTCAGCCCATAGAGGACACGTGTCACCAGCTGATTGGCTGTGGGCCAGCAGAGGAAAAATGAAAATTTTTCCCAAGTAAAATTTTCAAAAAGTTAAGTTTAAAAATTAGTCCACCCCTCCTGAGGTGCCATGTGGCAGGCTGATTGGTTGTGGGAGGGTGGGGGCCATGGACCTTTTTGGGAAATCTTTTTTCCAAAGGTCAAAATTTAAATTTTTCTATAGTTAGATTAAATCGTATTATTTTTTTTTTGAATGCCAAATTGAAGTAAAACTTCAAATGGCCATAACTTTTGATAGGAATGTTGGATTTGGGAAAACAAGGACTTTTCATAAAGCTCTCGATGCCCTCTTCACACAAAATATATACAATTTTAGAAATTTTGATGAAGTTTACTAAGGTCAATTTTGAAAAAACAATCTGCAGGCTCCTAATTAGTGAACTGGCAATTTACAACTTCTCGTTTCGATTAAATTTGAACTCCTCCTTCACTCAACATGTCAAACAGACATGGAGGATCAGTCTAGGGAGGGTTTAGAATGTTTTAGTGAAGTCAATTTGTTCATTTATTCAAGTTTGCATTTTTCCAACAGTTGATGGGAAAAACGACCGTGCAAGCTCCGATTTGAAATTCCTTGAGTTTTAGAGATTCATTCTTGACTGTTTTAGTGAATTTGGGTTCCTTAAGTCTTCCTAAGTATAAATTTCAAGTTTCATAACTTATTGTTGAGTGTAAGGTTGAACTGCTCATTTTTATTAAAATGTGCATTGCCAGATTTGAGTTTTAAAACAGTGAGCTATTTCTTTTAATTTGAGTAAAAATTGGGTCATTAGATGTATGCATAGATTTCTAAAATTTTCCAATGCATTTGTTTGGTAAATCATCCAATCAATTCTAAATTAAGATGCATTTATGATATCAATTTTAATATACATTTTACAAGCTTATCACATTGTCTTTCTTTCCCACGCATTCCTTCTTTCTTTTCTTTTCAATCAACAATTAAATTTCAACAATAATTCAAATCTAATGTGCAGTACACTTTTGAGAAGGAATGAAATCTTTCATTGTTCATTTGTTTTCAAATACAATGCATACAATAACAACACTGTTTTCTTATTTCTCATTCAAACAGAATCTCATTCTTGGACAGCAATTGAATCTAGTATACATTACAAGTTTGAATAGATATTGTAAATTTTATTTATCAACAATTACATCTTACAACTTTTCCTCTATTCATAATTCAATAACACTTTTACAACTGATCTCTTTTCCAATTTGAATTGGTATCAAATTTCAATTTACAAAGCATGGAATAACATTTACATTTTCTTTCCAAAATAAAACAGAGATCAAATATACTTCTTCTTTACATTCTCAATTTCAATTTCATCTTCCATTCTGATTCAATAACTTCACATTACAAATACAATACATCTCATCCACTCAAGGTGGGAAAGGTTACATTAAATTACTCAAAGGGAGATGACTGTCAAACTATGAAATTCCTTCTCCAAACAGCAGCATGTAAGTTTCTTCTTCTTTTTAACTTTGATCACAACAAGGAAGGGGGAAAGGAAATGCTCTCCACCCAACCAAGACATCCAATGAGAAGGGAGAATCCATCCTTCCTCATTGGCCCCCGAGCCCCAACCATATTGAAATGGAGCATGAATATCAACACATGGCAACATAGGCTTCTTTCACATACAAGCAACATTCACATTGCATACAACATTAATAAAATACATAGTCCAACAAGATAGCAGTTCCCAACTACATTTGTAAACATACACACAATACATAGGCTTGGTCCAAACAAGCCAACAAGAGCAAGAACTATGGGGAACTCCTTATGCCTCCCAATTTGGAATTGGGCATCCACCAAAATGCATACCACCAATAAACATATCAACCCCATAAACCTTATATCTCCCAACCCCTCCTTATGCCCCCCCCAAGTTTATCCCTTATGCCCCCCCATAGTAAGAAATGCAAGCAGTTTCTTTTCCAAGGTGGATCCCAAAACCAAAACTCCCTCCTTAATAAAACAGTGCCATTGGCAATCCCTTATGCCCCCCATATGAAATCCCCATAGCCTTCTCCTACACCATGCCCTAAGCATTCTACCCAACCAGCCAAGAATACAAGACACATTCACCATTTAAACATGCATGCAAGAGAAAGAAAAACAACATTTAAAAAGGGCAAGATCCTACCTCTCCATAATGGAGTTTGTTCCCAAAACACAAGCTCTTCCAATGCTCAAAATGTAGTCCAAAACAGAAACACCAAGCATGAAAATGAATTTCCAAACTCCCTCCACAATTAAGACTCCAAACAGCAATAAAAATTTGACCCAAAGATGAAGAAAAAAGTTTCAACAACCTCCAAATGAGCAAGAAGCTTCACTTTATAGGAAAGGAAAGAGAGAGGATGATGTGGATCCAAATGGGATGCCACATCATTTTTCCTCATCCCCAAGAGAAAATCAACATCAACAAACAAATCACAATAAATTAAACATGACAAAATCACTTACATACTCCAATTCAACCCATACTCCAAAAAGGACTGCATTAAAAATATGTAAGGGAAGTGCAATTAAAACTTACAAATGTCATTTCAAAATGCATTATAAATGCCTATATTTAACCTCCAAACCATAGGCATGGTTGGTGGATCATTTTAAGAGGTGTGGGACAAGTTTAACTTGTCCCACAAGCCTCCAAATTTGGCCTCCAAGGTCAAATTCGAATTTCATAAAAGATGGAGTGTTTGACCTTCCAAAATCTGCCTTACAAGACTCTTACATCTTTCTTACGCATTCTTACATATTAACTTACACACTCTTCCAACATTATTATTTAAACTCAACAACTTTATTAATTACATTCCATGTCCCAATTAAATTTAAATAAAGTTTAACTATATGACTCTCACATTAAAACTATCACATTAAAATTAATTAAAAAAAGAACACATTACAAATAAAAATACATACAACAATAATAAAAAGGAACACATAATTAAAACACATATCCCATGGTCACATATAATGGAAATTCCCCCCATGGGAAATTCCTAACATAACACAAACACACAACACACAACACAGTTGCCATGGTGACCTTGTTGATTTCACCCGGAATTTCAATATGGTTAGTCTCCAAACCCCCGAAATTGTTGTGATTTTTAACCTACAAAATGCAAATACCTCCTTTGGCCTGATGGCCATATCAGACATCCAAAATGATATAAACAATATTTCAAAATCATCTAAACACACAAATCACAACAATATCATTAATTCAACATTATCATTTTTAATTAAATAAATCAACTATATCATCATCAGTAATATTCCAACTAGGTCTACTCAAACATCCAATGTCATAAGTCCAAATCAACATCCATAATATATCCATGTCAAAAGTATATCATCAACCACATATAAACATGTCTCTAGTAATCATCAAGCATAATAACTGAATCCAGATCAATAATAATCCATGATCTAACATCTAACCATCATACTAAAACAAACATAATAGTGTCCATAATATGATCAATAGTATCAAAATCAGTATCTAAAAGTGTCAAAGGGAAGTGGGCACTACATCCCCCTCCCCTTAGACTTGAATTCCTCCTGGAAGTCACTGGAAAAAATGTGGAAACTACACTCGTAATACTGTGGCATCCTCCCAAGTGGCTGCAGTCTCATCATATATGTCCCACTGCACCCGTACCTGATCAATCTCTCTACCTCGAAGGCCCAGGGTCCTACGATCTATGATATGGATGGGCTCCACCATCACCTGCCCCTGATCTTGCACCTGTAATGATGTCCAGTCCAACACATGAGAAGGATTTGTAATGTACCTCCTAAGGACAGAAACATGAAACACATCATGTACGTGAGACAAGCTGGGTGGCAATGCTAGACGGTAGGCCAAAGGGCCGATACGCTCCAAGATCTCAAAGGGACCAATGAATCTAGGAGCTAACTTAGAACCTTTTCCATAACGGATAGGGCTCTTGTGTGGTCTAACACAAAGGAACACCTTCATGCCCACATCAAAACTATGATCAATCCTATGTTGATCCACATACTTCTTCTGCCTGTCCTGTGCCTCCTGCAATCTCTGCCTAATCAACACTACCTACTGCTCCATGTCCTACAAAAGAGCTGGTCCAAGAGATACTCTATCCTCTAACCTATCCCAGCTAAGGGGTGTCCTGCACTCTCTACCATATAATGCCTGAAAAGGAGCCATGCCTATAGAACTCTAAAAACTATTATTGTAGGCAAACTCCACTAAGTACAGGTACTCCTCCCACTTAGACTGCTTGATCCATCACGTACATCCTGAGCATATCCTCCAAAATATGATTCACTCACTCAGTCTGTCCATCTGTCTTAGGGTGATATGTTGTGCTGAAGTTAATCCTTGTCCCAAGGACATACTGCATGGTAGTCCAGAAATGTGAAGTGTACAAAGGATCACGGTCACAAATGATCTTCTACAGGATCCCATGCAACCTGGCGATCTCATCCAAATATACTCATGCCACTTGCTCTAGCTGTATAAGTGGTCTTCACTAGAGAAAAGTGAGCCACTTTTGTCAATTTATCAACCGTGACCATAATGGCATCGTGGTGATATCTCGACATAGGTAGTCCAACAATGAAATCCATGGAAATGGTGTCCCACTTCCATTCCAGTATGGCATGAGGATAAAGAAGACCTGTTGGATGTTGATGCTCAGCCTTAACCCTCTGGCACTCTAAACACCATGACACAAACTGAGCCACGTCTCGATGAAGTCCTCTCCAGTGATACAACTATCGTAAAGTGGCATGCATCTTCTTCACCCCGGGATGGGCTGAATAGGGTGCACGATGTGCCTCTACCAAGATGTCCTACCTCAAGCCTCCATCTCTGGGAACATATATCCAGCCTCTATGTGTATGAGAAGACCATCTGCCTCTAAGGTGAAACCATCAAACTTCCCCTCAAGGGGTCTCTGTGACTCTATCTCTGCTCGAGCCGCAATGTAGAAGCTGTCAAGAGGAAGCTGCTGAAGAATCCTTCTCCGCAAATATGTGCTCACTGTAGTGGCCATAGCCACATGCCTCCATCTACTGAAGAGTGTCTACTACCACATTCTCCTTCCCCTTCACATGCTCTATCTCCATGTCATACTCACAAAGCAACTCCATCCAACACCATTGACGAGCGTTTAGATTGGGCTGCGTGAAGAGGTGGCGAAGACTCAAATGATCTGTCCTGAGTGTGAATCTCTATCCAAGAAGAAAATGTCTCCATCTAACCAAAGCATGCACAACTGCCACAAGCTCAAGATCATGGGTAGGATAATTAAGCTCATGATCCTTGAGTTTGCGAGACTCAAAAGCTATAACCCTGCCATCCTGCATCAACACACCTCCAAGCCCTACTAAAGAAGCATCTGTGCAAATAAAGAACTCACCCTGTGGATCTGGTACTACAAGAATGGGTGTTATAGTGAGGCACTCCTTCAGTGTCCTGAAGGCCTACTCACATATATAAGTCTAAAAAAACTTCTTCCCTTTCCTCTGAAGGGAACTGATGGAGTGCACAATCCGAGAGAATTCCTGAAAAAATCTCTTGTAGTACCCTACTAAACCCATGAAGCTTGCGCACCTCGGTCACTATAGTGGGTGCTGGCCAATCCATAATGGCTCTAATCTTGGAAGGATCGACTGTGATACCTTCCCCAGAAATAATATGACCCAAATACTGCACCTCTGTCTGGAAGAAAGCACACTTCTCCAAGTTCCCGTAAAGCTGCTGCTCACGAAGACACTGAAGAACCTGTCAAAGGTGCCCCTCATGCTCCTCATGTGTACATGAGTATATCAATATGTCATCAAGGAAGATGAGCATGAAGTGATCTAAAAAGGTTCTGAATACCCCATTCATCAAACTCATAAACATTGCAGGGGCATTCGTCAAACCAAAAGGCACCACTGTGAACTCATAGTGCCCATATCTCATGCGGAAGGCAATCTTATGAATGTCCACCTCCAAAATCCTCAATTGATGGTAGCCTGACTTGAGATCAATCTTAGAGAACACCATGGCTCCCTTCATCTGATCAAATAAGTCATCAATGCGAGGAAGAGGATAACGATTCTTGATCGTTACCTTGTTCAACTGGTGGTAATCAATACACAACCACAATGATCCATCCTTCTTCTTCACGAAGATCACTGGTGCACCCCAAGGGGATACACTAGGATGGATAAGGCCCTTCTCCAAAAGGCCCTCAAGCTACAACTTGAGCTCACAGAGCTCTGGGGTGGTCATCCGATAAGGTGCCCGTGAGATAGGCTCTGCTCCAGGGACTAGGTCTATATGGAAATCAATCTCACATGGGGGTGGCATCCCCGGTAGCTCCCCTAGAAAAATATCAGAAAACTCTCTCAAGATGGGATGATCATCTAGTGATGGTCCACTAGACCCATCCTCTGACCTGTCACTAACTGTAACAGCATACATCTGACAACCCCGTCGTACACACCGCTTAAGCTACATAGCAGAAATGGTGTGAATAGAAATGGGTCTCCTGACTCCCGAGATCACTGACTCAACTCCTGAATCATCTGTACAAGCTATAGTATTATGATAGAAATCCATCTTGGCCCTATGTGCAGATAGCCAATCCATACCTAAAATGACTCCATACGAGCCCAAAGGAAGAATACAGAGATCTGAGGTAGTGGTGAAAGGTCCCAAATCCACTACACACTCCTTAACTAAGGATTCCATGGAGATCTTGGCTCCAGAAGCCATCTCGACATCCCAACTAAGACCCTACCTAACTGCCACCAGCCTACATCACTCTACTAAAGATGGTGCAATGAAAGAATCAGAAGAACCAAAATCAAACAATATAGAGGTAGGAATACCACCAATGCTACCTGTGGTCTCAATGACTGTGCTCTGGTGCTCTGCCTGGTAGTTCTCAACCACTGCATAGATCCTGTGGCTGTGTCCCATGTCACCAACTGTCAGCTCAAAAACTGGTGCCTTACCCTTGTTAGGGTTCTGAGGGAAATCTCTCCAGAAATGTCCAGCTACTCCACATCCAAAGCAACCACCTGATCCTCTCCAAGGAACAACACCTCCAGTAGGTGCCCTAGAAGTTTGTGGTGTGGATCCTGATGATCCGGCTATGGTCTGTTGTGGCCTTTGCTGGCGAGCTCTAGCTGACTAAGCTCTAGGTCCACCCTGTGTCCTGATGGGACCCCTAGGAGGAGGCCCCATGCTCTGACCTCTCTGTGCATCAGCTCTCTATGGAGGTCTATATGGTGGGCGACTGACTGTTGCTACTGCTACTGTGGCCTAAAGGATGACTGTGCTGAATGCTGACCACCATGAGGAAGAGGTACTAAACCTCTCAATCTACCATCCTGCATCTGCTGAATGTAGCTCTTGACTCGGTCTCTAGCCTGCTAGGTTTTACCCAAAGTCAACTCTGTAATATAGGCCTTCTCCATGGCCTCTGCTAAATTCTATGGATAGTGAATCCTTACTGCACCTCCAATGTCCAAATTCAATGCCCTAGATGAACCTATGAATCCACACCTACTCATCCTGCATGTACTCTACATACTAAAGTAGATCTAGAAATCTACTCTCATACTCTGCTACTGAAAGGGTAGCCTGTCGGAGGTCATGGAACTCATCAATCCTCTGCTGGATGAACCTCCATGATAGATATCTACTCCTAAATCTCTCCTCAAATAGCTCCCAAGTCACTGTCTCTGAATCTACATGGAGCTTCTACTCCTCTATCCTCCACCATACTCCTGCTCCATCCCTTAGTAGATGGATCGCAACACGAGCTTTCGTGTTGCTAGAACAAGGACAAATCTTGAAGCAACCGCTCAAGCTCACTAGCCAGGCCTCTGCCTGAAATCCACCTATATCACCTGAGTAATGTGAGGGCCTAAGCTTCAGGATCTCCTTGATGTGATCTGTTGTTGTGGTTTGTCAACCTCTAGGCCTCTCTGTAAGCTCATCCCTAAGCCTAGGGCTCCGAGACCTCTCTCTCTGCTCTGGAACTCTGTCACCCTATCTCCTCGGTGGTGAATCTACTCTGGCTAACTCCGCATGGGAGTTCTCTCCTCTATGCTCCTCACTGAGTCAAGGGGGTACCTGAACCTTTGATAGAAGGAGCTCAATCATGACTAGTTATTTTCCCTCCACCTAATCCTCTGTGTAGAGCGGCATTAACATCCCTAAGGGTCTGTAGAATCTGAGGTAGAATGGCTGCTACACCCTAATCTGGTGGTGGTGGTGGTGGTGGTGGTGGTGAATCTGAGTCTCTGTGAAGGTTCCTCTCGCTCCATCTATGCCTCCTACATAGACCAAAGTGAGAGTCAGTTCATTTGTTAAGTTATACAACTTTCATGTTTACTAAAACACATACAAATTCTTGCTAAGTTGTTTTCTAGATTTTCAGTGTGCTAGGTTTAAGTTTTCATGTCTCAAGTTTTCTAGTGTGCCCAATGGTCTAAACCTTTGAACCACTACTCTGATACCAAACTGTAGTGCCCATTTACTCAACCACTTGAGACCAAGAAACAACCTAGGGTTAGCTAGAAAATTATGGAATAATTTTTTTTTTACTAGAAGTGTCTACAACTAAGTTGCAAGACATCAGTTTGCACTAATAGGTTCCAGAACCAATCCTAATTACCAAGGCACAAGTTTTCCATTTTTAACCTATGTCAAGTTCACAAGGTTCCAACTTTAGGGTTACATTTTTTACTTAGGTTCAGGGAGTAAATTACCCCCATGCCTACTCTCTAACAGGCTCAGAACTTCAACTAGATTTTTCTCCTACTTAACACTTCCAAAATTTCCCTAAACCATGCCCATTGGATAGGAAATTTTCTCACCTTTTCAACCATATAAAGAAGTCCTTCTAACTCCTTATAAAACTCAAGTTATGAGTGGGCAGGAGTTTTGGGGTAAAATTTTCCCTAGAGGGGAAAAAACACCTTGGCAGTCGGCACGGGGAGGAAAGGATTGGGAAAATTTCCTTCCTTGAGCGCAAAAGTGAGAATTTTTCCAACCCATGGTTCTGGATAGAAACTCTCTGTGCCCCCGTGTCGCTCCCAAGGGGACACGTGTGCGGGGATCCTAAAAGCGGAGCGGCAGGGAACAGATGGGGAAAGTAGAATTTTGCAGCTTTGCCAAAATCCCAAAGGGGAAAAATGGGTGTGCGATGTCCAACGTGCCAAGGAGAAAGGACAAGTCTGAAGGGGTTTCTTAGGTTGCGGGGATGCGGGCCAACAGAATGGGAAAGTTTTAACTTTTTCCCCAAATGCCAAAAAAAAAAATTTAAAGGGCTTTAAAGGTCCTAAAAGACTTGCCACCCCAGAGTGCCACCGTGGACACGTGTCAACACCTCATTGGCTTCAGAGGTGCGGGGCCGTGGAGTTCAAAAGGTAAATTTTTCCTAAAAGTTTAAAGGAATGGTTAAGTTTAAAATTTATCGCAACCTCCGCCCACCAAGGACATGTGTCAGCACGTGATTGGCTGTAGGGCCATGGGGTTGCGGAGGAAAAATGAAAATTTTTCCCAAGGCCAAATTTTCAAAAAAGTAAAGTTTCAAAAATGGTCGGCCCCTCCAAAGTGCCATGTGGAAACATCTAATTGGTTGTGAGGGGTGGTGGGGCCATGGACTTTTTGGGAAATTTTTTTCCAAAGGTTAAATTTTTTATTTAGATTAAACAGTATAGATTAATTTTTGGATGGCCATTTTGAAGTAAAATTCAAATGGCCATAAATTTTGATAGAAAAGTTAGATTTGGGAAAACAAGGACTTTCTGGAAATATCTTCAGATGTCCTCTTTGCACACCAATCATCAATTTTGGAAATTTGATGAAGTTTCAAAGGTCAATTTTAAGAAATTGATCTACAGGCTTTTAATATGTGAACTAACAGTTTTTCAACTTATCGTTTCGATTAAATTAGAACTCCTCCTTCACTCAACATGTCAAAAATAGACATGGAGGACTAGTCTAGGGAGGGTTTAGAGTGTTTTAGTGAAGTCAATTTATTCTTTTGCACAAGTATTGTGTTTTTCCAATAGTTGACAGGAAAAACGACCGTGCAAGCTCCGATTTGAAATTCCTTGAGTTTTAGAGATTCATTCTCGACTGTTTTAGTGAATTTGGGTTCCTTAAGTCTTCCTAAGTATAAATTTCAAGTTTCATAACTTATTGTTGAGTGTAAGGTCAAACTGCTCATTTTTATTAAAATGTGCATTGCCAGTTTTGAGTTTTAAAACAGTGAGCTATTTCTTTTAAATAATCAAGTTTTCATTAGATGTATGCATATTTTCTAAATTTGTAATTTTGTTTGGAAATGTCATATTCATTCTAAATTTAGTGCATTTCTGATACAATTTTTTATATATACATTTTAAAGCTTACACATTGTCTTTCTTTCCCACGCATTCCTAAATTAAATTTCAACAATAATTCAAATCTAATTGCAATACACTTTTGATAAGGAATGAAATCTTTCATTGTTCATTTGTTTTCAAATACAATGCATACAATACAACACTATTTTCTTATATTTTCATTCAAATAGAATCTCATTCTTGGACAACAATTGAATCTAGTATACATTACAAGTTTGAATAGATATTGCAACTTTCATTTATCAACAATTACATCTTAAAACTTTTCCTCTATTCATAATTCAATAACACTTTTACAACTGATCTCTTTTCCAATTTGAATTGGTATCAAATTTCAATTTACAAAGCATGGAATAACATTTATATTTTCTTTCCAAAATAAAACAGAGATCAAATATACTTCTTCTTTAGATTCTTAATTTCAATTTCATCTTCCATTCTGATTTAATAACTTCACATTACAAATAAAAATACATCTCATCCACTCAAGTGGGAAAGGTTACATTAAATTACTCAAAGGGATATGACTGTCAAACTGTGAAATTCTTTCTCCAAACAGAAGCATGTTGAATTCTTCTTCTTTACAACTTTGATCACAACAAGGAAGGGGGAAAGGTAATGCTCTCCACCCAACCAAGACATCCAATGAGAAAGGAGAATTCATCCTTCCCCATTGGCCCCCGAGCCCCAACCATATTGAAATGGAGCATGAATATCAACACATGGCAACATAGGCTTCTTTCACATACAAGTAAACATTCACATTGCATACAACATTAATAAAATACACAGTCCAAAAAGACAACAGTTCTCAACTACATTTGCAAATCATACACACAATACATAGGCTTGATCCAAACAAGCCAACAAGAGCAAGGACTATGGGGAACTCTTTATGCCTCCCAATTTTGGAATTGGGCATCCACCAAAATGTATACCACCAATAATCATATCAACCCCATAAACCTTATATCTCCCAACCCCTCCTTATGCCCCCCCCCCCATAGTAAGTAAATGCAAGTAGTTTCTTTTCCAAGGTGGATCCCAAAACCAAAACTCCCTCCTCAATAAAACAGTGCCATTGGAAATCCCTTATGCCCCCCATATGAAATCCCCATAGCCTTCTCCTACACCATTCCCTAAGCATTCTACCCAACCAGCCAAGAATGAAAGACACATTCACCATTTAAACATGCATGCAAGAGAAAGAAAAACATACATTTAAAAAGGGAAAGATCCTACCTCTCCATAATGGAGTTTGTTCCCAGAACAAAGCTTTCCAATGTCAAAATGTAGTCCAAAAATAGACAAAGCATGTAAATGAATAAATCCCTCCACAATAAAGCTCCAAAACAGCAATAAAAATTCACCCAAAGAGGAAGAATAACAAGGTTTCAACAACCCCAAATCCAAGAAGCTTCACTTTTATAGGAAAGGAAAGAGAGAGGATGATGTGGATCCAAGTGGGATGCCACATCATTTTTCCTCATCCCCAAGAGGAAATCAACATCAACAAACAAATCATAATAAATTAAACATGACAAAATCACTTCATACTCCAATTCAACCCATACTCCAAAAGGGACTGAATTAAAAATATGTAAAGGAAGTGCAATTAAAACTTACATGTCATTTCAAAATGCATTATAAATTCCTATATTTAACCTCCAAACCATAGGCATGGTTGGTGGATCATTTTAAGAGGTGTGGGACAAGTTTAACTTGTCCCACAAGCCTCCAAATTTGGCCTCCAAGGTCAAATTCGAATTTCACAAAAGATGGAGTGTTTGACATTCCAAAATCTTCTTACACATACTCTTACAATTTCTTACACATTCACACACACTCTTCCAACATTATTATTTAAACTCAACAACTTTATTAATTACATTCCATGTCCCAATTAAATTTAAATACAATTTAACTATATGACTATCACATTAAAACTACCACATTTAAATTAAATTAAAAGAAAGAACACTTTACTAAATAAAATACATACAATAATAATTAAAAAGTAGCACATAAATAAAACACATATCCCATGGTCACATATAATGGAAATACCCCCCATGGGAATTCCTAACATAACACAACACACAAAAACATAACATAGTTGACATGGTGACCTTGTTGATTTCACCTGGAATTTTAATATGGTTAGTCTCCAGTCCCCCGACATTGTTGTGATTTTTAACTTGCAAAATGTAAATACCTCCTTCGGCCTTGTGGCCATATCAGAACATCCAAAATGATATAAACAATATCTCAAAATCATCTAAACACACAGATCACAACAATATCAATAATTCAACATTATCATTTTTAATTAAATAAATCAACTATATCATCATCAAAATCTATCATACTATATCTACTCAAATATCCAATATCATAAGTCCAAATTAACATCTATAATATGTCCATGTCACAACAGTAGATCATCAACCACATGTAGAAAATGTCTCTAGTAATCATCAATCATAATAACTGAATCCATATCAATACTAATCCATGATCTAACATCTAACCATCATACTAAAAAAAAGCATAGTAGTGTCCATAATATGATCAATAGTATCAACAATCAGTATCTAAAAGTGTCAATGTAGGAAGCATTCAGTATGTTTTCGGTAACATTTTTTCCCACACAACTTAGTTCCGGAACTTCCAAGTTAGTTCCGGAACTCCATCATATAGTCATCATCTAGCTCTAGAACTTTCAGACTTAGTTCCGGAAATCCAGTATTTTGTTCCAGAATTTTCGGACTTAGTTCAAAAACTCCTGGATATATCTCTGAAACTCTCATGGTTTTGATCCTTAACAATTTCCTATGGTTCTGGAACTTCTCTGAAGTTCCAGAACCGATGGGAGTTATATATTCTAACCACATCCACAGATTTTACATCCACGACCCTTTCAATCAGGAAAGGATGAGAAGATTTCTGAATGTAGATCCAGGGAGAGTTATCTTACAGTTATCTGATCAACTGTAATCTAACTCAGCATCTATTCTGAGCATGATTAAATTTCATCAGAATTGTTGAGACAAATGTGATTATAAAATGTATATAAAATCAAACCTGTAGTAGATAGATATAGATAGAATATGATATGAGATAGATATAGAACAGAGAAGAGAAATAGACTGAGTACTCAGATCCAGTACATTTTGTAATACCGAATATTTTATCAATAAAATAGACATTCCTATTTGAGATAATTTTGAGTTGTTAAATCCTAATTTGAGGAGGAGCAAGGGCCTGTCATCACCAATCCGGCACTATGATAATTCTTCATCGGGAACTCCTTGCGCTATGATTATTTACTAATGCACAGCCTTTAGTTTGGTGGATGTAATCTGGAAACAAAACAACAACATAACACAAGAATACCATCGACTATTATAAGACAGAATGATGACAAATCTGAAATATCAAAATAAATTATAATATTAACATGAAACTATTACAATCTCACCCATGAGGTACTTCAAGTGTTATTGACTTCACTTGCCTTTCACCAAGACTATGGGAGAAACTTTACAATTACACCTCTTAATGGCTTCTTCAACACACCTTTAAACTGATGGCTTCCTTCGCACACTTCCTACATTATTTCTCACTACTTCCTTCTATGCTAAATGAGGGGGTTAGCCTCTCTATTTATAGAACTTCCAGGCTTATCCATCTTATCTCTAAGATAGGATAAAAAATCCACTCTGACGAATCATATTCCATACCTTAACTCTTATCTGTACATGTAAGCTTATCTTCTAAGATAAGATAAACCTTATCATTTTACATGGGTTCCACATTTTTAGACTTTTTACAAATAAAATACACAAAATATTTATGACCTCACTCCTTGTCCTTATTACCAATATAATATTTCTAATTCCTAATCACATAGACCCTAATTCTCTAATTACCCAAACTTTGACATTTTAACATTACCGGACCAGTTACGACAAATATTTACTTTTTACAACATTCCTATTGTACTTTGACTATTACCGTACTCCACATTATTGGCGGCACCGTACTGATGGCGCCGTTATCTTCTATCAGACGCTACTACTAATTATACTTAACAACATCATACATTAATGAAATAGAAATTACGGAGGAAAATTTTAGTGTCGACATCTTCCCCCTTCCTAGCTTCTACTCCGTCCTCGGAGTAGACTATTCTGGTGCTTGGAAAATCTTCAACTTGTCGTGGTTGACCCATTTCGTAATGGGAGTGCCATCCAATTCCTCCAGTCGGTACGTACCATTTTCATGCACAGCTGCTATTTTGTAGGGCCCCATCCATTTTGGAAGAAATTTTCTCTGTCTTCTTTTTTTGTATCTGGAATCATATACTAGAACCAAGTCATTCACATGAAATGGAGACCACCAGATCTTTTGATCAAAGTATTCCTTCTGCTTCATTTTCTTCTTATGGCTTGTATCCTTTGCTATTTCTCTCATTTCCTCCAGCAAATGAAGATGTACCAACCTTTCTTTTACTGAATCACTTTCATCCATCCTTTCATTTTTCATAACTCTCACAGTGGGAATATCAAACTCAATAGGAAGAATTGGATCAATGCCATAGGCCAACTAAAATGGGGAGTATCCTGTTGCTGACTTTGATGTTGCCCTATATGCCCACAATGCTGCATGAATCCTTTTATCCCATTTATGTACCTGCAAAGCTACATCTTTTGCTAGAATTTGACACAACACAAAATTTGTTCATTCCACTTGTCCATTTGTGCTTGGCTTGTATGTTGTTGCCTTCCTGTGCTTAATAGAAAACTTATTGACTAGGGCTTCTACCACCTCATTAATGAAGTGGCTTCCTTGATCTGTTACAATTTCTAATGGGCAACCAAATCTGGTGACAATGCGTTCATACATGAACATTGCCACTTCATCCATGGAAGCTGTTTTTAATGGCCTAGCTTCAACCCACTTGGTTAAATAATTTGTGGCAACTACAATATACTTATTTTGGCGTGATGTAGTTGGAAGTGGACCTACAATGTCTATTCCACACTTTTCAAAGGGACCAAGGGGAAGAATAGGACATAATGGAGCTGATGAAGTCTTACGGTTAACATGTGTTTGACAAATATCACGTGTCTTACAATAATTATAACAATCTTTAAAAAGAGTGGGCTAGTGATAACCTGCATCCAAGATCCTTCTTGATGTAAGTTGTCCAGAGAAGTGCCTTCCACATGTACCATTGTGGAATTCTTCTAGCAGTTCCTTCCCTTAATCATGTCCAACTGCCCTCTTGTACTGTCCATCAGGTCCTATTCGAAATAATACTCCATGCAGAATAGAATATGGACGACTGGCTTGAGTAATCTTTATCTTAGTCTTTGCATTAGCACCATCAGGAAACTTGAATTCATTCAGATAATTCCAAATATCTATGTATTCACTAGGGATTGTGTCAAGGGATAACAAGGCTGCATCGGGGAAATCATCATCATCACAAGATGATCCTAAACCATCATAGGCTTGAGAGAGTGCATCTGCATTGACATGCTTCTTTCCTGGCCTATCTATAATATCAAATTTAAATTCTTGTAGCAAAATTATCCATCTTGCTATCCTCCCTGATGGGTTAGGCTTATTTACAATATATTTTAGAGCCTGATGATCTGTTACAACTAGCAATTTTTGCCCTAGCAAGTAATTTCTAAACTTCTTTACAGCAAAAATGATATCCAGAGCCTCTTTTTCAGTTACAGTATAATTTACCTCAGCACTGCTCATTTGTCTGCTCCCAAAGTAAATTGGATGTTCATTCCCATTTTCATCCTTTTGGCTCAAAGTACTTCCTAGTGCTGTATTTGAGGCATCAGTGTACACAATGAATGGCTTGCTCTAATCTGGATTCTTCAAAATAGGTGAAGACACCAGGGCTTCCTTCAGTTGTCCAAAAGCTTCATGCGCCTTATTTCCTGGTTCATAAGTAACATCCTTCTTCAAGAACTAGGTTAGTGGCTATGCAATCTTTGATAAATTCTTGATGAACCTTCTATAGTAACCCACATGGCCTAAAAATGATCTCAACTTACTTCTAATAAGAGGAAATGGTAAATCTTTGATTTTTGAAACTTTATCAGGATCAGTACCAATACCATCTCTGGATACAACATGCCCTAAAAAAACGCCTTTAGAACATCAAAAGACACACTTTGTAGGGTTTAGTGAGGCTTTTGCTTCATCTAACCTTTGAAATGCTGTCTATATTTGGTGCAGGTGGTCCAACTTGCTCCCATAGATGTAAAAATCATCCAGAAATACTCTAATGAAGGTCCCAATGTAGGGTTCGAACACCCTATTCATCAAACGCTGGAATGTTGCTGGAGCATTACACAACCCAAAAGGCATAACTCTATAAGCAAACGTTCCCCAAGGAGTGGTGAACGTGGTCTTCAGCTGATCTTTCTCTGCTATACGAACTTGGTTGTAGCCGCTATATCCATCAGCAAAACTATAGCACTCCTGGCCAGCTACTTCATCCAAGATCTGATCTGAAAATGGAAGAGGGTAATGATCCTTCTTTGTTGCCTTATTGAGCTTCCTGTAATCAACACAAATGCGTAGCTTCCCATTCTTTTTTATTGAGATCACAATGGGAGAAACCCATTCTGAATTATCCATAGCAAATATGAATCCTGCATCAAGAAAATTATCTATTTCTTCTTTTACAGTCTTGGAAAAATTAGGATTCATTCTATATGGCATTTGCTTTATGGGCTTAGCACCATCTACCAGCTTAATACAATGTTCTACCCAACTTACTTGACGGAGTTCCTTGTAATCAAAAGTGAATAGGTGTATGTACCTTCGAAAGAGCTGGAGGTAGGATTCCTTCTCACTCTCCATCACAGCATCACCAATCTTTATTTGTTGGAGAAGATCATCAACTTCTTCTTCTGATAATTTTATGGGGTCATGAGTTGGTGTGACTGGAAGGATATCCATGACTAAAACATCCACCTCGTTTTCTTCATCTTCAGTATCCACTTCACTGGTACTAGAGTAATCAGAGGATGTCTAATCATTAGTTTCATCACTTGAATCCACAGGTTCTGCCTTATGATGTCGAGGGATCACATTTATCTTCACCCTCTCTCTACCACGTCCAAGTGTCATGAAACCTTCATTCCAGTAGTTTCTTGCATGAACTCTCCTTATCCATGGTCTTCCCAGCAGCATTGGGTACGCAACAGTACCATTTTTCATCAACTGAAAGTCTACCACACATACCACACCCATAACAGATATTGCCACATTTGAAACTACACCTTCTGGTTTAGTTTTTCCTTTATTTAATGACCTTAACATAAGTGTTGAAGGGCGATCAATTTTTAAACCCAACATATTCATTACAGACTCGGTCATTACATTAACTGCAGCACCTCCATCAACTAAGACATCATGAATTGAAATACCATTACATAATACCTCAGCTTGTGGAGCATAGGGATCTGCCTCTGCCTCCAAAACAGGGACCTCAACCTCCTTCCTTCTTCGAGCATTGAGTCCACCTCGCAACTCCCCCCTCTTCTCAGAAGACATAGCCAAGAGTTGACCATATGTAATATTTGCAGGCCTTTTGGACAGATTTTGCAAGATGGAGTATGGTCCTTGCCCCTGTGAAATCAGAAAATCCTGCACACCCAACTTTCTTCTCTTATGTTTCTTACTAGTTTCTTCTTTCATCTTCTTAGGATCATTTCCATCTTGATTATCTTTTTCTTTCTTTCTTTTTTGTTACAAACACATCTACTTCATTATTTCTACTCTTATCTACTATATCAAAAGAATTCACAGGTGCTTTTCCTTTATCATTATCTCCTTTACCAGATGTAGAAGCTCTATCTGGACAATTATACTTATAATGACCCTTTTTATAACAACCATAAAAAACAACTTCAGAAATATTTCTTTTTAGACCTCTATCTCCTCCCTGAGAACTAAATTCCTTTCCTTGAAGAAGATTAATAGTTAACTGACCCATCTTTTTGAGCAGATCTTCATACTCAGTAGATGTACTAGGAGAAATATTTGTGCTCACTGGGAGTGGTTGTGGATTCTGGACCAAAGGCGCTGGTGTAGGCTCTACTTTAGCCACAATTTCTTTGGGCTCCTCTTCCATGCTTTCTTCTTGCCTTCTTGCAATCTCCTTTGCTTTTTCAATGGTAGTTGGGCGGTCATACTTCACTCGTTGTCTAATATCTAGCTTCATCCCAAGAATGAAGTGCTTACAGAGGAGATTATCCACGCCATTCATCAACCCATCCGCTAGTCCCTCCTTCCGTATCTGGGCATCGAGCTTCCTCCTTAGCTCTAGAACACGAGCATGATAATCCCTTATCTTCTCCTTCTCTCCTTGGGATAGCTTTGTGATCTCGATCATGAGATCTGCATATTTCTGTTGTTCACCAAATTCTTCAAGAAAAATTTCAGTTAATAAATCCCATGAATTTTTCACATTATCACTTAGTGTTTCAAACCACCTAAGTGCTGAACCATCCAAAAAGGTAGGAAAAAAATTTAGTCCATTGTTCCCTTCTTATAAGGCCATTACAAATACAAGATCGCTTAAACTCTTGAATGAAAGAAGAAGCATCTTCATTAGATTGAGCTGAAAAAATAGGAATCTTTCCCATTTTCAAAAGTAACCACCGTGAAATACCAACTCACAAGTACAATCAACAAGACTTATGTGTACAAATAATTGGAATCACTATACTAGAAAGTGACTTTACACCTTTCTACAGTAAAATAGAAATGACCACAGTAAACTATGGTAAAACTTGACTTACTACGGTAAAAACTGACTTTACTGTGGTAAACACTATTCACGGTAAAAAGTGAAGTTACTGCGGTAAATACTATTCACGGTAAAAAGTGATTTTACTGCGGTAAATACTATTCCAGAAAAAATGACTTTACCATGGTAACTACTATTCATGGAAAAAATGACTTTACCATGGTAACTACTATGCACAGTAAAAACAAGGTTACCCTCTAATTGATTTTTGACTAAGTGGGAATATCTCTCCAGAAAATCCACCAACAAGGAATGGTCCCGGCAACGGAACCAAAATGTCATCACCAATCCGGAACTATGATAATTCTTCACCGGGAACTCCTCGTGCTATGATTATTTACTAATGCACAGCCTTTAGTTTGGTGGATGTAATCTGGAAACAAAACAACAACATAACACAAGAATACCATCGACTATGATAAGACAGAATGATGACAAATCTGAAATATCAAAATAAATTATAATATTAACATGAAACTGTTACAATCTCACCCATGAGGTACTTCAAGTGTTATTGACTTCACTTGCCTTTCACCAAGACTATGGGAGAAACTTTACAATTACACCTCTTAATGGCTTCTTCAACACACCTTTAAACTGATGGCTTCCTTCGTACACTTCCTACAATATTTCTCACTACTTCCTTCTATGCTAAATGAGGGGGTTAGCCTCTCTATTTATAGAACTTCCAGGCTTATCCATCTTATCTCTAAGATAGGATAATAAATCTACTCTGACGAATCATATTCCATACCTTAACTCTTATCTGTACATGTAAGCTTATCTTATAAGATAAGATAAACCTTATCATTTTACATGGGTTCCACATTTTTAGACTTTTTACAAATAAAATACACAAAATATTTATGACCTCACTCCTTGTCCTTATTACCAATATAATATTTCTAATTCCTAATCACGTAGACCCTACTTCTCTAATTACCCAAACTTTGACATTTTAACATTACCGGACCACTTACGACAAATATTTACTTTTTACAACATTCCTATTGTACTTTGACTGTTACCATACTCCACATTATTGGCGGCACCGTACTGACGGCGCCGTTATCTTCTATCAGACACTACTACTAATTATACTTAACAACATCATATATTAATGAAATAGAAATTACGGAGCAAAATTTTAGTGTCGATAGGCCCACTCCCCCAAGGACCAGGATATTCGTTTATTTGGCATTTATATTTCTTTAGCAAAAAGCTTAGATCTGTTAATTCTATATTGTTTTAATTCTTTCAGTTAAAATTTGTTGTATACTTGTTCCTGTAGGTGTTTAGATAGATTCTTATATTTCTTACAATCATTTTCAAGTATTCTAAATTGGGTGTGTTTACTTTCAAAAGCGCGTGTGTTTTTTTTCCAACATCAAGGGTGTTTCCATTGTGCACAGTGTGTTTACTTTCAGCAAGTTTTCATAGTTTGATTTAAATAATGTTTTACCAAGAAGTCCTTAAGACATTGAAGAGATCCCCTAGAAAATACAAAAATAACTACAGTCAAGTATTATATCGATAAAATTACTCTTGTTGCATATAGCTTTAGACACACCCTTGGTTTGATATGACATCAACAAGAAGTTAATTAAATGAAGGGAATAACGACACCCATCAATGTCTATTGTTGTAAAGGTGCATGGCTATTTTAAACATGCGGCCTATTTTGAGAATCATGTAAGTGGTGAAGGGAGTCTCCACACTTATAAATATGTAGTGAGTTGTGTATTCTAGTAGATATGTGTAGAGATAGACATAGATAGCTATTATGGAGTTATGCTGCTAGTTCTGATGCACACATAAGCTATGGTACCAATTATTATAAGAATCTTCTGTGTGTTTATTGTATTTAATATAATGGATAAAATTGGATAATCAATGGTGTCAGATGTAACTCGATTACTACACACATAGTTTCTTTATGTTATTATTTGATTCATGAATTAGATATAGAATATGTTCTATCTATGGAAAGATACAATGTTTATAGATCTGAATGCATTAACCCTTCATCATTTTCAAATCCTACACAAGTAACTCTAAGGAGTCTGGTACCTTTGCACACATTAGGTGAGTGCTCAGTCTAGGCTGAGTGATGTGTCAGTGCACCTGGGTTCTTCTTGGTAAATTCTAGGTTATATCATTGGTTCCATTGCTGAGACCTATTTTTCAATTGTTTTTAGGATGTTTCACGATGAATACATATCACTTGACTCTAGAAAAATTTATGGAGTGGAAAAAAGATCTAGAATAAGAGTACGCACAGAGATTCAACACTAGATCTGAGTTTGACGCATGCACATGGGTGGAGCAGAACCTATATGACTATTTGTATGAGAGATTATTTTCTATCTTTCCAGTAGAAATTTACAAGTGGTTGGTTGTTTATACGTCTAAATAGAACTGGAGATATCACACACTTGTCTAGAAGAAGGAATAATTTCAAGCCCTCTATGATGCTGATTTATTTTGGACGTACGATGTGTATACTTGGTTTTGTGGCATCTTGAATAGATATATTCTAGAGTACTCAATTTTTACCTATTCTTGTCCATAGGTAGCTGAGTTATAGTTTATATGGTATCCTTGGGGAACCTATTTACAAGGAATTCCACTAGCAATCAAGATTTTGATGGTAACCCTGAACTTGGAAGAAAAACCCATGGCTAGCTAAACCTCACGACGCATGGGGGAAGGAATAGGACAGGTGAAATATAGTGGACTTAGTAGAAGCAAAAAAGAGAGAAGAAATGAAACTTAAGTATAATGAGGCTCGTGAGAGGGAGATATCTAAGCAACGTGACATTGCAGAGTAGATGGCATTGAGGAGAGAGATGGCTCATGAAGGATTTGGATTTCATGTAGGAGACGTGAAGTCAGAGCATCAGGAAATACCCCATCTGGGAAATCATGATAGGGAACCCTCTTCAGCCTCACAAGGAATTGTGCTAGCAGATACGACCTGGGCCACAGGCATGCATCTGAACCTACCTTGCAACCTAGCCCTTGCACTTGGTTTTCCAGTATCTAGTACGACAAGTAGTGAACAAGATAATTTAGGCAGTGGGAGAGTAGGATTAATTCAGATAGAAAGCACATCAATGGTAGGGTAGACGTATTCATTATTGTTTGGGGTTACTTTTTATGGCACATCATCTGCACAAAATGCGAGCACGCAGAATGTTGGATTCACTTCCAGGAGTGGTACCACCTCACAGACCGTATGAGTTAGTTTAGTACTAATTTTGGGGCATAGGGAAGTACATATTTTGGTCCACTTCCAAGAGGAGGATTAGGAGGTATAGGTGGTTCTAGCTCCGGTGGATCTGGTGGTTCTGGAGGCAAAGGAAACATAGGAGGTTTTGGATTAGGTGGGAAAGGTTCACACCAACCCTAGAATATTTACATAGTAATGTCTCTTCATCTTCCAGATTATAGGGGCATAGAAGATGCTACTAAACATGTGGACATGTGTGAAATAATATGGCGCGTAAAAGGAATCATAGCTTCTGATTGCAAGGCAAGCCAATTTGTGACTACATTGCAGGGACGCACACATAGTTGGTATAGAAATTTTTACCCTGATCAAACTTGCGTGGATTATGCATCATTAAAATATGTAGTCTTAAAATAGTTTTATATCCCTAATTTTGAGTAGAAGAGTATAAGCATGCTCAAGGATATTAAAAAAGGAACTATTAAGAGTGTCTTGGAGTATAACACTCATTTCAAAACACTTTTATCTAAACTTTCTTATGATATTCACGCAATCCAGCACACACAATGGTTTTTTGGGGGGATGATTAGAATTTTATAAGGGCACTATCACATAAGACATACACTGATCCATGTGAAGCACTTGAAGCATCTTTACACACTGAGGCAGTTGGGAGTATAGACATTGGAGTCAACCCATTCTTGGAAGCATAGATTATAGCTATGGAAAAGTTGTTAGAGAAACTATTGGCAATTTCATTACATGAGACACGTATGGAGATTTGGTATACAAATTGTGAGGTGGAAGGCCACACCAAGGATAGTTTTCCCCGCATATCAGTATGTTCATTACTGCTAGACTGTGAGATATGTCATTTAAACCATGATGCTAGCCACTTTCCATTGCTACAATACGCGATAAGAACAAAAATGTCCTGCTATTGTAATATTTTCCACTTCATAACTCATGCTATCTAGGACTATATATTAATTGGTTAGATCCATGATGCTATAGATATTCATGTGAGACAGACAAGCATATCATATAACTCTAAGGGAAAGAATGAGAAATAGGATTGAGATCATAATCAAACATGCTATGACAAAATGATGGGCATTTTGAAGGATGATGCGGTAGAGGACGCAGATACCATGGAGGATTCAGATTCTGAGTCCATGGTGGTGGACGAGGTGAGTTCCCTCACGTGACATGCTTTACATGTGGATCCACTGACCACTAAAGGTGCGAATGTCCCTAGAATATTTCATGTTATTTTTGTGGAAAGAATCATAGCTATGAGGAGTTCCCAGAGTTTTATAAGCATCTTAGTAAGAAACATAAACAAGAAAACAAAGGCACAAATATGGTTATGATACAGTGGGCTATGGATAATCATTGGATGCCCAAATTGACTCCAGAACCTGAGGCATTAACCATAACTATTACTACATGTACTGAAGTGGCGTGTGCCAAATAAGTGTTGTAGTAGAATCCTACCATCACTAAAGAGGAGGTTTTACATGTGAGGTACCGCAGATCCTACCCATCAGAAGGAGGTTTATCAAGAGACCATGGAGGTCCTCAGAAATCTTTAGGGTGACATACCGTGTTTGAAATAGTAATCATGGAAGATAGAAAAAGGGAAAGAAGTAGGGAAGGTCCCATCTGATATTGATTACTTAAGGGAGGTGTGCAAAATTTTGTGCCAGGATAATATCATTCTGTTATTAAGGAATTGGCTAAAGGAAAACACTCCACGCACAAGTATTGAGATTGAACGATAGATCCTGCATGTAAATATTCCCCCTGATATCATATACTATGACAGGGAGATCACTTAGAATGTTTTTGTGGATGGATGGATTTTGAGCAATATATTGATTTACATAGGTGCAGAAGTCAATGTTCTTACTTTAGATGAATGGGTGCAAATGGGGAGACCTCCATTACAGGCATCTTCCAATGTGTTGTTTATGGATAATCAGACTAAGGCCACTCCCATATAAGTTTTTAAAGATGCATAGATTACTATACAAGGGGCCAAATTTACTGGGGATTTTTAGGTTTTATTACTTGCGGAAGAAGACTATTTTCCATCTCTGCTTGGGTGCCCTTGGTGTTATGAAAATAATGTTGATTTACAGTTCAACAAGGGATACCTCAGTTTTAAGAATAAGGAGGAACGAGTTGTAATCCCTTTAATTCATGTTAAATTTACATCGTATGTTGAGCCTTTGATTGAGGAAGATTTAAATGGGATCTATGTGCGCATCATTCAATACCTAGAGGTTATTGAGCCATATAAGGAATCCTTCAGTGGGAAGATTCACAATCTATTAGTGATATTATAATTATTTCTTGTGATAATTGGGCTCACGGTACTTATGAGATGGTAGGGCACGAAGTAAGAAGCATGTTTGCATGGAAAGGTGGAATTTGTTCCATTAGAAGAATAGGTAATAGGAATGTACCTTGGTACACTGGAGAAGAATATCCTAAATTATACCTATGATCCATGGAGGAGTAGTGGACAGAATAAGTTGAGAGAAGAAATATGTTATCATATACCCTACATGGTATAGCACTGCACTGGTGGGTGGTCCACAAAGATAATCTTATAGAATGGAATGATATCAAGATCTCTCTGTCTACTCAGTTTTACAGGAGCAATGCACCTACTCAAATTTGCAAATATCATGGTAATCAACATGTTCAGAACCATGTTCAGCAGTGTGAGAGACTCTAGACAAAGAGGTGGGAAACTTTACCATCTTCACTCTGGATGCACAAATTTTATTCCACTTTACAAGGTTTCACACACTCTTAGTTTGTATATGAGAAGCTACATAGAGAGACTGGAAATTAGTAGTATTTGATTTCAAGAATGATCCAGACTTTTGACTACTTCTCTATCAAACCTTCAGTAGAAGAGGCATTAAAGGTTATAAAGAGCTTAACTATAGGAGATAGTGGAAAAGCGGAAGAACTAATTCAAAATTTATTTGGTGAGACAGACTTAGGAGTGTGTTTTGATGAAGAAGAAGAAATAGAATCCATGTTACTTCTACATTCTTGCTTTGAGAAAGATAAAGGGAAGATGGTCTATGTAGTAGATGATGAAGAAGTATAAAATCTAGATTACGATCATTCAACAGGAATGTGTGAAGTCTTGGATAGTGTAGATAAGGATACACGTGCATATCATGAACCTATGAAGAAAAATAAAGTGAATATTGGCATGGATACTGAACCTAAGGAGGCCATAATTGGGGATTATTTGTCTGATTCTAAAGTGGAAAAAATCAGAGGGTTACTACGGGATTTTTAGGACTTACTTCCTAGGGGATATCATGAATTAAAAGGTGTGCATGAATCATTGGGAGAGATGAAGATCAAGCTTAAGGAAGGTGTACAACTGGTTAGGAAGAGACCCTATAGGATGAACCCTAACTTATGAGTCAAAGTTGAGGAAGAAATTGACAAAATGTTGAAATATGACATCATCAAGCCCCTAATAGATTATGAGTGGGTTAGCCCCATGGTTATCAGTATCATGAAGGATGGTCAGATTCAAATATGTGTGGATTACAGAGAACTGAATTTTACATGTGTAATTGATATTTTCCTACACCATTCACAGAGGATGTATTAGAAGGCATTACGGGGCGTGAAATCTATTCTTTTACAGATGGATTCTTGGGGTATCATCAGATCAAGATTGTGCAAGAGGATCAAGAGAAAATAACTTTCACCACTAAGTGGGGAAGTTTTGCATATACTGTGATGTCATTTGGTTTGAAAAATGCACCTGCTATATTTTCACACATAGTAGTTCAAGCATTCCAGGATTTCATCCACAACTTTTTACAAGTTTACTTAGATGATTGGACAGTGTATGGACTTGTTAAGGATCATTGTGAATTTTTTCACATAATGTTTGAAATATGTAGACAGTTAAACATATCATTAAACATAAACAAACATATTTTCTACACTATTTGGCACTTTGTTAGGGCATATAATCTACAAGGACAGTTTGTTGGTTGATCCAGCCGAAGGTTGCTATGAAGGATATTGGTCGTGTATAATAAGTTGATAGGTTAACAAATTATAAGATCAGTCTAGATTTTGTAAGAGAGAAGGTAGCGCTTATTAGCATTAGGAAATTGTAAGTCTTGAAGATTATATATTGATCTAACTAAGGTTACAGTTATTATATGCCTAGAAGAGCTTACAAGTCAAAGTGAAGTGCACGGATTCTTAGGTCACACTTGGTATTATAGAAAATTTATCAATGGATATGCTAACATTTCCACACCCATAGAAGAGTTACTAAAAGGAAAAGGGAACCACAGGAGCGCACATTCAAGACATTTATGGAGAAAATTACCACAGCCCTTATTCTACTCTTTTATTCGTGGGACCAGTCATTTCATGTACATGTCGACGCTTCTTACATGGCCATTAGCACAGAGTTGGATCATCCTGGAGAAGGTATTATAGATCATCATATTTGTTTTACAAGTATAAATTTAACTCCTACAGAGAATAATTATACAACTACTGAGCACGAACCCTTATCGATGATCTATGTGCTACATAAATTCAGACAATACCTGTTAGCAACACCATTAGTCTTTTATACCGATCACTTGGAATTGAAATACTTGGTAAATAAGCCTGTTTTACAAGGGCACATATGTAAATGGGTGCTTTTATTCCATGAATTTGATTTTCTAGTTGTGGTAAAACCAAAGAAAAGTAATTCTGGGCTAAACCATTTATCAAGGATACAGTCAGGGGAAGATGCAAAAAAAATTGAAGACATAATGCCAGATGCACAATTGTATAGATTACATCACGTGCCTTCAGACTTAGAGGATATTATTTTCTTTCTATGTACAGGTGTGGCACCAGAAGGACTAAACACCTTAGAGAAGAAATAACTAGCCATTCGTGTGGCACCTTTTATGTTAATCAGTGGTGACCTATATAAGTTAGGACAAGATGAAGTATGACACTGATGTGTCTTGGAGAATGAGCACGAAAATATCATGGAGGAGGCTCATGGTGGTATTACAGGTGGGAACTATGTAGGTGATGCCACTACGCATAAAATTCTACTTGTTGGATTATGGTGGGAGACCCTGTATAAGGATTGTAAGGCGTATTGCAATGCATGTGATCACTGTCAACACCTTGGAAAACCAAGGAAAAGAGATTAAATTCATTTACGACCTATTCCCTATACAGAACCATTTGAAAAATGGGCTATAGACTTTTTGGGTCCTAGTTTTCTAGCCGCGCATAGTACTGGATCACGCTACATCATCACTTGCAAAGAGTATCTCACAAGGTGGGCAGAAGCAGCACCCACCAAGGATTGTACAATAGCTACAACAGCTAGGTATTTATGGGAAAATATTCTTATAAGGTAATGGATGCCCACTAAGTTTGACCATTGATAGGGGTACACATTTTTTGAATGAGACAATCAGGATATTATTGGATGAATTTATGATTGTGCACCATAAAACTACACCCTATCATCCTCAGGAAAATGGTACTGTTGAGGCCTTCAACAAAATATTGAGCTAGATATTGGAAAAAAAATTTGATGTTGGAAGGAAACATTGGGACGATACAATTTCTGTAGTACTTTGGGCATATAGAATAACCTATAAAAGGTTGAACGAGGCCACACCATTTCAATTAGTGTTCGGCGCGGAAGTAGTTCTTCATATGGAATTCATGTTACCTTTTTTACGTATTACGCGCACTAGAGGTCTAGCTGATGATTAAGAGTTAGAAGAATGGATTGAAAATTTTATCAAGATGGATGAGAGACAAGAAATAGCACGTCGGAGTCAGAAGTAAGAAAAGGTTAGGCAGAAATCATAGCATGACAGACACATCAGGGACAAAAATCTTGAGATTGGACAGATGGTGCTTCTTTATGATTCTAAGTTTTTATGCCATCCTAGAAAATTTAAAGTACATTTGTTGGGACCGTATTTTATCACTCACATACTTGAAACAAATACTTTCTAGTTAGAGGCGCTTGGTGGAATACGGTTACCCGGTTACTTCAACGGGAGTAGGATGAAGCCCTACTATAAATAAGTCTTTTTGGTGTTTGTAATAAGGAAGTGTTGCCATTTAGATTAGGTTTTCAGTTATGTATTCCATTAATGTATTTCCTTCTTCGTTGCTATGCTTTTTCAATTTAGTTGTTGTTTTGTAATAAGTGCGTTTGCACGTCGGAAGCTAATTACTATTTGAAGAATTTTCATGCACAGAGGACTACACATACCATTTTTATGGGGTGGTTACTTATAAATAGGTACACAGCTATTGGAAAATGGGTACACATGAAGGAACAAACTACTACATGTGCTATTTTAACTTTGTAAAGTTGTTAGAAAGGATATTTCTTCTAAAACGAGGACCATAGATGAAGATAAATGAAGGAACAAGTATAACATGAGGTAAGAAGAGACCATGGAGACTACCAAGGGAAGGCATGGTGGCGAGGTACTCGGGTGCATAGGAGCGCGTTGAAGAGAATTCTGTGGCTAGAAGGTAGGAAGGAGAGCTATAAGGTTATAGCTTGGTCGTGAAGATGTACCGCATGGAAAGTGTGAAAATCATCAATTAATGAGAGGATTATTGATAGGTGAAGGAGCAATAAACTAAATTTTTGAAAATCTATATAAGGACGTGATGTGATTTCATTTTTACCATTTTAATCATGATAATTTGAATGAGCTAAGTTCTAATAAGCTAAGAAAATCATGTTAAGGTGCGAAGAGTGTGAAACAAGATGTGGAGGGTCGATTTTTGCACAGGAGAAGCTTGTGTCCCCATTGGTGAAGAGTTTGAGTAGAGAAGAGCATTGTGAAAGAGCTAGGGCATGTGATTTCAACTAGGGCATGCATATTTGAGCTAGGGTTTGGGCTTGCATGTTGCAGAAGATAGAAGGTGATCATTTGAGGACATAAAGTTGAGAGTTACAGATGGCACCAAGAAAAGAAACTATTGTAGGAGCCAAGGGAAAGAAGAAAGTGGAAGCAGAGGTTGAAATTACTCCTGAGAGTAATTTCTCAGAGATGCAATACCCACAAGGTGTGATAGTGGGATAAGAATGGGAGTCTCGTATTCGTAAGTGCAAAATAAGTGATTATAACAACCACACATCAGATAACAAG
Organism: Taxus chinensis; assembly: GCA_019776745.2. Lineage (NCBI taxonomy): Eukaryota > Viridiplantae > Streptophyta > Pinopsida > Cupressales > Taxaceae > Taxus > Taxus chinensis. Next base: position 293,115,663 of record CM034155.1, on the reverse strand, counting down.
AAGGATTTGGATGCATTGTTGAGTAGGAAGACAAACAAGCGCACAACAGAGGACATGCCAGTGTATGATGATGCTAGAGAGAATTTGTTAAAGTAGATTGGAGTTTACTAGTTGTACGAGCTATCATATTTTGGAAAATATGAACCTTTGTACCAGTGGTTGATGAGTAGAGTACATGAATATTTTTTATATTTCGCCAGATGGAGGGTAAGGATTACTGCAGCATTGATTTCAACATTGACAGGATTAAAGGGCATAGGAGAAGATCTGGATAGTTACTTGACAGATAAAGCAACAATCTTGGAAACATGAAAGGAACTGGGGTATAAAAAGGGTCCTCGTGGAATGGACATCGACAAACTGAAGAAGTACCCAGTGGTAGAAGAAGTTGTGCACCTGGTGACAAAGTTGAATGACCAGGAGAGATGGTCGCAAGTGAACACAATGTGGCTTCATTTTGCAAAGAAGATGTCACAAGGGGTATTCTATAACATTTTAGGCTACCTTGCGGAGACCATCATTGAGGAAGTACGCACCTGTGAAAGGATTAGTTTTTGGTGCTATCATATTGTCTTTGGTATTTATGGAGATTGGAGTGCCCAATGGGACAAAGAACAAGATATGGGAGTATCCTATGGAGAAAAAGTCACTTGCAAAAAGATTTGACAAGTACTTGTGGAAAGGGTCAATGGGCGGGCCATTCAAGAAAAATGTGGAGATGTGGTATGAAAGGCTCTACGCAACGTTTGAGGAAGAGTGATGCATTCGTAAGGAGTTACCTTCGATGGTGGACAAGGCAGTGCAGTTCACGGTGTGTCAACACTTCTAGATCATGCGATTTACAATGAAGGATGGGACTTGGACCCCTTGGTGTAAGCTTTCATATACCTTCACAATGTGCTACTTCTAGGCATCAGTCCACAGTTTTACTGATGTGCATCACATGAACTTCATTGTAGACAAGGTAGATTGTGACTACCACACTTTGAGGAAGACTTATGTATATCCATGCCAGACTGCCTATGTTGAGAGGCTATTTTTAGATATGATAAGCATGAAGCCTGTAAGTTTGGAAATTGGAGATAGTGGAGTCGTGCTTGTGTACCTTCATCTTAAGCCTAAGTTGGAGGGTAAAAAGTATGTAGAGAATGATTTCATGCTCCCAGGGCCACCAAAGGGTAAGCATACAATGGAGAACATGCCAGCCCCACAGCTTGTAGAAACCATCGTAGTAGATGAAGAGGTAGATGAAGAGGAAGATGAACGGGAAGATATCGGTGGCCTAGAACAAAGAGGACGAAGGCAGTCCATGGATAAGGTGGAAACTGAATGCATGACCACTGCACCCCAAGTACACGAAGAAGGTGATGAATACTTGGAGAAAGGAGAAGACCAGAAAGAACGTCATTTCAAAAGGGTATTAAGGAGAACAAGAACCCAAGGCACTACTCCACAATTAGTATGGATATCACCATGAATCTCTCCTCAGAAGGAGACAACTGAGAGATAAAGGAGGAAGTAGAGACTGAATGAGGAGGAAAAAGATTCTGCAGAAAGCATGCCTAAATATCCTACACAACCAAAGGACATGGAAGAGCTGAGGGATGAAGAAATGAAATATGAAGATGTGAAGAATGGAGGAGAAGAGGTAAAGGAAGGAGAAGAAGCATGACCAGATAATGCTCGATACATATAAGATATAACTCCAAATCTTGGTGCTCTAGTTCCTAAGGGGCCAAGAGGTAAAAGAATAAGTGGAGAGATATTGTTCCATCCTTGGGCTATGCTGAGGACACAAGTAAAATTGTTTGTGCATGTTTCCAAAGCAAGGTGATCCATACAGAGTTATATGGATGGGAGCTAATGGATGAATACATGGCATGGCCACCACCCACACAAGGAAGAAACTATCTTGGTCTATGCACACTCACATGGATGAGCCAGACTTCGACATATGTAATGAATTCTGTGTGTCAAGAAGATTGAAGAAGGAACCTCAGGCAAGACATATAACTGTAAAGCCCAATGTTATGTCTGATGAACAGGTGAGTAATGCTTTGGTAAAAATGTCTATAGAGGTGGTGCGGCAGAAAATAGACAAATATTCTAGTATCAGAGCGCTACGGGAAGATATCAATGCTAAAGCTGCAGAAAGGATTTGGGCGAGAAAAATAAGAATGAGGTATTCATGAGAATGGCAGAGGAGATCGATGATCATGTCCTAAAAGTAAGACCACACTTGGAGTCCAAGGTACCTGAAAGGTTACCTTCAGCTATGCACTATGTGCATACCTTGGTAGATTTGGTTCTTGAGGATGGACCTATTCACATGCCAGCACCAAAGGAACCTAAGTAAGAAGCAGAGTGAGAAAAGGCTTCAATGGCTAGGAAGATGCCATCTTATGAGGCATTTCTCTAGACCTTGCAGGAGGAGCTAAAGAAAGTAGATGAAGCACTGAATATTTGTACAGCTCTAGAGGCAGTCATAAGAATCAAGACTATGGTGGAGGATAAGAATTCCTTAAATAAATGAAGGATGAGACATTGGGGTGCATAGAGAGATTGGATTTAGTAAAGTAAAAGCATGATTCCCTTGCAACAACCCAGGAACCCCATAAGGACAGGTTGGATGAGCTTGGGAAGCTTATAGCATAGAAGATAGATCTTCTAGAAGGGAGAATGTCTACAATGTCTAATATTGTTCTGGTATTATAGAGTGAGAAGGATGATATTGTGCACGATGAGTTAGACTCCATTGTAGCAGATAACCTAGAAAAGGCAAAGGCCACACTGGATGAGTGGAAAATAATAGAGGCCGAAATAAAAAGATGAATATCCAGAATTGTTTCTTTCAGTTGAAACAAAGGATGTTGCAGAATAAACATTCATTCTTTGAATAATAATTCTTGAAATTCTTTCCATTTTTCATTCTTTATTATTTCCACATAAAAAGGCAACCATTGTTAGGGTAGCAATGCGGTTTAGTTTGGGGTAATTTTGAGCAAACAGAGTATGCTGCTAAGGAAGGAGGAGCCGGTAGATTTGATCGTGCAGTTAAGGCATTTTTGAAGGTGCAAAGGAATGGGAAGGAAACACACATGAAAGGTGGACTGATCTGAGACTTATCCATTTTCATGATCACTGGCTATTTTTAGAAGATGGCATGCGGGGCACAGAATCAAATGAAGACTTGCGCGGAACGTAAATTTTATTCTGGGAAGAGCGACTATCAAGTGCTTTGCATGGGTTCAAATTAATAATAGAATTTCCACTATAAGAGGTCTATTATTAGCACACTTTCATGGCTATTTATTACTGTAAAGGTGCATGGCTATTTATAGCATGTAACCTATTTTGAGAATCATGTAAGTTGTGAATTGAAAGTCCCCACCCTTATAAATATGTAGTGATTTTTGTAGTCTAATATATGTGTATAGATAGACATAGAGAGCTAATATGGAGTTATGCTACTAGTTTTGATGCCTACATAAGCTATGGTACCAATTATTGTAAGAAGGTTTTGTGTGTTTACCGTATTTAATATAATGGAGAAAATAGGATAATCAATGGTGTCAAATGTAAATTGATTACTCCATACATGGTTTCATTATGTTATTATTTGATTCATGACTTAGATCTAGAATATGTTCTATCTGTGGAAAGTTACACTATTTATAGATCTGAATGCATTAACCCTTCATCATGTTCACATCCTACACAAGAAACTCTAAGGAGGGGTCAGGTACCTTTTCACTCTTTAGGTGAGCACTCAGTCTAGGCTGAGTGATGTGTCAGTGTGCCTGGGTTGTTCTTGGTAAATTATAGTTTGCATCAGATTCTGACTGCCTCAGCGCGCAGATTTGCTTCAAGCACCGTACGTGGATCTATATAATTCTTATGTGAGAGCACCCTCTTAAAAGGCGTGATTAGGCCTCCAAAAAACCATTGTGTATGCTGACTTGCATGGATATCATAAGATAGTTTTGATATGAGCATCATATTCCTGAACACTCTCAGTAGTGCCATACTTGATATCCTTGAGCGCACTTATACTTTTCTATTTGAACTCAGGGATATGAATTTTTTTGATGAAAGCATCTCCTAACCTTGTATAATCCACACAATTCTTATCAGTGTCAAACTTCCTGTACCAGTTGTGCACACATCCCTGCAATGTAGTTACAAACTAAATTTCCTTGCACTTTGAAGTTGTAATTCATTTCACGCGCCATAATATCTCACGCATATTTACATGCTCAACAACATCTTCTATTCCTCTATACTCTAGAATAGAAAGTGACATCTCCATCTAAATATTCTAGGGCTAGTGAGGAACATGCCCACCAGATCTAGAACCTCCTATGTTACCTCTGCCTCTAGATCCACCAGATCTACCAGATCCCAAGCCACATGTTCCTCTTGATCCCCTCTATAACAGGAATTGAACCAAATGATGAACTTCCTTGTGTCCTAATAGTTTTGCTAAAATAAAATATCATATTCTGTGAAGTTGTACTATTCCTAGATGTGAGTCCAAAGTTTTACGTGCCCGTGTTTTATACCAATGACATGCCAGAAAAGGTACCTCCAACTGGACCTCCAAATAACAAGGAAGAATTATACCCAGCCATAAATGTACTTTCTATTTGATTTACTCCTGAACTTGTTGATAAGTCAACTCTACCTCTTTCTACTCTACTACCCAAACTAGCTTGTTGATTACTGGATGTAGTAGAAACTGGAAAACCAAACGCAAGGGCTAGGTCGTTAGATAGATGCAGATGTGCACCCGTGGCCCATGTCATCCCTACCGGTGTGCTTTCATAAGAGGACGGGGAGGGTTCTCTATCATGCTTGTCCAAATGGGGGAGTTCCAGATGCTCTAGCTCCATGTCCTCTGTGTGAGCTCCAAATCCTTCACAAGCCATCTCTCTCCACAATGTTATCCATTCTAAAACCTTACATTGCTTCTCTAACTCCCTCACACATACCTCATTTAACCTTATTCTACCTTTATTCTCTTTTCCTTTCTACCACTAGGTACATCATCTTTCACCACACCTGTTCATGCCCCCACACATGGTGGGGTTTAGTGAGCCATCATCTTCTCTTCCAAATTTAGGGTTACCATCAAGATCTTCATCGCCAATGGAATTCCATATAAATATGATCCCCTGGGATACCATAAAAACTAAAACTTATCTACCTCTGGACTAGAGTAAGTAGAAATTGTGTACTCCAAAATATAGATATTCTAAAAACCATGGAACCAAGTATCCACAACACACATCAAAATTAGATCAACATCATAGATGCCCTGAAATTATTCTTACGTCGAGACAAGAGTACAAAACCTCCAATTCCTTTTAGATGCATAAGAAACTAGCAACTCATATAGCTCTATGGGAAAGATAGTAAAGAATATCTCATATCAGAAGTCATAAAAATTATGCTCAATCCATGTGCGTGTGTTAAACTCAGATCCAGTGCTGAACCTCTGAGTGTATTTTTCTTTAAGATCTATTATCCACTCCTCAACACTTGTTACGGTCAACCAATACGTCTTCATTGTGCAACATCCTAAAAACAACTAAGAAAGAGGTCCCGACAATGAAACCAATAACGTAGCCTAGAATTCATTGTAAATGACCCAGGCACACTGACACATCACTTATCCTGAGCTGAGCACTCACCCAAAGCACACAAAGGTGTTAGGTCCATCTTTAGAGTTCCTTGTATAGAATATTAGCATGATGGTGCATATATATATATATATATATATAGATATATATATATATATGTATGTATGTATGTATGTATATCTATATGTATGTATTCAGATTCATAACCGATAGTAAAAAATCCATTGTGCCTAAACCAGATCTAGATCTAGAGTATATGAAATTTAGACTAAACAATGATTATAATAAGATTTACCATGCAAGAACTAGATTCAGCTATTTCCAACACCATTATCTAGCTAATATGATGTTTTTTATTAAATAATGTAAAACACAAAATATTCATACATTACATAAGTATCTTCATGATTCATGCACATGACATAACCAACAACATAACTCTACAACTAATTTGGGGTTCTCTAAACTATGAAAATCAATACATATATATATATAGGGTGGGGACTGGCCCTTAACCACCCATGCACTTTCTCAAAATAGGCTACATGTTAATAATATCCATGAGCCTTTACAAAGGATACAAAACATGCAAGTACTCTAACAATAGACCTCCTATAGTTTAATCCGAGTAGAAATCCTATTATTAGACTAAACTATGCATGGCACTCGAACTGATGCTTGTTCCCAAAATACCCTTGGGTGAGCCACAAGTATTCATGCTTTTGTGTTCTTAGCACACTAACTTGAACAATATCCTTAAAAAAAAAAAACTAATTCCTAACTATGAGAGCTTCAACCTTATTGTAGCACCCGCGCACTCTTCCCGCACCCTACATTAGCATTCCCAACAATTAATATATTTTTTACCGCCCAACAAGTGTTACTTGTAGGGTTACAACTCTACTAAACTATGGGTTAGTTCTCCTTGTGGGGTTAGTACCTCACTAAATTTGAAACATATCAATATAAATATTTTATTTCAATGGTTTTTCGTCCTGTTTTTGGTTTCCCAATTATATCTTATGTTCTTGTGTTGATTCTATGTTTCATGGTTGATTGAATTTATGATATTTGACGAGGTGCACACATTATTGACTGGATAAGTGAATTTTTTGTTTGATTGAATAACCTGAAATATTATTTAAAATTTTGCAAGGACTAATTCACCCTCCTTCATTCCATTTTTCTTCCAATAGTTGGTATTAGAGAATTTACTTTTAGAGAAGTTTGACATCTTGAAAATATATCCTTGAAACACAAAAATGGTGAGTAGTATAGTTATTAGCAAGGCACCAATGTTTGATGATGTGAATTATTCTTTTTTTAGCTTGAGGATGAATACCTTTATTATGGCTCAAGGTTTTGATGTTTGGAATGTTATGGAGCATGGCTATACCCCTCCTGCCACTATTCCAACCACTAATGCATAAAATACAACAGGTAGGAATGAATCAAAAGCTTTTTGTGCCATCATAAGTGGCCTTGGAGAATAAGGGTGAGGAAAATTGATCCATTGCAAATCAAAAAAGGAATCATGGGAAAAGTTACAAGTTCTTTATGAAGGAGACTCAAAGGTAATAATTTCTAAGCTTCAAACTTTTAGAAATCAGTTTTAGTCTCTCAAAATGAATGAATATGAATCCATTGTTGCCTATATTCTAAGAGTTGAAAAATTGGTCAATAGTATGAAAGGGTTAGGTGATGAGGTGAAAGAAGAAGTTGTTGTTCAAAAGGTCCTAAGGTCACTAACTCCAAAATTTTATTCCAAATTGTTTTTCCATAGAAGAGGCCAATGATTTGACTCAGCTGAAGATGGATGATTTATATGGTACCTTTACTACCTATGAAATGAGAATAGGTGACTATAAACCAACCAATAAAGAGATTTATTTCAAAATGGTAAAGATAACAAAGGATAAGAAGGTCAATGCTAATTATTCCACTCATGAGCTAGATGATGAAGAACTTTTTACCTTGGTTGCTAGAAGAATGAAATTCGGAACTCATAAGTATGAGGGTAAATTTCCTTTCAAATGATTTTCTTGTCGTAGAATAGGTGACCTTGCTACTAAATTTCCTCATAGACATGATAAAAAAGAAATAATGACCATGAAAGTGATCAAGATAAGAAAAATCAGAAGTATGACAAAAGGAAAAAGGATTTTAAAAAAGGTGATTTTAAGAAAGGTAGGAAGAGTTTTCTTACCAAGGAAGAGGTTTATTCCTCTTAGGAAAGTAGTGATGTTGATGGATATAATTATAATATTGAATCAAATTTCAGATATTTAGGTGATGAGGTTCTTTTCATGATAAAGGAAGCCATGAGATCCTCTAGTGGAGGTTCTACTTTTTGGGGAGATGTTACACCCTGATTCTTGGAAGGAAAATGAAGGATAATATTATATGATAAAGATTTAATTATCATGTGTTCAATCAAAACTATAACATGCTGAAAATAACAATAAGAAATTGACTTCACAAGCTAATGAGTATGAGGAAAAGATACAAGAACTTGAAGGTAAACATTGGGCCATTTCTGAAAAGCTTGAGTAATTAGTGAGAAGGTTAGAGTTATAAATTAGTAATATGACTCTTAGCCTACAATGTAAGGAGGAAGAAGTGATAATCCTTAAGAAATAATTCTCAGATGTCGAAAATAAGATAAAATCATATCAGAAGCTTAAAGATAGTACCAAGGCTATTGATGATATCTTAAGCAATTAGAGAGTTACAGGTGACAAAGCTAGCTTGGGCTTCAAATCTTAGGTCATGGACACTAAGGTGAAGAAATAATACATGTTTTCATGTAAATAAGTAGGTGAACCAATCTCCAAGGAAGGAAATATGGATATCTACATCAAGAACATTGAGAAAACCAAAAATAATTAAGAAACCTAATGCCTCACAGTATGAAAGATCTTTGAATGGTTATTGTTATACATGTAATGGAGTTTTTTCATAGGGCTAAGGAGTGTTGAAGGCCTATTATAGATACTCAACCATGGAAAGATAAAAAATATGATCATGCTAAGAATGTTGTATACTTTAAATACAATGAGGTAGGCCATGTTTCTGGTTCTTGTTTGAATGGTACATTTAGTCATGTTGATGATTTCAAGAAAACAAATATAGTAGTGTGTTACAGGTATAACAGAGTTGGTCATACTGCAAAGTATTATTATCAAGGCTATTCAAGTCAAAACAAAATTCTTCAAGTTCCTAGAGTGAAAGCTATTGGAGTTCAAATACCTAAAATGTATGAAAATGGTTAAAGAAGAGTATGTGAACCTAGAAGAGACCCTAGTGTATCATCAAGAGCTTATGATGATGGAATGACTGGTAAAACATACATTTTTTTATCATAAGAGAGAGGAAGAAGGAGTTTTATAGGTACCTAAGAGGGCTCGGTACCTCTTAAATACCTTCTTTTAGGTCTTCCTAGTGTTCATATATCTTCACTATGCTTTTTTAAAGGTATATTGGTACAAATGAAGCATTTGAGTGAGAGGGAGATGTTTTTTTATGTGTGTGACTCCTCCAATTTCTTAAGATATGTCCTTCTATTCATTTAAGTGTGTTACCATGTTTCACGATGGTTGTCCTTGTGTGTGATTTTTCAAGATCTCTTCTTTTGTGATCATAAGGTATATGTGTTTGAAGCTCTTATAGGTCTGTGATTGTGTTTTTGTGATGAATTGTCTATCTGAGGTTTTTCAGCATGATTGTAATTCTATTTGAGGTCTCTTATGAGGCTCAATATTTCAGGACACTTGTATGGAATGTCTCATTTAGGTCTATGTCATTGGTTTATTGTGTTGAATGTGTATGTGGTCTGTGAAGGTACATTGTAACAAGTCTAAGTACTATGAAGTGTCATAAAATCATCATGTGTTAAAAAGGCATATTCTAAGTTGTTTCTAAGATTCTATGGTGAGTGTGAAGCTATGAATGTGTCTAAGGAGTTGTTGAAGGCTTTCAATGGTCCTAGAGGTTTCATTTTCCTAAGGAAGTATGACTTGGTCATCAAAACGTGGTATGGGCTTATCCATTTGTTTTATTATCTAAATTCTATGTTATTCATCTCAAAATGTGTAAATGGATCTATAATGCGTTTGAATATTCTCCTTGTATCATCAAATTTTATGACTTGATCATTCAGCATGAAAGTGGAAGATCTGTGCAGAGTTCTTAAGGGCTTGTGAGGAAAAATCAAGATGAATCGTGGTAAGTAGTTGTTATTCTTATGTTCTATTCATTGAAAATGGTTCTCAGAGTGTTATAAGGTGTGTCTACAATTTTAATGATCAATTTTGGGGTCATAAATGTAAATTTTTACATTTTGAGACACTTCTCTTCCTAGATTAGTTTTTCTCATACCACTGAGAGTGGTATGCAAGGAATGTGATGTTTGAAGGTATAACTTTGTGAATTCAAAGGACAATGGTTTTTTAAAATAATCCACACAAGTTTTTCTAAAGGATTCAAGTTATTTGAGGTCCTAATAATGTCTATATTCTTGGGAATTTGTGACAAAGTTCATATTTTTCAAAGAATAAACAAAAGACCTAATTACAAATGAATGGTCTATGGATTGAATATTTTTTCTTCATGTGCTTCATTCAAGGCTTGAGGTGGTGATTCTATAACAAAATGGGTATCTATATCTGCTAATATTTCTCATGAAATCTTGTATACCAAAAGTTATGTGTTTCTTGAGGTTCTAAGGCTAGTGGACTGTGAATAAGCAAGTTGATGGTAAAAAGAAGGAACAATGAAGTTTTTGTTGATTCTCATAGTGTTTCTTAACATAGAAATGTGTTTTTAAGTCCTCTTATGGACTTTGGATGATGAAAAAATTCATAATGAGGTACTTTTATACATCCTATGATTTTTGGAACTACCTGACTGAGTTGAAAATGTAATATGCACCTACAGGTATGGTCATTAGTGTGCTTTATTATTGATAGGTCAAAGTCCCATGGAGAAATTCCATACATGTGTGAAGTGGTATATATGATTTGAAGTGTGTTGGTGGTCTATCTCAAGAATGAATAAGCATGTGTGGTCCTCACACATGTCTTGAGCCAGAATTGGCTATCTACAGGTACATGATACAAAGGAAGAGGCAGAGCATGTAAATATATATTGGTGTGTGTGTATAAATATCCCTATAAACCTATCAAGAGATTATAGTAGAATGTTTCATAAGTATAATAATGAGTTTGAGATTTCAAAATTGCTAATGAAAGTGTGGTTGAGTCCTCAGTGAGAAAAAATTTCAGTATGACTACCTATAGTATTTAGAAAGATGTCTTCTTAGGTGAAAGGTATGTACAAGTCTCATCTATGATGTAATCAAGGTGATATTGCAGGTGCAGGATTGAAGGATAATATATTATGTTGGTCCTTTGGATCATGGTTAAGTCAAATATAGAAAAATCAAGGTCTCAGTGAGTTAGCTACGATGCTCTCAAAGCTACTAAGGTAAGTAAAAAGTCTTCATGTTAGGGGGGAGTCCATGATCCACTTCATGAATATGCTCTTGATGTTTTCACATGCACAAGCTATGATAAGGGAGGTTATTGACTAGGTGGAACTAAATTTATGGTAAGGATGATGTCTATGTGATGGTTAGTGTACATTTGTATGTAAAAGTTGTTGCTACATGAGGGTAAGGTGTATATGTACTTACTGGAGTTAGGCGGAGCATGTATGAGTTCTTATAGAAGATGATATGGATGTTCTCAAGGAAAAAAAATGTATGATATATAAGTATACTTATTGGTTTATATGGTTTTGTTTCTTGAATTCATTATGTCATTATAATGTGAATGTAAAACACCAAAATAGAGCTTTAGAGTTGTGTCAAGTTTCTAATGTTGGTCACTTAGCAAGATAGCAAAGTAAGATGCTTGAATTTGATATTTTCTACATGAGATAGTGATTCTGATTCCAAGGGGAGTGATGATTTTCTGATTCATGACTTGAATGAAGCTTGAGAGTTTTGTAAATTTGGTCCTAAATGCCCTAAGAAGTCTGATTAGGGACATGTGTCCTTGGGTCAGTTTGGTTACAAGAAAAGTGTATTGATAAGATAGTTCTATGCCTAGAAAAGAAGATATAAATTTATGAATGAAGGTATGATAGTTTCTTCACCTCATTTATGACATTTTTTGCATAATCTCAAAGTTCACGGTTCAGATAGTGCTCTACTATAGTGGTTTCATGAGGGCTAAAATAGGGTTAAGGTGAAAAATGACTAGTTTTTGCATACCTAAAAGGTTAATGATGATGTTTTATCTCAATGAATGGTAATATAATGATTTATTCATGATTTATTGAATTATTTAGATGATTTTTATGTTTTTCTCAGTGGGAGCATGGTGTATTTATGCTTGAAAAAAGGCTAAAACTCAGGATTTGAGTGCAAATTTTAAGTTTTTGTGCTTGATTGAAATTTTTGGTTGGTGTTTCCAAAAAAATAATGTTACTATAAAGTTAAGAAAGATTAATATCATGTTGGTATAGGTATCCTTTTTAATTAATGTGAAATTGGGGATAAGTTCAGGTGGTTTTCCATCAATGACAAAGGGGAGGATTATTGGCATGTTACTCCATAGGTGTTGTCATTGGTGAAAAAACTCATTAATGATAAAGTGGATAATGGATTAGGTCATATTATTCTCAAATTGATGATGACATGGATATCATCAGCATGACCTGAAACATATTTGGACATCATTTTTCACCTTAACCCTGAGGATGGCTTGTTCTAACAAGCTCATTCAGGTGACGTAGCTAGTCTAGGTAATGTTGCTTAGTGATTATAGCTTTTTGGTTGGTTTATAAATATGTTAGAATGATTGAGTGCTTGTTTAGAGAGTGTCTAGGAACTCATATGAGTTGTAGGGTTCATATACATTATACATGTTGGTGACCATGATTTGGGTGTTTATTTAGAATAGGTATGGATGCTAGGAAGTATGAGATTAAGGTATGTAGTTATATTATCTCATGGATGTATGTAGAAAGGTGTAACATGATGTATCGGGTATTTTTGGACCATTTTGACTGATTTCATGATCAGTTATAGTGTTCTTTCAATTGACCATAACATTTACAGTAAAAAACCCTAAGTGGTAGCTATGCAAGTCTTAATGGATGGAAATATTAATATTTACTCATGACATTATGATGATTGGATATTTTAGTAGGGTGTTTCCTTGTGATATGGGAAACATTTTAGGTTTCTATGATGTGAATTTTGTAAGATATGTCAGTTTTGGTGAAACATGGTCAAGAACTAGTGCTTTTCCAGCTCGAAATGGAAGTTCTAATGCTCACCCTAAATTATGTGATTTGCATGGGACCTTTTGGATTTCAGGGATGTTTATTTATTGAGTTTCTAAGGTTTAAAAAAATAACTAGGTAATTTAATCCTCACATTTTTATGAATGAATGTTGATAAGGTATAAAACTTATTATGAGTTTGAAACCCTAACTTCAAATTAGTTTGTGAGATTTGCTTCATAATTAGTAATAATGTATTCCCAATTAATGTATGATGATTGTAAAATGTAGAGGAATCCTTCATATTTCCATAAAGGTATTGTAGAGGTTATTGTTGATGGTGAATCAAAACACCCCTGAATGTCTGCAACTCAATGGGTTGAGACTCTCAGTGTGATTGCATAACATGGAGCTTTTCCCAAGTGTGGGACCTTGTGAAATCGGAAAAGATCTCCGAATGAAGGCCGGTTCCTATTCCTCTGTTCAGATGCACACGTAAAAATGCAGAGGATTTACTCAAAAACCTAATCTAACTTGCTAAGGAGACAGGGTAAGAAGATGCATAAAATAAAACCTAAACTACAAAGGTGATGCACCGAGGAATGAAGAACACCTGTCTTGCCAATAAACACAGACCATTAAAATGTAATGCAAGATCATGCACAGATAGCCAGATTCACAGTGAAAGATTAGGAGGATGCAAATGAACACATAGAGGGTTGAGAATCATCCACACACATGCATTAATTTTCTCCAAAGATTGATACAACACACTGCAAAATGCCAAGAGGCAAGGTTGCATTACAGTTTCAAATGGGAGGTTTTAACTCCACAAGTTCACCTGCCAAAGAGAAGAAGGGAGGGGAAAAATGAAAATGTCCAACCTTTAGAAAGAAGCCCCTCCTTACAATTTATAGGAGAAAAAGAGAGGGAGAAGAGAGGAATTCGAAATCTGCCCCAACCACCTCCAGAATGCACTTAACTCATCTCATAATGATGGTAGGTGAGAACCCCAGCGAACCCAAAAGTGGCAAACTGTATTTTGTGTTTTCAAGAATTTGTTCTCACCCAATTAAATATATCTAGTCATAGTTGGATAGAGGACCTCATAAGATTTCTAAAAAGTCCAACCTTGCATGAATCTGAGCTCCCAGTCAAAAGTTATGGCCATCTGAATATCTGCGCCAGGGTTTGCTTCCTGTCAGCGCTCAAAATGTTGCGCCTCCTGAAGGTGCGCCTTGGTGCATCCATGTGTGTGTCGACATCCTCTTAAGTGTGCCAAGGTGCAAATTTTTCTGTGTCAACATCCATTTTCATGAGCCCTTTCTGTGCGCCAAGGCGCAACTTTTTCTGTGTCGACACTCCGTGTCATGCGCCATTTCTGTGCGCCAAGGCGCAACTTTTTCTGTGGCGACACTCCGTGTCATGCGCCATTTCTGTGCGCCCTTTACCTGCACCTTGGCACATCCATTTCCGTGTTGACACTCATTTCTGTGTGCCCTTTACCTACACCTTGGCGCATCCATTTCTGTGTCGACACTCATTTCTGTGCGCACTTTACCTGCGCCTTGGCGCATCCATTTCCGTGTCGACACTCATTTTTGTGCACCCTTTACCTACACCTTGGCGCATCCATTTCCATGTCAACACTCATTTCTGTGCACCCTTTACCTATGCCTTGGCGCATCCATTTCCATGTCGACACTCATTTCTGTGCGCCCTTTACCTGCGCCTTGGCGCATCCATTTCCGTGTCGACACTCATTTCTGTGCGCCCTTTACCTACGCCTTGGATGTTGGTGACACAATAAATATCAGGTTTTGAGTTTCTTTGGTTTCCATATTCTTCTGCTTGTCTATATCTACCTGGGGGGAAAGATATATACAACAGTTATGGACCCCACTCAGAAAGGTCAGTTTTTGAAGAAGTTTGTTTTCAGACAAGGTTGTCCAAAGGAGATGCAAGATAAAATTCCATTGTGTGATGTTTGTGATTTTTATTGATGTCCAAATATGTTTCAGGTCATGGTGATGTAGTTACATGGTCAAGTGTGATTAATTTAGGTTGACTAGTCAAAAGCTAGTTTTGAGGTAGTAAAAACTAATATTTAGTGAAATGGACATAATTGGAGATACAAATGCATTTAGGAGGTAATTAAAGTTTTTTTTGGAAATATAATTCATATGGATTTACATTAATATAAGATTTTATTCATGATTATTATATTTTCCATGGTTTCTAGTTCAATTTGTGAGTAAGAATATATCTTACTATCCATGACAGAACTATTTTTGCGGAAGAATTGAGTTGGTTAGAGCATGAGATGGATTGGGTGGTGTTTTATATCACATGGAATGTGAAGATGGGTGAATTTTTGATCTAATTATTCCATTTTTATTTATTTAAATTATATTTAATAGTGTTAACCATTTGCATTTTAAAAATAACTTTTTCAGCAACACGATTTGGTGAAGAAAAACGTAAATGTAGTTTGAACCTGTGGTTGTTTAAATTCTTATAACTTAATTAAAATTGTTATAAATGTATTTTAATTTCCATAAAGTGGTCACATTCCATATTTTAGTTTATTTTAATATATCCTGAGGCCCAAATTCAGAATCAAGGTCTTGAAGGGTGCTGGAAACAAGTGTTTTGAGAAGTATAAGAAGCAGTGGTCCCATTAAATGAAATAATATGATTAGTTCGTGAAACATAAGGCCACGTATGATGTTTAAATGTTATTTTAAACATGTTTTTTCAATTTTAATGCATTACTAAAAATATTTTTTGTGTTAATATATTTTAGGCATTCTAATGAATGGGTTTTGATGATTTTTTGGTGTATGGATGATGGGTTTTTTCTAGGCCAACCCAAATGGGTCACTTTTATATGTTATGAAAAGTAGATGGGGTGTTTTTATGATGTATTTTTCATGTAAAATGAGGTAAAAAGTTTTGGTTTGAATTTTAAACAAGATGAAGCATATAGAAGCATAGTTTTGGGTACTTTATGAGCTAGTTGAGAGAGTATAGTGAGTGTGCAAGAAGTACGACATAGGTGTGATAGTTCTACAGGTGTGTGAGAATTAATTAAGATAATATAAAGTGTGCTATAGGTTTCATAATATCATCAAGTATGTATGCAATATTTTGAAGACTTGATAAGTGAAGACATAGTTAGATTTTGCAAGCTTGAAGACCTAGGGTTTAAATGAGGATTTGAAGAAGTGTGAGTTGAATCATTAATCTCTATCATTTATGGAAGAAATAATTTATAGATTACAACATCATAAGGTGGTTGAATGGGTGATTTATCATCTTGGGGGGTTGTAGCCTCCTTATAGATTTGGTGCTTCACAAAATTATGGGTTTGTGATCCTTGTAGGGTTGTAGCTATACTAAACTAGGGGTTGTTACTTCACTAAATTTAAAACATATAAATATAAAGATTGTGTTTTAGTGGTATTTCTTCTACTTGAGGGTTTCCCACATATATCTTGTGTTATTATGTTGATTTTATGTTTCATGGTTGATTTCATTCATGATATTTGATGATGTGCCCACATTAATGATTGGATAAGTGAATGTTTAGTTTAACTGAATAACCCGAAATATGATTTAAAGTTTTTTAAGGTCTAATTCACCCCCCTCAATCCATTGTGCTTACAAAATATAATAAGTAAAGTGTAACTTCTTAGCATAAATATAATTTTTTAAGTATATACGAGGGGGATTATGATTCATCAATAAATGTGAGATCATCCTGACCGAGCCAATTTGGAATGGCTACAGGAAGGGTGATGGTGTGTAATGATGCATGTCATCATGCATCTGAAACATTTCCCATAGGTATTCCAAGATGGTTCAATCACTGTACTATCGTAGGGTTTTGCAGGTCATAATAAATAAAAATTATTAAAATGGTAATTAAATTGTTCCTAAAACAAGTGAAAATTATGAAAGTATGCTTAAGGAAACAATTTGAAATGGTGTACTTAATGTTGATATATAACATATGACTTATCTAGCTGTCTAGATAACTAGGTTGATAAAACTAGTATATATAATACGAACATGTTATTGTCTTTCAAAAACAGTGACATGTAACCACATGGTTAAGTACCATCATCATATTATTAAATTATGATGGTATCGAATGAAGTACAAAGGTACTCTGAGATCACTTGAATAGGGTACATATATACTTATTTTTCTTAGTAAACTATATCAACCTAGTAACTAAAAATGGACATTGGTGATTACGTAAGTTGATGAATAGTGAACTTAATAACTTAAGAACAGAAATAATCCCTATACTATGAATGATATTATTTTGTGGTGAATGGACGAGTTTCATGTGACTTGTGTGCACTCACAAAACTAGGCTAGCTAGCGCGATGCCCTAAACTACAACCATGGTAGTGAAAATGACTGATTTCTTTGTCTGATCACCATTTCTTCTTTTAAAATGTGCTATTCCCAAAAGGCTACACTAATAATATACACATAGTCCACCTACCTTTAAAAAGGTGTAACCAAATGATATACTGGGTATATTGGCCCGTAATGAGTGTTTGAGGGGAACGAGTAAGATCTGAACCCTTACAGTTGCACATGGTTATCATAGCTTCTCTGGTTAGATTCTAAACACTAATTAATGTTGGAATAATTTTTTGTAAGCTATTAATCATTGAAGGCATCAAGATAACTGACTAATGCTGGATTAGTTCAATCGTTCCTATAAAATATGTTATACATTTCAACGTAAGATAACTAAAGGAAATTTATAACTCTACTATGCAGGAATTTAAGTGTTGTATGTTAAATTCAACGAAGAAATTATCTATGAATAATAAGTTGATTAAAAAATTCCTAGATCTGTTGAAGTAAATAGAGGTGTTACATACCTAATGAGCTTCGTTACGTAGTATATCTAGCTCAAACATGACAAGGACCTAGTGTTAGCACTGCGATTGTGTGTCGGCCACCTTGGGGTCCATAAGGAGGTCATTTGAGCAGAGGTTTCGATGGGGGATATGGTGGTGTTGGTTGTGTAGATGGTGCTCAGGGGATAATTATTTGAAGGATTACCTTTTTTGGGGATTTTCATTTCACCTAGTAGATATGATATTTGTGATGTATATTGATCTTATTGAATCATTTATTTTTTATACATATGTATTTGATATACAGATATTTAGAGGCTCCAGATGATGTATAGAGACACTTTGATATGATTATATGTGTGTGTGTGTGTGTGTGTGTGTGTGTGTGTGTGTGATGATGATGATTTTTATTCTTGATTCACATGTTGTTTGTTACTTTAATGTGTTATGATGAATCTTTAGTATTGTATAAATGTTTGATAAATGTTGTTATTATATGGATGTTTTGGTATGCGTGGATGTTGATTTATATTTGATAAATGATGGTGTTATCTAAGTGTTATGTGTTATAGAATTTAATGTGATCTTAATGTATATAAAAATATGTGTTAAGTCTTAACTAATAATAAACTTGGAATGATTGATTTTACACTAAATTTGATACATACGAGATGGGAATAGATACGATGAAGGAGCTTGCACTTTTGGCCTTTATTACAAATATTAACATATGACTAACAATTGGTAGTCACACGTAGGATCTTAGATATAGAAGGAAGTGAAATGTATACCTTCCTAGGAGATGGGAAGGGTTGACACATGTAGGTTGTGAGGGAGAGTAGGTTCTTATTTCAATGGTTTCATAGGGAGATGCCCTAACTATATATTTTATTTTTTATGCAAATTGATTGATGTGGGATTTTTTATTTGATGGGAAAGATGATTGATGTAGAAATATTTCCTAGGATTCTTTTGACATTTTGAATTTTTTAAGGATGATTGACGTGGTAATCCTTTTTACATACGTAACCACCCTTCGAGGGAGGGGTCTATAAATTTTGAATTTTTTACTTTTATTTTTTTCGATAGTTGTCCTTTGAGGGATTGGTCTATGATTTTAACAGGTAGTTGTCCTTCAAGGTATTAGTCTACTTGTATTTTTTTATAATATTATTTTAATTTTTGATAGTTTTCCTTCGAGGGAAAAGTCTATTTATTTTTTATAAGATGCATATATATATATATATATAAAACTATATATATATATATATTACTTTTTTTAAGCTCAGGAAAAACCTAATGTACCATTTCAAGGAGGGGAAGAAATGTGTGCAAAAAAATACACATGTGTGCCCCATGACATGTTTTTCATTTGATACACAAGGTGGATGAATGTAATGATTTCCAGGTCATGTGGAATATGGTGATGAATAGATTTTTGGTGCTCATCTTTAATGTTTCGAGGATGGTGACGGAAAACCACAAACTTTCAAATCATTATGATGATAAGATGGTTGGTTGGTGGTGAAAGAAGATATTTGATGTGGATATTTTCATGACATTCAATATGTTAATAATATAAAGGAAACAAGTGCAAGGAATTAAAAGGTTCCTTTTAAGGTGTACCATCAAGAGAGGCTAGATAGTAAGCTCCAAACCCATACTTGTGAGTGATGACATATGGAATAATCCAGTTAGGGGAAAACTTTCAATGTTTACTCCTTTCTAGAGTAGTAACATTTTGATTTTCATTGAGAATGAGATCACCTATGTCAAATCCAAATTTTTTTACATGTAATTTATACGTGCGTTTGATGTGCCCTTGATGCACATGATGATGTTTGAGAGTTGTTAAGATATTTTCGTCTACCCAATATAATTATGTTAGACACTCTTGTCAATAGTCCTCATATGAGATGAAATCCTTAAGGAACACGTATAGTGATGTGATTTGAAATTTAAGGGGTAAAACCACCTCAGAGTCATAGACGAGTGAGAAGGGTGTAATACCTATAGGAGTATGGATGCTAGTTTGATAATCCCAGAGAGAAAATGGAATTTGGAGATGCCTATTATTGCCTACTTTGTCAATATTTTTCATGAGGATCTTGCTAAGTGTTTTTTTAGAAGCTTCATCTTGTCTATTTACTTGTGGATAATATGGTGATGAAAATATTATCTTAATATTAAATGTGTCAAAAACTTATCAACGCCTTTGTTTTAAAAGGATTTTTACATTATCAATGATGAGTTTGTGAGGGATACTAAAGCAACATATGATATGTTGATGGATGAAATCAGTGTTTTCATGGGAATGGATTCTACCTATTTAGTAAATTATTCAGTGGCTATGATGATAGAATGATGTTTTTGTGATGAGAGAGGATTAATTATGCCAATGAGATCTAACCCCCATTTTGAGAAAGGCCATAAGTCTTGAGTGGTTTATAAGGCTTGAATGGGAATATGAGTGAGATTCAAATGTTTTTTACATTTGAAACACTTCTTAACATACATGTAACAATATTTGTTGATAGTAGGCCGGTAATATCCTAGTTAGAGGACACACGTAGCGATAACAGTACCGTTGAAATGTCTACTGCATATACCATTGTGGATTTCTTGAATGGATTTAGTAGAATCGTGGGATCTAAAACATCTTTAAAAGAGGCCATAAAATCCATGTTTATATAGTATAGCACCTATGATGACATATCAGGTATTGCATTGAAGAAACAATCGTTTGGCATTTTTAGATAGATCGGGAGGAATTTTGGATTCTAAAAGATAGTTAAATATATGGGTTTACCAAAGTTCAATTAGATTATTTGTGATGATTTTGATAGATGTTAGTTAATTTTTGTGGTATGGTTGTCAATTTTGTGGATAATAATGAACAATTTAGATTCATCAGTTATTAAAGGGGTGAGAGATGCTAGAGAATCCATAGTGTTTGTGAATTTGTTAGAAGATCATGAAACTATTTGGATGGTGTACTTGTTAAAGGATTCTAGGAGGA
This sequence comes from Taxus chinensis, assembly GCA_019776745.2. NCBI lineage: Eukaryota > Viridiplantae > Streptophyta > Pinopsida > Cupressales > Taxaceae > Taxus > Taxus chinensis. Next base: position 293,094,826 of record CM034155.1, on the reverse strand, counting down.
ATTCAACAATGGTTTTATATTTTTATAGAATTTCATTTTTAAATTGTTAAATTCCTTTGATTTGATTGATGACAAGTTGCGATTCTCCATAGATGTCTAAGATTTTAACACAAAACATGACAATAGTTTGGAGACCCATGATTAATGCTACGTATTTGGCCATATTGTTAGTAAATTCAAAATTAAGTTTGAATGATAAAGGGATAAGAGTCTCTTATGGAGGTATGATGATGATATTGAAACCTCCCCCTTGGTGACACTTGGATCCATCAAAGAAAAGTGTCATTTTGAGAGGGGTGTGTTCTTGATCAATGATAATGATGATGTATTTGTTAGGGAATTATTCGTCAAGTGGTTGATTTTAAAGGAGGGGAGATTCAATGAATTGATAGACGATAGCTTGTCCTTTAACAGTTTTTTGTGGGATAAATTTAAGATCAAAATTGGTCATAAGCATAACCACTGAGTGTTTAGGTCACTACGATATAGTTTAGAATGATTTTTTAAAGTGGATTAAAACTAGTAACAACATAAATCTTATGGTTGAATAGGTAATGACATAGCTTGGATGTTGTGAATAAAAAGGCAGAACACACCTTATCGGCTTCAGTATAGAGTGTGGATTATGTAATAAACATCCTGTTTATGACCCTGCTCATCTCAGTGAGCAAGCATAAAACCCAAGGCATGATTAGTAGTGGGTATACAAAGATAGAATGGCTCCCCTTTGTGTGGTGTGATCACATGTGGTGATAGGAGATATTATTTGAGGTCATTAAAGGCCTTTTGAAAATTGTGGTCCCATTTAAAGTCTACATATTTTCAAAGAAGAATCTGAAAGGCTGACAACAATCTAAAATTTGTGATATAAAGTGATGGATAGACTGAAGATTAACCTGAAGGATACAAAGTTGTTTGAGGTTTTATAGAGGAGGAATTTTTATGATAGCTTTGATTTTAGCAGGCTCTACCTCAATGCCCCAGATAGATATGATAAAACCTAGGAGTTTTCCTATGAAAACACCAAACAAACACTTTGCAGGGTTAAGGTGAAGGAAATATTGAATAAGAAAATGAAAGATAGCATCAAGGATGGCAAGATGATCCCTACGTAGTTTAAATTTCCCTAAAATATCATCCACTATATGTCATGGTACTTTTATAGGAATTCCGTACATTATTAAGTCCGAAGGTCATAACACAGTAATAGAAATTTCCCCAAGAAGTGATGAAGGACTTTTTTTTATCATTGGTAGCGATGAGGATTTTGTTCTAACCATAGAATCCATCCATAAGGGAGAGAATCTCATGGTCGGATATTAGATCAACTCACTGGTCGATCTTTGGAAGAGGAAAATTATATTTAGGAAAAGTGAGATTGAGATATCAAAATTCGGTGTAGATATGTAACTTCCATGAGGATTTTGTTATGGATACAATATTAGAAATCCATTGTGGATAGTCAATGGGTATGATAACATTAGTGGAGAGTGATTTTTGTGACTCTTTTTTATGGGAACAATTATGCGAGGGTGCATCCTACACAACTTTTGTTTAACTGGTTTGGCATTAAGATAAGTGATTATATAGTGAAATAAATTGAGCGTAAGGAGATGATATTCCCCTATTAAAAGGCATTGCATAACATAATCAAAGAAATTATATCTAGTATTTTGGAAGATGGAATGGAAAAACTGGTGGATGCTTCATCACAGGATCCTGGGCTTGATTTGGGAACAAGTACAACATTTAGATAATGTGTCATGTGATAAGCTCTGAAAGGGTTAGGCTCCATGGGAACTATAAAGGTCTTACCTTCATGATTGTATTTAAGACATCAATGGAGCATGGATGGGATATAGTGCATAACATGTATCCAGGGTTAGCCTAGTAGTATGTTGTATTGGAATTATCCTTATACCAGATAGAATATTTTAGGGAGAGTTTTAACGTCAATTTGAAGTGGTAACATGACTGTACCCAATGTGGAGGTGATGGTTTCATTGAAGGATCAAAGTATAGCTAGTGTCTAGGTAATAATGGTGTTAGGTAGTTGAATTTGATTAAAGGAATATGATGATATGATATTAATACTAGTGTCATTATCGATCATGACTCTTTTTATGAGGATATCATGTATTTGGGTGGTGATGAAGAGGGGAAGATCGTGGTCTTTTGGCTGCAATGATGGTATTTTGGAACTGTCAAAGGAGATAGTAGTGGATGTTTTAAGAGTTCCTACTAGATTTGCACAGACTTTTGGATCGTCTGAGGGAACTGATATGGATTAGAGAGAATTAATCAAGGCTTGTCAGTGTGAAGGTGAGGTTTGACAAAGATCGTAAAGGGACATATTGACTAGAGATTGGAAATTTTGTTTGATTATGATTTTTTTCACTGAGGTTGTGGATTATGTATGAGAAGTGACAAGGATAGAAACCTTTTCTTTAGTGGGAAGTGTTTAGTTAGATGACTTGGGAGTGAGTGGAATAGTGAATTTTGATTTGTTTTGATCTAAGGGGTTAGGTTCATGGGTACATGATCTAGTGATGATACACACTGCTTCAATTTGATGTAGAGGGGTTTTATTATAATAACCCCCACTTTCACTGGTTGTGGATGGTTTAGATGCAGTGATTATAGACTCTCTATGAGGTGTTTTTTATGTTGTTATTTCAGGAGGAATAATGCATTTATTTAAAAGGATTTTAATAGCGACAATAAGGGCTTTATAATGTTCTACATGATGTCTTGGTGATTGATGATAGTAAGAAAAGGCTTCAAATTTATACCAGTAAGGCTTCCACCCTCGAGAGATAGATGGATTAAGAGGGGGTAGTGCTATGAAGGATTTTTAAAGGATCCTTTCAAGGGTTAATGCATAATATCCTTTTGAGGCATACATTGAAGGAAGTGATGATTTTTTTTTTGTATAAGTATCAAAGGCATCAATTTTAGTGTGGTTTATTTAGATGAGGGATGTAGCCCTAGAATAGAGAGCATGGGGATTGATTTTTATGTTTAAGGAGTAATAGGGTGATGCTTTATGATTTTCGGCCTTTTAGATGAAGGGATGCATGGTTGTATGATAGGTTTTCGAAATGTATGAAGGTGATATTAGGAAACAAGATCATCATATGAGCTTTTCATAATTTATAAGATGGGTTTATTTTCTAAGGTTTGTGAAGAGATTGTGGATGAATTAGATGTGGATAGAGTAGATGGAGATAAAATTGTTTTCTCTTTTATGGCAAGATTAGATGATGTACCTACATCTTTGGATGTTAGGGTCATTGTTTATGTGATAGAGTTACTTGTAGATGGTTTGGATGTGGGTTCTATGATGGGAGTTTTAGGTGTTACACTCAAATGATTTGTGACTTTGTTGATGATGTCATGGGAATGTATGACATTGGATTGTGGCTCGCTGGTGGATGGAGAATGATTTGGGAAAGTTTATTTAAAAACATCCATGTTTTGATTTTGAGGTACATTTGGTTTTTCTAATTGTAATGTACCTTTTCCAATAATATCTTGAAGGGAATTTCAGAATGAATGGCACCTTTCAATGTTGTGGCCCTTGACCCTATAGTATTTACAGTAATCATTATATCTATACCATGAGAGTTTCAAGAAAAATGTATCGATGGGGAAGATAGGAGGAAGAGTGATCATGTTGGTTACCAAAATTTTGTCAAAGGTTACACTATATGACTCACTAACAACAATGTAGTTACATTGATGAGATCGTTTATAGGCAAAATGTTCTTTGGGAGAGGTCTTGATGATGAATGCATTGGCTGGTGATTTAAATTAATCATGACTAGATGATAGTTTTGATGAAAACTCAGGTTTTTGTTTCTTTGACCTATATTTAACTCCACCATCTTAAAGAGCACGCACTTCAAGTTTGTGAGCCATAAATAAGGATAATGGTGTTTAACCATATTTACACAATAAAATTCATAGAATAATAATATATCATTCAATTTGTTCTGGATATACATTCACAATATATTAGCCATATATATAGGATTTTAGATAGGCATAACAACTCTAACAATGCATACCTATATTATCTCAACCACTCACTAATTACGTAAATTGTTATAAAACTAATAACAATTTACTCAACCAAATTATCATAATATATTCTCATATATATATTATGTAAACCCCTATGAGCACTAATAGGATTATTCCTAACATTCCCCCCCTTAGTGCAAACATGGTAGAAAAAACCTTCACACACTTCTCTGTAGTATGCTCACCCCTGTGGCATGTCCATCTTTGTGACTCATGACCTTGATCTAAAAGAAAGGCTCTCTCCTTCCATTGTTTTACACAAGTTTACCACAAACCTTGACATGAACTGGAACCCATCAACCATACACCTCATGTGGTTTTCTGGATCTCCCACAAATATTTTCAAGATCCATGAACTGACTTACTCTGGTGCTTCTGTTTACCACTATTCTTGTACATTAAGGAAGTATATAGGAAATAGTTGATACTGGAATATATTTCACACATAATGGAAATGGAATATTGTGCTCTACTCCCCCCCACAATGTGAAATTTCCATTATTCTACAAAAATGTAAAACAAGAACTCTGAAATGAATCAACACACTGGAAATGCTGAAAAACAAACACACACATGTCACCAAATCTGTTGTGCAACCCCGTAACTGATGACTGATGAGAGGATGTTGGTTGTCCTCCTTCCTCTGTTGCCTCCATCCTCCGATAACATGTTGCTAACTCAGCTTGATTTGGATATGAAGCTCAATTATTTCCACATTGTTTATTATATCTTCCCTCTCGCAATGTGAAACACTTTATTTTTTCGGACATCAGGTAACACTAAAAATGCGTCCGTAATGTATTTTTTCAAATATCGTATTTTTCAATGAAATTTAAATTAATGCAAAGAGGATAAAAAACAAACCCTTTTGCCAAAAAATGGCACTCGATTTTGAGGTACCAAGTAAAAGTTATTGAGGTTTTAATTTCCCGTAAAAAAAAGGCCCAATTAAAATTAAAATTGGATCAACGATTAAAAAATTTCTCTGGATGAAAATAAAATTTATTGTGTGACCACTTGTTGGAATTGGGAGGAAACAAGGATTCCAAAAATGTCGAAGGCCCAAAAACATGGTGTCGGAAAATATTAATTTGGCTAAAAAACATAATAATTTCCCTTAAAATGAAATTATTAAACAAAAAATATAGTGAAATTAAATATTTCAAACTATAGTCTTTGCTAACTTTTTTTTAAAAAAAATAGCCAATCACAAATGGTTGCAAAAACTCACAACTTCATTAAAGTGACATAATGATTTGCTGATAATTTCACAACCAGAGCTCTATTTCATAAACCAAAAAATGTGTTGGAAAGGTGCTTTCAATACCTCTGCAATGCTACTAACAAAATTTGATTTCATCACCTAACCTAAAATCTGTTCATGACTGATTTTTACTTGAATTTGGAGTTGTTCTTCATGCTTTAACTGCAAAAGGTCAGTGTTTTCATGTTTCTTAATTATTTGTGATTGTTGTTCACCGCTCATTGCAAAAATATTGTTCAATGTTGAATTTGAGCCGTGAAGAATGGTGGAGACATCCACTTCTTTGTATTCATCAATTCAAAATGTCACTAACCAGATCCAAATGAAAAATGCAAGAAGGAGACAATGATTTCGCCAAGATCCACAATGTAGCATGTGAAAACAATGATCAGGGTCATGTTATTATTTTGGAAAACACTGATTGAATGCTCCTTTAGAAGGTTGTACACTTGAAAAGTATGAGATCTGACAGAGAGAACATTTAGAGATCTAAATACTATAAATTTTATAATGATAGATCATAGATCAATGGAGATGAAAAAATCCATAGCAATCTATAACTATAATTAGCACCAATCTTCTATAAAGTTATATGACAGTTTGGAAGCGTAAAAAACTCTCAGACATAGATCTCTGAGCTATTAATTAAATGATGCACACTATCTTAACTACGCCTTGGGTAGATTACATCAGAATGTAATATTAATAACAAAAAGGAACAATTCTTGTCAAAGATCAGAGAGTCGTGTGAATAAGGATGGGCCCCCACAATACAACCAAATTGGATCACCTAAATATTCTCCATTGCAAATTATTGCAAGCATTGCAATAAGATGGTTACCTCTTCACAGACCTAAGCATGTATCTTCAAACATGGATCTGATGAAACAAGTAGAGCTTGGAAGGTTATACAGTCTCTTACTTACAACACATTCCAATAGATCTCCAAAGCATTAATCTCTAGTTTTTCAATCTTCAATACATATTTGGCAGTGTAGAAAATATAATGAAATGACCGCCTGATTTTTATTAGCAGATTCACATACCAAATTATGGTGTTTAACCAAATTTACACAATAAAATTTCACGGAATAATAATCTATCATTCAATTTGTTTCGGATATACATTCACAATATATTAGTCATATATATAGGCTTTTAGATAGGCATAACAACTCTAACAATGCATACCTATATTCTCTCAACCACTCACTAATTATGTAAATTCTTATAACACTAATAACAATTTACTCAACCACATTATCGTAATATATTATCACATATATATTATCCAAACCCTTATGAGCACTAATATGATTATTCCTAACAAAGGCTTCATCAAAATTATAGAAGGATTGGATTTATAGTTTGGATGAAATGTGTTTGGCACATGAGTGAGAGAATAAATCAATTATCTCAGCCTATGGGAGGGAAATGATAGTTGATTTATAATTCCCCTCTAGTGGGTGATGAATTCTGTAATGGACTCATCTTTGAATTGGTTGATTATGTATAGGTCGGTGTTATTGATTTTATGTGCAATGTTGATTGAAAAAATTTCAAGGAGCTAAGAAAGATGAGAAAATTAAAAAAAGAAGTATTGAGGAATGTTGTTATACTAATCGGATATAGGGAATTTCGTTAGCATAAGGTCATGGTCATGTGTTATGAGGTAACATATATGTCGTAAGGCTCAGATGTGTTGTTGGGGGTCTTCTTTACTATAAAATTGTAGGGAATTAGGAAGATCCCAATGTGTAGGATATTATTTGTATGGTATGGATGGATGAATGGGTTTGTTACATATTTATTTGTATGATAATATGTTTTTTGAACCCATGTAAGTGGGTTCAAGGCTAGATATTTTGTTTATTAAATCATGTAGCATGTTTGTTTATGGTTCTTGTTAGATGATGGTTGATGAAGGTCCAAGTTGATTATATGAGAATGGATTTGACTACTGATATGGTTGTTGGATGTTATATTGGAGAGGGGTACTTATGTGAACTTTATAGATGGGTTATGAAACCAAGGGTTGTGAAGGTTGGATATACTAGTATTAAAAAAGAAAGGATGTGTTCATAAGTGTTTGTGATGGTTTTGGTATGTGTTGAAAAGAGGTATAGGATTAGATAAGTGGTTGATAATGTAGCAGTATGTTATAAATTAGAGGCTAGGATGGTTGAGGTACATGCTGGAAAGGAATGGAAGTGTGAATAAGTGGGTGAGATTATTAAGGGATGGATTGAGAGGAAGTAGTTATGGTAAATGACTATTGTGAGGAGGGATGAAAATTAGGAATAGAACTTTTGTTCATGGGAAATGTCGATGTTGAAATATACTAGAAGATATTTTAGACAACTGATGTGGGTGTTGGGATGGGGTAGGCTAAGATATGCTTATCAGAATGGATACTAAATTCACAGGAGGAGTTTGGATGGTAGAAGAGACCAAATGGGTTGATTTGGATGAGGATATATTTGTTTTTTTTTGGGATGATGTGGAACCAGATAAAGGGTCTAATGAGGATGATGATTGTTAATAGTTAGTGTGCTAGGAAGAGACCACATTAAGATCAAAGGTGATGATAGGAGATGAAGAAATGACATTGGAAGATTTTGATTGGCTACTAGTGGAAAAATGATGTATTTGTTGCATGACCAACTCATGGTTAGGATCAATAAGTTAGGATAATTCATATGAAGTTTTTGATATAGGTGGTCATGGTTTAAGTGTGAATGGTTGAAGGTACACACCCTGAGCAACAACATATGCATTGAGGGAAATGGAATTTCAATCTAAGATTTTAGAAAATATTGGATCCCCATTATCAAATAAACAGGGACTATGTGGATTGGGTATTTTGAATGAGGAAGATCATCTGCTATGGGAATGTGGAGGCTCTTGATCTTCCTGATGAGGTGATAGATATTCTCATCGTTGTTCAATTAAACGTGAATCATTCTCAATGCAGGTTTGAAGTTTTTAATAGTTTGTTGGAATTTTTCAATGATACTTTTGGGATTTTTTAAATGGGATTGTTTTCTAGTAAGAAACATGAAATTAAAAAATCACCTAATAATGAAAAATGAATTTAGATTGCTGATTACGAATAGAAGAAAAACCACACAGTAAAATTTTTAATTATCTTGATTATTTAGAGGAAGGGTGAAATGTCAAAAATGGATAACAGGGTCCTAGGAAATGGAAGTCTATGGATGGTTTTAGGTAATGTTAAAGGAAGGAGTCCTCGATATACCTGAAGGTATGTGAGGAACGAATCTATGTCTGTGTCAGTACGAGGCCTAGTATTGGGGCCTACCCCCTCACTTCACAGTCCCACATTGATAAGGGATTTGGGTTCTTAGCTAATATACAACCCACCATTTTGTTTATTCTTGGCCATAACATCGAGTCAACTTATTCCCTTTGTGATGAAATCCAAATGGGTCCACCTAGGTAGGAATGTTTCGATGCAAGTTGTGTGTTAAATTGATTTGGTTGTGTGGGGGAGATTAAGTGAATGCAATATATTAACATCTTAATTAAGTTATGTGATTACAAAAAATGAGAGGTTATTTTTAATACCAAAAATAAATATGATTTTGATGAGGGAAGAAGAAAAAAATGCTATACTTGAAAAGGACAAGAAAAGAAAGGATTTACCAATAAATGCTCTTTTTTTAATTTTTTAATTTTGTACAAGAACCTACAAGGGTTATATGGAAACAAAGAACAAGAAAAATAAATACCAGTTAAAGGATAACTGACTACGCAATCGAAAATAATCTATAGAGATCATCAAGGAATTGGTGACGATACACCGAGATCATTGGCAATGTAATTGGATTGCTAGAAATTGAAAAGCAGAGAACCTAAAGGTGGAAATTAATTAATTTGAAATGAAATAGAAGGGACATGGTCCCACATGGAATGTCATAATTTAACAGAGAGTTTTTTCTTTCTAATTTTAACTTAATAAATGAAATAAAAAAATAAACTAACCTCGGAAGATGACAGGGTTTACTGATACCCGCGACGCTGAACATTAGTGATGTGTGATAAATATCCTTCCTCTATCAATGAAGAAGTAACCTACATATCAAAGACAACAAGACAAAGTATTAGATAGATAGATAAATGATTACTTAGCAATGGCCGATTCTAGGAATCCAACTGGATGTCCTCTGAGGATTTCAGCTTGCTTGATACAATTAATTAGATTGAAAAAGATAATGATAAGGATATGTAAATGAAAAATATAGATAGATAATGGATAATAAGATTTAGAACTCAATATCCAAGGGTAAGTCTTATGCAGCTTCATAGGTAACCCAAGAAATATTGGATGTGATCTGAACTGATTCAAAGTAATCATATTAGTAATCTTCTTTTTCTTGTTGGATCTCATGGAGGAACTCAATATGGTCCTCAATGGCATCAATTTCGGTTGTAAAGTGAATTAAACAAAATGTAAGCTCGTGGAGGATGTTGTAATGTTCCCAAAAAAAGCATTGTTAAATAATTGGTAGGTTGTAGATGCTTGTAATAGGATGTGACTCACCTGGAACTATCATATAAAATAGATTCATGCTTGCAGAAGACAAGTTAAATCCAAAAAAGTTGATAAAAATTGATATAAAGTTGCGATTAATCGAAAAAAATCTTGAAACACATGGATCATTGGTGATTTATAGGAATTACGGGTGATAAGACAATCATGGGATATTATAGTAATCACTGACAATTACTCTAAAACAATTTCTTCTTCTAATAATGATGTTTTGATCTAAAAAAGAGAGTGAAAATTGATTAATGTTTTTTATTGTTTTTTGATGTTTTATAGGACAACAACAATAGAATTATGATAAAGGGAATACCTTATAGGGCTGAAAGAAGTTGGATGATGCATGTAGAAGTTGGATGAGGCTAGTGACATCGATTTATTCATCCCAAGCCACCGAATTTGATGTATGAGGACTTTTTGAAGAGATTCATGATATTATTAGATGATGCTAATTGTCATGAAGATCATTATAATGAAAAGGATTTCACTTCTTGAGGAAACAAAGAGTGAAAGAACATGTAAAAAAAATTTGAATATTGTTGAGGGAAGAGTGAAATCTAGTATTTATAAATCACTGACAATCCAGGATTTTCGGCGGGAAAACATTTAAAAGTGGTTGAAACCAATTCCTGAATGGGATTTTTGGGTAAATGTGTGAGGTAAAATGATTGCAAATAGTTTACAAAAAAGTTTCAGGAGGTTGGGAAGTTGGGGTAACAAATAAGGTAGAGATGATTTATATATTATTAGGTGGTTATAAAGGGGTATAGGTAATTTAGGATGGGCTAAATAGTAATTTTTAGAGGGTGTAAAAAAATTATATTAATAGATGAGGAGAGGGTGACTTAGGATAAATGAAATAATGATAGGTTTTAGATTGAATAATGTGTATATAAGATGAAGTACACAAGCTAAAAAAACCTGATGTTAACACGTATTTGCAAATTATGTTTCACAGATTACCAACAATGAGGGTGAGGTTATTTCTAAACAAATGGAAGTCAAAGCTGAAATTGTTTCCTTCTTCTCTTATTTGCTAGGTTGAAAGAAATATTCCATATCTTATTAGTTTGAAATCTCTTCCTTTCATTTTCACTATTGTTTTAGATTTCTCAATTAACGATAAAATCCTTTCTCCCTTTATCTTTGAATAAATTAAAACTGTCATTTTTCCGCATGGAATGCAAGAAGGATTCATAGTCCAGTCGGGTTCCCTACAGATTTATTTCAAGACTTTTGGGATATTGTAGGTATGGATGTTTAGGATATGGTGGAATAATATCATTGCTCTAAGAACATGTTGGGGGCATTAAATCATACCCTCATTTTTTTGCTTTCCCAAAAATGATCAACCGTCTTCCTTCAATGATATTTGTCCCATCTCTCTATGTAATAAAACTTAAAAAATCATCTCCAATGCAACATCTCTTCGTATTAATCCTTTTCTTTGATTCCCTCATTGCTCAAGAGTAGAGTGGCTTCATACCTGGTCTCTCTATTTTTGACGGTGTAAATGTTGGCTCATGAGCTTAATCACTCCCTCTCTTTATCTAAGCAGTCTGTGATGTTCATCAAATTGGATTATAGTAAAGATTATGATCATATTAATTGGATATTACTCGTGTCTCATCCTGCGTAAGATGGGTGTTCATCCAAATTTTTTGTGATTGGATCTTAAATTATGTTTCTACTTCCCAAATATTATGTTCTTGTTAATGGTTTGGCGGAATGTATCTATATGCAATGGAAAGTTGCAAAAGCTATAGAATGAGGCTAAAGAACCTCAAAGCTTTGCTAACTCAACCATGCACCATGAGATAAGAGATAAACAAGATAAACTAACATGAAAGCATTATAACTTTGACAAAAAAATCAAAAACTAACATCTATACTACTCTCTACTCTATGAAAGCTTGATAAAATGAACCTAGTTTAGATTCTAAAGCAATAAGATTATGTGATTAGTTGTTTACTTCAATGGAGGTGGATGGGTGCAAGATGGGGGAGATCTTAAAAATGGAGTATGGCCAAGATCCAAATGTTCTATAGCTTAAAGCTATCACAAATGGTTTCTAATGCCTTTCCAAAGTGCTTGAGAGTAAATTTGTAAGTCTGAATGGGAGGGGTGACCCTTCTATTTATAGTTTTCCACTTGGGAGAGTTTGGAATTTGGGTGCATGTGGGAATAAAACTCTTTTAAATTAGATTAGGATAAACATGCTTTAGGATTAATTAAGATTGGTTTAGGCTAGTTAAATAGGGTTTAGGCTAGTTAAAATTGATTAGCAAGTGATTAGAGACTCATTGAGAGTTGGGAGGGGTCTGGATAACCAATTGTGACTAATAGATAACCTAGGAAGCCAATAGAAGTGGTCTAGAGAGAACTAGGGAGATTATAAATGGTCGAAAGGAGGAATGTTTAGCTAGTAAGAGATATATTAACCACATTAGATGATTTATAGGAGGAATATGACCAAGAAGGTGTTGTAAATGGGCATCCAAGAATGGAGCAAAGAATAGGTAATTAACATAGTATCGTTAATCAGTTGAATTGGATGAAATGCTAAGTGTAAGCATATTTTAGGTGTCTACATTTTCCCCTCTTTGGGGTGGCGTAAGTGATGCCACTTCAAAGAAAGTAGAAAAACATAAACAAGTAGAAAATTTTGAAGGGATAGAAGAAAAATGAGTAGAATGGAGGATGCCCCCTTGATTGTCGATGGGGTGATAGAAGAACTCGATTGATGATCGAAAAAGATGACAAAAAGAGAACGGAAGAAAGAATAGTGTGATGAAGAAGAAAATAAACAGGCAGGGGGAATGAGCTAACATCCATCCAATGAATTTTAAACAACTTTATTTTTCATCATATTGCTAAGGATCTTCATCATCGGTCCTTATTAAAAAGAATGAACAAAAGTGTAGTATGACATTGAAAGCAATATACGAACAAATGTCCATTGATAAAAGCACTAACTCCATGCAACATACAAAATGAAATGCAATATGAGAAAGTAAAAGATGCCTAACTCCATGCAACATACAAAATGCAATGCAATACGAGAAAGTAAACAAGCTAACCTAATAGAGAAACATAATGCAATGTTTTTGTTATCAAGCTTCAGTTCCAATCTATTCGAATTAATGACAAGGGTTAACAACGGTGCCCCAAGAAAAGATACATGTGAGGGGAATAACGGAGGACACTTCGGTCTAATGGAAAAGCAATGTGCACTACAAAATAGTACCAGACAACTCGTTGTGCCCCAAAGTATAGACAAAGTAAGCAGCCTAGCTTTTGTAAGTGATTATAGATCAAGGTGATCTGTGAGTCACGCACATGAACATGTGAGAACCAAAGAGTGACGTTTATAGGATGATTTATAATGTTTTCGATGTTTCTTGAAACATATTTGAATGTTTTGATTTTTCCAACATATTTGAATGTTTTTTATTTTTCTAGCATATTTGAATGTTTTTTATTTTTCCAACATATTTGAATTTTTTTGTGATTTTTAAAAGTTTTCTGAAGCTATGTATAGGAAGAAAAGGAAGCGTGGATGCCCCCAGCATTAGATGGGATGTACAAGGGAATAAGGCCACCTACGTACCAGAAAGGTGAAGATGCAAAAATTACCCAACAATTAGGTGGGAGTATTCAAAGATAAACTCTTCATAGGTAGAAGTAGGTCCCAAGGCCATTATGGATAGGTTCAACATGATGGTGAACGTAAACTAATGAAGTGCTGGGAAGAAGTAAGCATGCCCCCAACGTAAGTTGGCCTAAAAGCACATGATAGAAAGGAAGGAGAAGATTGTTTTTGTGAAAGGGGACAAAGGTGTCCGAAAACATGGATGTTTTGAATGAAGTAGAAGAACAATGTGAATGATTATGAATGTAGCTTAGAAGCTTCACGATGAAGAAGTGTATAGCCAAAGGCACAAATTGTGAGACGAGATAAGGACTAAAGTAAGAGTCTGAACAAGGTCCAAAAAAAGACACTTGGTAACATATTAATCCTACTTACTCATAGAGATCCAGTGTGTGCATGTAGAATTTAATTACCTCTTGAAGGGAATATTTAATAGACAACAAGTGAAGACACCCAAGCCAATGTGTAGGAATGATTTATTTTTATAGGTGATAGGTGATTTGAATGGTGGAAGGATATCCGTACATTACTCCACTGCTAGCCAGGCGTCCATAGCCCTGATGGAGATGCATTTGATTCTAATCATAACATTGCTCTACTTCCAGTTAGGCATCCATAGCCCCGATAGATATTATTGGAAATATCCCAAAAGAGAGTTATATATCAATTTTATTTCTCTTTGTAGATTTTAGCTTTTGAATTTTGATTGATTTTGATTCTTTTACTTTCTAAAAACTTATTTCACCTCTCTTGTTTGACAAAGGGTTAAGAACCACAAATGGATTGATGGAAGGAGGTGGAAGTGATTGTGATGACGACATTGGCTAGTGTCAACAAATATTTCCAAAATTTCTTCGCAACAAGTTTATTAGATGTTGAATGTGATAGGATCTCTAAGAGGTTAGTCGTTCTTTAATTTACCAAGGTGATAAAAGACCAAACAGATACCATAGAGATAAATGTTGCAAAATGGGTGTGAATAGGCTAATTAAAATATCACCGAAGGGATAAAAATGATAGGAAGAATTGTAGAAGAAAGCAAGGAAGGGAAGAAAGAAACATCTATGTGTACGCAATACCTTATTACAATGTTTGATCTTTGAACCTTTGATTTTTCTATGAAATGTTTTCTCATGTTTTTGTATTTTTGAATTGTTTTGTTTTTTAGATTTTTGATAGTTTTTGGAAAGGTGGGACCAAAAAAAGTCACTCTATGTGGTAATATCCAACAATGATGTTTGCAACTTCCTTAATAAGGGAGACTAAGCGTGATTGTTTATCAAGAGTCATGTTATCTCTGATGTTGATGATTGTGGTGAGCTCATACTCAACAAAAGAATGCAATTTATCCTTAAAAATGGATTTCGTATGCGGGATTTTGAGTTCGCTATCCAAAGGTTTATGCACTTTACACCATACTTGATGGTTACGTTGATGTGTGTTCTTGAATGCACTTTATTTTTAACCTTAAGATCGTTTACTTTGTTGGGAGCTTTGGAGCTCTTTGAAGTTTTGACCTAAGCTTGATAATGAACCCATTTGGGTTTTTTACAAGATGACGCATGACTTTTTTGATCCCGAGAAGGAGAAGAAAGAGAATGTTTATGATTGATGAAAGGAACGATAGAAATGGTAGTGGGATTTCCACAAACATTGATAGAAGAAAGATGTGATAGATGAAAAGGATACGGTCCAAGAATTGAAGAGGATGGGCTACCAACAGGTGAGACATCGATAGAAGATGATGAAGGGATGTTAGGATATGGCCCTAAGATGGAAGAAGTTGGGCTACGAGGACATGGTCCAAGAATAGAAGATGAGGGTGAGGGACTACTAGGGTGTGGAACAAGTATCGATGAGTAGGGGCTACTCGGAGGTGTCCCATAGATAGAAGAGGATGAAGGGCTAATATCATGTGGCCCAAGAATAGAAGATAATGGGCTACTAGGAGATAACACACAAGTAGAAAATTGAGGGATACCCGGGGCTGGATCTAGGATAGAAGAAGTTGATGGTATACTTAGTAGTGACCCAAGGCAATATTTTGATTGAGGATTGTTGATAAATAAAGAATGATTGGGTAATGAGAAGATAGGCCATGTATTAATGCTAGACCCTGACATTTCATCATGCTCAGAGGAAGGTGAAAATGGAATAACAGAAGAAGAATCAAGTTCCATGACTTTAGGCTCTTCCTCTATGTTTTGACAAAAGGAATCAAATTATTCACTCCAATATGTAAACGTATCAAGTTCAAGAAAGAATAGTTGTTTACAATCCTCTACAGGGATATCTTTGTGTAGTTGGATTGTTCCATAATTTTGAAAGAAATCCATTAGTAGAGGTTGTTGTTCTTCCACCATAGGAGGTTGATTAGAAGTGATGGGTCTAATAAGTGGGGAAGATTGATTAATAGAAGAAGATGAATATGTTCGATTATGTATATGAGGGGAATGTTTGAACCTCACTCCCACAAAGATATTTGATAGTTCTTTGAAAATAAATATTAGCACATCAATTCTTTATAATGGTGCGATGGTGTTTCAGATGTTGATCTTTAGAAGATTGACAAAGATACGATAAAGTATGATTGAAATGAATTAGAGGCCAAAGATAAATTGGATCTTGATTAATAGAAGAATATGACTTCAGAGATAAATTATACTTGGAGGAAGGCATATCATGAATGGATGATTTGAATTCAGACCTAGGTCATTTTTCTTGAAGATGACGTAATTTAGGTTGGAAAGTAGGATCACATAGCCATACGTTAAGTTGCGACATAGGAGTCAAATTGGATGATTGACTAGAGGGAATCTGAGTCTTGGAACTCTTATAGATGTGAAGGGGTCATTGAGGTGAATGATGAAGGTGGTATTGTGAAGAAAGGGTGGGTTGTGACTCGGGAACTTAATTATATGTTCGATCGAAAAAACTTGGAGTCACATAAGTCTTCAAAGGAGGAATATATCATTGAGTTGATTTGGAATAAAGGTCCTTCGAAGAAAGGAAAGACTGTGATTCAATAATTGATCTAGGGGTATCTGAACAATAGTTGGGATCCAAATCTTCAGAAGAAGAGTGGGAATTTTAATAATAGTTTGGATCTAAATCAGTAGAAGAGTGCGGGGAACCTGAATAATAATTTGGATCAGAAGTGTCCAAACCATACCACTGACTATGGGATGAAGGTGGGGAACAAGGTACCTAAATGGGCCCTCCAACATGAAGAACCAAATGATGTTTATTCGTAATGGGCATCTTTTGATGTGAATGCCTAAACCTAGGTTTCATATTGTTTTATGTATAAGGGACCTTACGATAATCAGCCATTCTTGGCATGTGTTATAAATTAAAATTCCTAGACCTAGATAGTGTGATCAAACTTCTTCAAAGTGAAGAAGGTTTCATATCGATTCAGGTAATATAACAGTAACCAACTAGACATTTCATAAGTATGGATATGTGTGTGTTATTTTCCAAAGGGAACCTAAGGAAAATATACATCATTATTTTGCAATCTTAATGCAATCAAAAAGAATTTTCCTAGAAAACAAGTTTTCCAGATGAATTATCAGAAGGAATAATCATACAAGTCTAAAACACAAATCCAATTAATAAGGAAATATTCCCTATGGAAAATGTGTGTGCAAAATGATAGTTTGATGCAAAGATGATCAACATAATATAAAATACTTACGTCAAGATCAAAATGAAAAGGGCGTAAATATTAACAAAGGGTAGACATGAATCCTAATCAAAGGATACCACAATTAATTCAACAACCAACAAGGCCTAAATGTTAAAGGGCGAGTTTTGCAAATGTAAGCCACGTAACCACACCAAATGGACAAGTCTATCAAGATTCACGGAAAAGTGAGATATTAGTGTCAAATTTCTATCGAAACAATGCAAACAATGTAAGTGACACCTTTCAAGATTTGGGACAATGTTTGAATTCAAACTAAGTAAAAGTATATTAAGGATGTACTCAAATGTGTGCAACATAATGACATAATGAGGACACTTAGATCAAGTTTACCCAGAAGACATGGGAGACGTAATGTATTTACCAATTACTGTCAATGACCAGAATGCAAGAATAATTGACAACACGTCAAAGGAGAGATCAAATGAAAAAATTGACCTAATAACTATGATGATGATCTTAAAATCAAGATCAAGTAGGACTATCAAAGATATAAAAACATACCCACACACTTTAAATGTTTTAAAATTCAGCCACAAACATGGATGAGCGTGCCAAATGTACAACAAGGAAGAGTTAGCAAAAGCTGTGACAATGACATGCTAAAGAACCTCAAAGCTTTACTAACTCATCTATAAGTATGAACACATGGGTAGTAGATCAAGAATAAGTGAAACTAGACTTAGTTTGCATGCATATGGGTAAAGCTTCACCTCATTTTTAACAAACATGAGAAGGACCCTAAGCATATCTAAATATCTTGTCTAGATACATCCATGAAAGCTTAACTGAATGTGAACCTAGGGATTAGATTCTAACTGAAATCTAAAAAAACGATGTTGTTTCCAAACAAGGTATCACTTTGTGATGGCAGAGACTCGCCATTAATGGACTATAAGACCAGTTGGTTCCTCTCATTTAAAAAAAGCTTGAGTGAATAAGTGCTCTCAACTAGGTGTTAGAAGGTAGCTCAAAAAAAATGGAAGAGAGCTCAATATCCTAAAATGTCGCAATAATTTATGCTAAGGGAGGAAAACTCATGGCTTTGTCCCCCTTCAAGTACAGGGATGCACTTAGGATTGTATTCATCATATACTTGGTTATTGGAAGAGTTGTGGAATTATTTTGCAACTGTGGGACTCACAAGCCATAAAAATCAATTTTAGGATTAGTGAGCTAAGTAAACATGCTTTATCCACTAGGTTACTCAGCAGTAGGACTACTGCTAGGGTTCCTGGAACCACCCCCATTAGCAAGTAGATTAGAGACTCATTGCCAGAGTTGGGTTAGGGATCTGGTTAATCAATTATGAGTGACTAGATAACCTTTTTCGAAGCCTGCAATAAGTGTGTTCAAAGAGAACTAGGGTGTGTTCTTTTTATGGTCTTTAAGGAGGAATGTTTAGTTAATCAAAAGAGATATTAGTCGAATTAGCTGATCTATAAGAAGACATATGTACCAAGAAGGTTTCACTTCGTTCTTAACACCTGGGCATTGACCAATGTAATGGTTTTGAAGAGAAACTAATTGACAAAGTAGTCATCAATTGGTTCACCGATTAGAGGTAAATGCTAAGTGTAAGCATGGCTTTTGATTCCTAAGATCACCCAAAGGTGTGAATTAAGAGCTATACACATAACTGGAATATATTACAACATAATGGTGACATATAATAATATTGGTCGGCCCTTAAAAAGAAAGTAGTTTTAAATGTGAAATATAGAATTTTTGCAATTTTTTTATGATCTCGTAAAATCACTTTGGCAAAGCGTAAGGAGAGAGCATATGCACGTGTTCAAAATATCCTAATTTAAGCTAAGGAATGAAAAACACTTAATCATGCAAACTAAAATTTAAGGAGATAACCCTATTTTTAAACCTGTCAACTTTTAGAAACTTGCATCAAGAATGTCAGAGAAATAGTTAAAATAGACTGTAAGTTGATTTTTCCTAATTTTGACAGTAACACCTGCGCGTCCAAACCAACATGTACGCACCCCAACCAATGGGTGCACGCCTACACCAACACTTATGCCAGTCTATTATGATCAAAACAGTCACCAACACCTAAGCACCCTAATCTAATAGGTAAGCTAGGGTTTCAACTGGGTGCGCTCCTACCAACGGATATGCGGCCCAAGTAAAAAGAAGTTTGTTAAATTTTTACACATTGGTATTAATTACACAGATGCATCCAGAGAGACGGAGGCATGGACAGACCAATAGAGACATGGACGCGTCCTTATAGAGAAATTTTTTATAAACACAGAGGACACCCTGACAGGTACGTGACCTTTCCTAATGGAGATGCGTGTATATCAACGTGTATGCATCACCTTAAAACACCTACACGTGCCTTGTAAAAAACCTGCAAAACACATAGATTTTCAAAATTTTAAGAGCAAACAGGTTATTGGTTAGTCAAAGCGTTCCTATTTCAATGTTAAACCCAAAAATGCATGTAAATAGGAGTTCATTAATCCAAGGTGAAAAATAGAAATGAGGAAATAACAAGTGATTTAAACTAAAAAACTTGAAAATGGACTTTGAAGAACTCAAAGGACCTCCATTAATGGAGGATGGAGGTAAGTGTCCCACCGGGAGTGCCAAATGTATGCAATGGAAAGTTGCAAAAGATATGGAATGAGGCTAAAGAACCTCAAAGCTTTGCTAACTCAACCACGCACCATCAGATTAGAGATAAACAAGAGAAACTAACATGAAAGCATTATAACTTTGACAAAAACATCAAAAACTAACATGTATACTACTCTCTACTCTATGAAAGCTTAATAAAATGAACCTAGTTTAGATTCTAAGCAATCAGATTATGTGATTAGTCGTTTACTTCAATGGAGGTGGATGGATGTGAAGATAGGAGCTCTTAACAATGGAGTATGGCCAAGATCCAAATGTTCTATAGCTTAAAGCTATCACAAATGGTTTCTAATGCCTTTCGAAAGTTCTTGAGAGTAAAGTTGTAAGTCTGAATGGGAGGGGCGACCCTTCTATTTATAGTTTTCCACTTGGGAGAGTTTGGAATTTGGGTGCATGTGGGACAAAAACTCTTTTAGATTAGATTAGGATAAAAATGCTTTAGGCTTAGTTAAGATTGGTTTAGGCTAGTTAACTAGGGTTTAGGATAGTTAAAATTGATTAGCAAGTGATTAGAGACTCATTGAGAGTTGGGAGGGGTCTGGATAACCAATTGTGACTGATAGATAGCCTAGGAAGCCAATAGAAGTGGTCTAGAGAGAACTAGGGAGATTCTGAATGGTTGTAAGGAGGAATTTTTAGCTAATAAGAGATATATTAACCAAATTAGATTATTTATAAGAGGAATAATCTTCCAATGAAGGATGTCGTAAATGGGCATCCAAGAATGGAGCGAAGAATGGGGAATTAACAAGTATCGTTAATCAGTTGAATTGGATGAAATACTAAGTGTAAGCATATTTTAGGTGTCTAAAGTATCTTTTCTAGTAATCACAACATTCATCAGAGGGATCTAATTTCCTCTTTCCTATTCATAAATTCATAAATCTCATGCTCTTGTACATATCTGTGGTCTCCTGTAGCAGAATGTGCACCATTAGTCTCTCACCAATAGTTTTCCAATGATACCTTCTCTTCAGATTTCCTACTTAGAGAAGCTAAGGCCTTCCATTCCTACCTTTTGATTTATGCAGAATTTGTTGGTCAGGTGATCAAATCTATAGAATATGTTATCCTTTTTCTATAATACCTCTCTACACATGTGAAACATCAGATTAAAGACTTTCTTGGATTTAATTTGGGTAGTTTTTACACACAAAGACATATTGGAATATTTATTGCACTTTCAAAGGTCAAGCTAGATCAATCCTCTCTTTGGAATGATCTATTGTTTCCTTCCTTTTGAGGTGTTTTCAATCTTGGAAAGAAAATATAGAAGAAATCTTTGACTGGTCGTCTCACACTCATTTGTTCTATTCTATGCTCTCTTCCCATCTTTATGTTTTCAATTTTGTGCATCCCCAAAAATGTTATGATTAAAATTGAAAAGATTATTTAATCCTTCTTATGGCATGGTACTTCTGATCTTAAGAAATTTCATCTCATTAAATGGGATAGAGTAAAATCTCTGAAATCTTGGGTGAGGAGTTGGTGTTCTTGTTCTAGGTTTGCAAAACATCACTTTTAGGGAAAAAATTATTTGGAGTATAATTAAAAATCTTGGAAGTTTCCTTACTAAATTCCTCATCAAGAAATAGCCTTGTAATGGGAATCCTCACTCAATTATTTCATTGGTTTCTCTCCCAAAAGGTTCTCATATGTGGAATTTTATATTGTCTTGTCGATCCATTTTTTAAAATCATGTTTCTTGGATCATTGGAAACAACACTATAGCTGATTTCTGAGAGGAGCTCTTGGAATGGACATACCCCCTAGATAAACATCCAAGATCTTCATGATGTCATGGATATCACATAAATATTTTGGGGCTCTAAAGTATTTCGATTACGGAATTTAAGAATACTTTGCTAAGAAAGTGACCCTATCCTAGTTAGGAAAGATATCAATTTCTGGGGACTGTCCATTGAGTAGTCA
Organism: Taxus chinensis; assembly: GCA_019776745.2. Lineage (NCBI taxonomy): Eukaryota > Viridiplantae > Streptophyta > Pinopsida > Cupressales > Taxaceae > Taxus > Taxus chinensis. The sequence goes on along the minus strand of CM034155.1, from coordinate 293,072,957 downwards.
ATTCTTGTTTTCTTTTAAAATGGACCTTAGTTGAGTTATTTATCTCTTGGAAGAAGATAAATTGTTTGGACGGACTCTATAAGTGGTATTTACTATACTTTCTTCTGGTTATCAGTTGTTTTTTTCCATGGCATTATTCATCATCCTTTTTAGACTTATTGTTGGAATTCAAATTGTCTTCCTAAAGTCGGTGCTTTCTCCTAGCTATATTTTATGGGTAAAACCTTGTATCAATTGCGTAGATAACTTTTTTGGCTTGTTTGTCCCTCACGGTGCATCATGTGCTTACAATTCAAGGAGGAAAAATAAATATTTTCTTCTCCATTGTTCTTTTTCCTCTCATTATTGGTACCGACTCTACGCTAAACTACATCTATCATGGGCCCTTGGGGCCACTCTTTCTTCCACTTTTCTCTCCTAGCCAAAGCTCAGATACGACTCATTTCTTAGATTAATATGGATATGCAGTCTCATTATTATTCTTTGGAATATTTGGTGCAAACTCAACCTTTGTCTTTTCCATGATGAAACCACTTCTATGTCTAGCTTTCATTCCTAACTCAAGTTGGCCACATTTGAAAATGTTAGCATGCAATTCAAGGAACTTGTAAATTTTTCTAGTAGGGATGTGGAAATTTGTCTCACTTGGCCTCTTATTTGACTTCCTTCTCCTGGTTCTATTCTCTCTAAATGCATTTCCAAGGTTTCTAAAATGTTATTGCATAGAAATTCTCGCTGGAATCCACCCCCATGGGTTATGTAAACTCAATTTTGATGGATCTAAAGGGATCCTTGATCTTTCTAGGGAAGGGTATATTCTTTGTGATGAGATGGGTTTCTTGATAAAAGTAGGTTCTTTCTAAAATCCCTCTAGATTTAGTAATGCAGTTGAAGACCAGGATCTTCTACAGGGAGTTAAAATAGCCTTGAATATCATTTGTATAAAGATTTGTATCGAATGTGACTCTCAAATTATCATTAAATCCATTTGTAATGGAAAAGCCTTGTCTTAGTCTCTTAATTTTTATATTTCTCAAATTATTCAGGTGTTCTTATTTGAAGATTAGTCCATTCACCATGTTTTTTCATGAAAGCAATCATGTCACGGAAATCCTCACCAATGTTAGGGTTTATCAAATAGTGAGTTCATTATTAAAAATCAAGCCAAAGCTTGTGAAACTCTTGATGACATCATACATCATGATTGTGACGACCTCCCTCACATGAGTTAATAAGTTATTTAATTAGGTAGATCTCTCAGCAGCTTTCATTCAATCCCTTTCCATTCTCTTTTCTACATCCCCCATTTCCCTTATGGTATATCCTTTTTTTCCTTCCCTTCCCCTACACAAATAAAAATACAAAATGGATTTTTTTCCCATATGTATACTACTCGTTTGTGCCATGTCTTCCACATTTTCCCTACCCTAGTGTATAATGTGATTGAGAAATTCATGGGTGAGGAATACATTTAAGAGGGCTCATGTCAGCTATGAGGTTGCAAGTTTTTTTTGTTCAATTATCTTATGTTGAGTGTCGATAAGGATGTGTCTTTGGTGACTACATCCCATTTCATTTTCCCCTAAAACTATGTTGGTTTCATTGAAGTTTTTGTGAAAGTTTTCATCCCTTCTCTTTTTTCTTCAGTCGACACTTATATGTCTTCACTGTGGGTTAATCATAAAATTTTTGGTTCCCTGGAAGAGATAATTTTGGTTCTTCTTCATTTTTTTAAATCTGTCCATGGCATATTTCACTCCCATGGGGCATCTATCTCTAGAGTGCCTCTCTAAATTTGGTTGTGTTTGCAGCTCCTATCTCACTCCCCTGATCGAGTAGAACTTATGAAAGCCTTCACCAGTTTTTCCTTCTCCTTTCTCAAGAAGGTGGCATTTCTTGGTTTGGCGGACCAATTTTTGTGGGTGAAAGAACATTTCTCTTGATGCAGTTAAAAAAAGTGGAGGTTTTGGAAATTTTTGATTTCCTTCATCTTTGTCTCTCTCCTCTTCTAGTTTTTGCTAGCCTGGTTGTTCATGCCTTCTTTCATCCTTGTCGTATATACAATACCATGTTTTCAGGAACTTTTTTTCATATTTTTCTTCTCCTTGTTATATCTTTCATATCTTGTAGGGTGAGGTCCCACCAATTCCCCGATTCATAGCTATGGTCAAAAGAATTCAAATATATATATATATATATATATATTTATAGATATATATATCGTAAAATGGTGGAAATATTGACTTATTATTTATACTATTATTAATTTTTTAAAATAATAATAATAATTAAATAATTAATTCTTTATTTGTAAAAAAAATATTTTTTATTAGTATTAGTATTACTATTATTATAAATGTTATTATTCATTGCAAACACAAATACTAAGTAAACTGAAGAATTTAAATACAAATTAGTATTACTAAGATTACCAAAATAATGGGAATTTTGAATCTTATTTGTTGCAAATACGTGTAAGTGACAATGAAACAAAAAACTTTATATTTGAATAGAAGTATCATACTCACCGCAAAGATCAATCACTATTAAAATATATTGACTAAACAATGTATTACATCAGTCGAATATGAATTTCAAGTCTCTAATTAATCTGAAAATTTTATTGAATTAGAACTATCAAAATTTACATCTTTAAACAAACACATGCCATAAATGACAAGTAATTTTTTTAATCTAAATGACCATGATCTGGTTGCATCTATCAACGCCATCAATTCCAATTGTTTTGGATGATTCTTGTATGCATTGATGAATCATGATTTGTCATTGTCCTCTTCAAACATAATATTGAATGTGAAAAACCTTGCAGACGATGTTCAAATTCATAGATGTTCTATTACATTGAACTAATGACAACTTTAATAGCATGTGGCATCTTTCTTGTGCAACGACATCACATTATACATTTTTTTTTATTAAAAACCTTAATTATATGCACAATGTAGACTCGTATAATTATATATTGTTTGATATTTCTTGTGAGCATATCTTGATATTTCATGAAACAAACTATCATTGCATGTTTATATTAAATGTCATTGTTATACAACCATGAGTCTATCAAAAGTTAACTAATGAAGTGTTTACTCAAATTTTTAATTATATACGAACAATGTCATAATTTAGAAAATGAAAAATTACATAATACATATATGACGAATGTTATTCTAGTGGTGTTTAATCATGTTCAGGAGCCTTAAGTATGACCTCCCCCTATAACAAACAATAATAGATATTAAACTTTCAAAATAATGGAATAAATATATATTTCAACAATCAATTATCAATGAGTAATAATGTAAACCTTGATTTTTGTTCACATTTTAATAAACGGGATTTCCTCTCTTCCTAAGAGATACATACACACTGTCCTTCATCTTAGAATAACACTCAAAAGAGAATTGAGGAGATATATGTGGTCTGTTAAGAGATTTAAGTCTTGATATTTTCATGAATGTACTTATGCCAATTATTGCATTTTTGAGAGTGAGTCCTTGTGACTTGTTAATTGTTAAAGTGCATGTGTTGACAGAGTTCTTCATCAAATTTTGGATAAGCAGCAGAGTCAAGGAAATAGCCGCCAAAGCCAGTAAGTAGCCACAAAGAATAGAGGAAAGATGTGAGATATATAAAAATCTACATGAAAAGGGAGAAGCCATGATAAACTAGATAAATCCACGATATATGGATAAATACACGAGAGACTGAGAAGAGCTGCAGAAGCCAACATCAAGTCACAGAATGAAGACAAATCAAACTAGTATGAGACATAAGTCAAAAGAGGCACAAGTTAAATGAAGTGAATTTTTGAATGTATTGATTCTTATATATTTGTTGTAATTAACCTTTTTTTATAAAGGTGCATCGTAAGAAATGTATGTGTGAGTGCCATTTTAAGAGATTTTTTACAAGAATTGAGATAGATGTGATAAAATGAGAATAACACATATGTACTCAAGAATAATGTAATCACTATTGATAAATAAATAAATATTGGAGTTTGGAATAAAAAAAAATTTATTCCTTCCTTTATACTTTTTTTCTTAAAGTAGATGTGGTTTATTTCCCATGTACATCCTTAACTAAGGTAGAATTTCCTAAGCCTCACAATCCTGTTGAGGTCTTAGGTCAAAATGTTTGGTGACTGAGCCTAGGTCTAGCTAACTAATATATATAGGAGGGTAGGGGGGTAAGGTGTGAGAAAAATGAGGTATTTATTTCAAAAGGAAGGAGAGACGGTTAAGGAATTTGATCAAAGATTCAAGAATATAGTGCAGAAATTTGATGAACCACCAAATGAGAAAAGGAGAATTGAGTTGTTTATTGTGGGCATGTTACCTTATATAAGATTATTAATTTAGGAAATAAAATTCATAACATTCATCGAAGCTTTGGAAATGGCATCAAAACTAGAGGAAGAACCATATAGGAGAGAGTGTTAAATGGTATTAAAAATAGAGAAGCTGTAAAATGAATTAGGGAAACTAAGACAAAAACTTGATCACAATAATGGAAGAGGATATTAATGGGGATATCATAGAGATGATGTATATCATAGGAGATATAAGAGAGATAATGAAATGGGATACTGTAGAGGATATCATGGGATATATGGAGAAAATAACTATAATAGATAAGAATATCATCATTATTATGGAGGTAATAACTACAATAAAGGCTGGGATGGAATGTATAAAAACAATAGATAAAATGGTCAATGGAGGGGGTCAATAACATGTTATTGGTGTGGAAAAAATGAGCATATACTATGGAATTTTGAGAATAAGATACATATTGAAAAGTGATTTTACAAAGAGGAAGGGACACACAAAGAAAGGAGACCAAAATAATAGAACCAAATAAGAAATATACATCCATGGAATTGGCTAGATCACAACAAGAAACATTATGGCAAGTAAAGAAGAATAATATGGAAGATAAAGTAGAAAACCAAAAATTGGAAAAAGAAGAGACAAGGAAGTTAAGTATCAGAAGATAAAATGAAACTGTGACATTGTGTGAGGATGTTGTAAAACAAAGGAAGGAAAAAGTGGAGAATCAACAAGAAGAAAGAAAAAATAAGAAAAACAATGAGGAAATAGAAAAATTAGAAAAAGAGATGAATGAGGAAAATAAAATTATACTTAGTGAGAAATTTGAAAAGAAAAAAGGAGTTTCGAAAAAAAGATGAAAAACTTATTAGAAAATTTTTAAGCTCGCGGCCAAATGATGATGGATAAAATAAGACATTTGGTGTGAAGGAAGCAATAGCATACTAGAATAAATGAAGAAAGAAAAAATACTCATAGAATAAACACACTAAAAAATTATAAGTCTATAAAGACTCTACAGAGTCTGAATATTAATCAGAAGTAGATCCTGTCAAAATTATATCCAAGGTGCACATAATCTAAACTTTAAAAACTAGGAGATTTATACATCAAAACTTGTGTATGGTAATACAGTTATTCATCACTTGGTTGTCTCAGGGATGAGACAAGGTTTAATTCAATGGATGATTTTGACATGGTTCCTCATCAAGTTTTGGGAAATCCATGCATATAAGTAGTAATTCACCGAAGACTAAAAGAAGCTACGAGTAAAACAATGAAGATGTGGGTAAAAGTACAAAGTTACAAAAGACTGGATAAAGCCATGGGTAATGTAGGAAATTTGTGGTAAACAGGATAAATCCATGATACAAACAAGCTCTAAATCATCATAAATATCCAATAGAACATTGTAATGATAAACCATAGATGATCCTTTCTTCCACAAGAAATACATGTATGTACATTTTTTCTAACTCTGAACATGGTTGAAAAGTTCTTCGTAGACACAAAGCGGGTTGTACTCCATTATTTGGGACAATTTTATCAAGTATGGATCATCATCTTTAGACTGACCAATCCAGAACTAATTTTAAATATTCCCAAAATATATTTAATTCATCATCTGATCAAAACCATTTAGATTTAATTTACCTGATTTATCATAAAATGGTTTAAATTTGCATAACTGAATTAAAATATGATCTAATCACGTAGAAAATATCAAAAAAAATCATATAAGACAACACCAAAATTGTTTACTAAGTTGGGAAATTACCTACATCTCCAGGTACATTTAAAATCGATTCATTTAATTTTTTAAAACTACAATTATAATCAAAATTACAATTTACAATAATAGATCCAATACTTATAAATTCGTGCCTTCAGACATTCAGATGACTCTAGTGATGCTTAGTGTTCATCCTCCACCTTCTCAAAGTACTTTCATAATCTCTTCCCTTCATTCTCTACCAATAAGAAACTTTCAGACCTTAAAATGACATCAAAAGAAATCCAAATTAGGAAAGTAAAAGGTGCAATAAGAGTGTCTCAAAATTTTGGACAACTTTCTAGCTTTCACCAAGTGATAAAAATGCTCTTAATTTTCTCAAAGACTATTTTTTTTAAAACAATCTTGTTATCTCCAAATACACAGTCACCAAGTTAACATTATAAAAAACTCAATTTTCATATATATAGTTTTGTGGCCACCTTATGGCCTAACAGTTTGGCATACAATTTGGAGAAATGTGGATGGGGTTCGAACCACCCATTTCTTTGTTTAACTTTTTTTGGGTTGAATGATCCAAAATTAACGGGATAAACATTTAATAAAGGCTTTAATAAGATTTAAACACTCCACATATTCTATGGCTTGGGCCATGCATGTACCCATTTTTCCAAGTTAGTTAAACTATATACCATGTTTAGAATGTGTTGGGTGAGTAAGTGGAGATTTTGCATAGTTGTTGGGGGAACTAGGTGAGTTGGTTAATATCAAGGTTGCAAATAGGCTCAGTTGATTGGAGATCTGAAAGACTATTGATCCCGTTCAGTACACTGGCGAGTTGATTTGGTGCACAATATGGCGAGTTGGTTGGGCACCCAAGATAGTGAGTTGTTAACAATGTGGGAAAGTTGGCTCGGTGTAGGTGGTCTAGTTGGCACTCAAACTTAGCATGTCAGTGTATGGTGAAAAATGGATGGTAAATAGTTTATAAAAAAATGGGATAAATCCCACATGCATTGTATAAGGACAACCCGTGGAACTTAAAAAAATGTGACAATGGTAATATGAAGATTTAGACAAAAAATCATGCCTCCACTAAAAAAGTGTGGTGACCTTGACTGAGGGCCACCATCTAGAAAATAGCAGGGCCCACCTATCCAAACTTGAGCGTCAAAGACCAGAAGTGGAAAACTAAAAAACACCATTTTACCATTTTTATTATCTTTGCACTATCACGTGTCGCAATTCGATTAGTCTGGTACCCCTATTTTTTCTCCTTTAGATGGGAACTTATGCAGATGGTATCTTTCTCAATCATAGTCTATTTTTCACGTTCAAATACGTGATGGAAAGATATCATATTATTCTACCATATTGTAATTATTCTGGGAGGTTTATGGAAAATTGTCCACTAAATTGATCTTCAGATCACTCATTTACACTAATTTTTACTTCATTCTTACCCGATGTTGGTTTGTTTTGAAGGTGTAGGTGGTTTTTTTGAGTTACACGATTGAAATAAAATGTTAGAAATGAGATATGTTTTCACACTTCATTTTGGTTCCAATATTCTTATCGTGTTAATTCATGCATTCAAATCTCTATAATGCTCTAATATTGCAAATATAGTATAATGTTTAGTGTAAATACTATACAATCCATAATGTACTAGAAGCTCTGTATTGGATATTAATCATGCATCCACTTCCTTTCAATTCTTATATGTTATTGGTACACCATGGACATTTTTTTGGCCCTCTTAATTTGTTTGATTAAATATCTTGCAATTTATTTCACTCTAGTAGTTTCAATTTGCAACGTTGTACTAAGATATATAATTTGAAACTACTAAAGTTGAAGGAAATCATGTTATGCAGTTGTATATGCCAAAATCACTAAAATGTAAAGAGAATTATGAAAAAGAAACATGTTGAACTGGAATATAACAATAAAAACTGGTAAACTAAAGTAGAATGAGAATTATTAAATAGAAACATATTGCACTAAAATGTAAAAGTATAAAATGATAAACTAAGGTGGAAGGAAATCATGTAATTGTTTCACCTGATTCTTAGAACGTTTCTTGGAATGTGATGAAATAGATAAGGGTAAAAGGGCTAGGAGGAATACCTGTTGAAGCTGGTTGAAGGTTGTTGCACGCGTATGACTTCTTGATCCATAGCTGACCGTGAGAGCTTCCTTTTGGCTAGGAGGAACTACCTAAAATAAATAACAAGACCACCAAATAGAAGTTAAATAGTATATGCAGTGGACTGCCTAGTGTATGCAAGATCTAGGAAGTGTGATACTCCCTAGAAGGTTATCAATCCACTATTGAAAACAAATTAATGCAAGAAATAAGGTAAATATTTTCCTATTGTAGTCAATATGATTTAGGAATCTCATATAAACACAATAAGCAAAATCTAATCTAACAGGCTAGGTTAGGATCAGATCCAGAGGTCAGGTAAATGGTTATAGGTTTCTGTAGGTCTGACAGAGATCTGATGAAGGTCACAGGTGATTATAGGTAACTTGGGAGTAAATAGGTAGGTTGCTGGTATGTACTATGCTTGACAGACACAAAGACCGATGTCGGTCAAGTCCTGACCGATGCCGATTAATTGTGACCGATGTCGGTCGCTGAAGAAATGACAAGGGGTCAAGAACAGGGGTCTGGGTCTATTTTTCGGGTTGATGGGGAATTGAGTGAGGTAAATACGAGGTGTGAGTAGGGATGTAGGTCAGTGGGTAGGTCTGGTGGGTTTTTGGTGAAGTGGGGAGGAGTTATGGGTTACATTGATGAACAGTAACAGAGGCCAATATCAGGTAGATAGACCGACACCGGTAGAGGCTTGACCGACGACGGTTTAGGGAGATTGACACCGGTGACTGTGGGAAAATGGAAGATGTTTCGAAACAGATTTTGGATCTTCTTTGTCATTGCACAAAGGGTTGGGTAGGTTGGAATGAGGTGTTGGATTGCTAGGACAGGGCTTTGAGGGGTTTTGGAAGTGGTATTAGGGGATAGTTATCAGAGAAAAGTAGTGAGTGGCTAGGAAAGTAATAGCACACAAAAGAATCTAAATACTGAAAGTATTCAAACAAAACTGGACTGAATAGAGCAATATACTTACTTGGGATTTTCTACCAGTCAACTATGGATGCAGATAGGAGATGGTGGTTGGAGGTTTGTTCCATAGAGGGTCACCAGTTGATAGGAAATTATTACTTGAGCTTCCTGGGCTTTCCTCCTTGCTTGGCTTGGATGGCTATGGATGTCTAGGTGTGAATAGATGCTCACTCTGATTGCATGCAGATGTGATTATTCTCCCTTTCTCTCAGAAATGTGACAACCTCAAAATAAGGTTACCAAAGGGGAATAAAGGTGACCGATGATGGTTCAGGGTTGACCGAAATTGGTTAAGGGGTAACCGTGTCGGTTAGGGTGGGATTTCCTGGGTTTGCTAAAAATGGAAGATCATGGCAATGATTTTCACCAGATATTTCTATTCCTCCTGGAAAGAGCAGTAGTTAATTTTTCTTATGCGGGAATGTGGTTAGAGGGAATGTAGGCTTTGATTTTTAGGGTTTAGTTAGGTCTTAGTTAGTTATGGCAACATACTAAGAATAGACTTAGGGTGAGGTGGCTAGGTGAGGTGTATAGGTGAGGTGGTGGTGTGGGAATTATATTAATTAGGATAATTAAATAATAAATATTGTGAGGACATGGATTAATTTAATTAAATTAATATTAGTGTGGGGTGTAAGGGGTCATGGTTAGGTGAGTGTGTTTGAGTTGGTTATTTGACAAGGGACCGAGGGGAGTGTGACCCAATTTTGGTGTCTACATTTTTTGCCTTTTTGTTGTGTAGCTTGTATTGGTAAGTGACGCTAACAAAAATAAGATGTGGTTGCCCCATGTGTGGGTGAAGGTGATCCCCCTCAAACTAGGAACTGATGTGGCAAAAGACAGAATCAGTGAGTGGTTTGATAAAAGGTGAATGTGATGAAGAGGAAGGTGGACAATGGGTGTAAAGGGGTAAAGGTCCAATCGGTTAATCGAGGTAATGGGTAAGGGTCAAAGGTAGTAACATTCAAACACATGCACACATATAAACTGCAGCACGGTACTAGGTTGAAGAGCATACAACCTCTACATTGTCTAAGGTTGATAGGTTTATCCAAACAAGGTTGAGGTGATTCCAGTATCCAAGGTATAGGATATGGTCAGGAAACATGACGCAGGTCAGGTGCAAGAAAATTTAGGTATGTTTTGGTACACCAAAGGTTAGGTCAGGATAAATGGTCATGGCAAGAGGCAAGGTAAGGTCATTAGGTCAAACAACATGGGTAACAGTGTCGCAAGGTATAGCGAGCACATGAGGTCACAGGTCACTAGCAATGTTCTAGGTCTAAGTAACTAGGTCACAGCTTGGGTAGGGCCGACGTATGGGTAAAATAACGAGTCCCCAAACAATTAAGAGGTTGTGTGGTAAATGATGAGGTCAGGAGAGTGAAGTGAAGTGTCCAAGTCAGGTTTGGGTGAGGTAGAAGGGATTCAGGCTAGCAAATTAGGGGTAATGGGTAGTAATAAGACTGAGCAAGATAACCGATAATGGTCATAATTAACTGATGTCGGTTGCCATGAACCAACCACGGTATGCTAGGGCACATGACTGATGTCGGTCGAGGTGAAACCGTCACCAGTCAAGTTAGGATGGGTATAAAAAGAAAAAGTTCCATGTTTTTGAAAATCATTTGTCATTTTCCACATAGGAGAAAATGACAAGAGAGAGAGAGAGAGAGGTGGAAAGTGACAGAAGCGACAGAGAGAGAGAGAGAGTTGGGTGACCAAGCCATAGAGTGAGTGATCATTGGTGCAAAGATAGTGATATTTGGTTTACAAGGTGGGTCTATGTGTGATTGATTTGATTGGGTGGAGAGCCAGCGGGTAATCAGTGATGGACAGAGGCAGGAGAGGGATCGGGTGGACCTGTGCAGCAGCCCGAGGTGCCACCACGCAAACGACAACGTGATGAGGTAAGAGTCAATTCCTATTGTTGTTTGTTTTGAGTAGGTGGAGGATAGAAATCAGGTAGGAGGAAAGTGAGTTTTGGGGGGAAAAATATTAAAATTTGAATGCGGGGAATTTAATGAGAAAAGGGGAACAAGTGAGGGTAGATTTAGGTAAATGAGGGGTGGGAATAGGTATTGGGTAGGCATTTGTGGGGGAAATGGGTAGAAAGGAGATGTGTAGGTAGAAATAGGGTAGGGCGTCACGGGTTTGTCGCTGTGACAGTGACTGACATCGGTCCAGATGACGTCGGTTAGCTGGCGTCATAGTGGGTGACCGATGCCAGTTATTATTAGACCATCATTAGTAAATATCGGTCAACAGATGAGGGGCAGGCCCACAAGGAGCTAAAATAGACAGGTTATAGACATATAGGTAGAGGTATGTTGGACCATTGGGACAAGTGTTAGTCAATGATGACCGGTGTCGGTCGGCAGGCTAGAGAGGCAGGCCCATAAGGAACTAAAATAGGTGGGTTACAGACAGATAGGTAGGGGTAGGAAGAGTTAGATAGGGGGAAGAGTTATGGGTATGGGTAGGTGGCTGAATAAGGAAGATTGGTGAGAGGGGGTAAAATGAAAATAGTTGAGGGTCTGAGGTGTGAGTAGATAGGTAGTGTTGATTTAGGGCATAGATATAGGTGAAAGGTTGATGCAACATAATTAGGGTAAGTGGTATAGTGGGGGTGGCAAGGTTGACATGCAGGTATGGTCAAGTTTTAATAATATGATTGGTTGTTGGCTGCAGGCTAGGACTAGCTACAGATGAGGGATAGGGTACCTCCACTTGCTCAGTGGAGGTATAAGGAAGAGTACGACACGTGAGGAGTGGTGTTATGTTGTAGAGGTGGGCCTGATTAGGGTCAAATGCTACTAACACATAGTTCGAGAGATGAGTTTGATGGTTTCTCTCATCGATAGATGGAATTCGGTGACCAACACATTCCATTTACCAATGGGTGAGATCACATCACCCTGGAGGATGTCTATAGGATCCTGTGACTACCTGATAGTAGGTACAAAGGTTTATTTGATCTCCTTAGAGACATCTGAGGAGTTACTATTATAAGTGTTTGGAGAGGGGCTGGCATTGTTAGGATTCCACAGTGCCAGTATGAGCTACGGGGTGATGTACCGAGCCTACCTCAAGGAGATGAGGTTGGTAGTGCTTCTAATGGAGGCAGTCTACTATTTTGCACTACCAGATGCAGAGGGTGGGAGATTCCCATGTCACTGATGGGGATTTGTACACGACATGGTGGAGAGCAGGACTCAGGTTTGCATGGGCACCTACATTCTTGGTATAGCTATACAGGGAGTTGTGGGCTTATGGGTGAGCTACGGTGATTCAACTTGTTGCTACATTCCTATTACATTGTTGGGCATATGAGCACATTGTGTGTGTGTGCCCAATTGGTATGCCCTGAGCTGATGCATTTGAGCCAGGTTTTGTTCAAGTGGGCTATAGGTGATGGGTGCCGGTTATTGGAGAGCATTAAGCTTGACGAGAGCTACACATGATGTAGCCTATTACAGGTGATTATTGGAGGGGTTGTCTGGCATGGACATCATTTGGAGGCCATATGTGGGCTTCCCCTCATACATGTGGATGGCAGTGGAGCTGGATGGGTTATAGATCTATAGGTGGATAGAGGGGCGGTGGGTAGGGGAGCATGAGATGATACCCGTAGACCGGGTCAGATGGTAGTTTAGATTGCCATAGGATATACCCCCACCCTTCCCACTGTATAGGAGAGATGATGTGGAGAGGCCTATGTCTCCGCCACGACCTACGGTGCCGACTAAGCAGGAGGAGGAGCCGGTCGATCAACAAATAGATGATGCTGGGGTGACAGACAAGTATAGACAGTGGTGGGCTGCACAACTACGAGTAGTATCACCAAGGACGGGGATAACCAGATTTAGCCACCATCACAGTTCAGAGAGATAACCTACAGTGGTAAGTGGCTACCTTGGTGACCCAATTGGGCATAGTACAGGGACATCTGATAGGGGTTTAGGCACAGATTGCGACTTTGTAGGCGCAGGTGGCCACTTTTCATGCACATAGGGAGTATAGGGACCAGTACCCGCACCGAAGGGGAGAGGGAGAGGGTGGAGATGGAGATGGGGGTGCAGGTAGCCACCCTATAGGTGCAGGTGATAGGTTTACAGGGCTAGTTGGCCATGGTGTAGGGATAGGTTACAAGTTTGCAGGGCCAATCTAGACATTGCATAGGCACAGATAGCGGCCCTTCATGCCCAGGTACAGGTGTCAGATTCTCAGGGCCGATGGCACCACCACAGGGGCAGGGATAGGGTCCCATTATTCAAGGAAGGAGTAGGGTAAGGTCAAAGGATGATGGCACCACCGAAGATAGTACCTATAGCTAGGTTAAGAGATGCCATGGGTGAGGTGAGATACTACCAAGATCACTTGATGGCAACAGGGATATATGTCTTATCATATGCCGAGCATAGAGCACAATAGGCCTCGAGTGAGAGGAGTAGATCCCACACACATAGTGTGGAGAGTATAGGGGGCCAGCGAGCCTAGGGGCTAGGTCAAGGTGAGGCCACTAGTGCACGGAGGCCAACTATAGGGGCAAGACCATCAGATGCCAAGAATAGGGCGAGGTAGAAATAGGTCGGCCAGACGTCAGGCTAGAGGAGCAGAGGAGGACACAGATGAGGCAGGTTTGGATATCAAATGGGGAGATGATTGAGCTCCATGTATGATTATTTTATTTTTAACAGCATAGTTTTGACATATATACCAACCTTCGTGCCAAATATAATGAGGATGTACATTAGATTTTTTGAGATTTTGTTATATATACCAGCCTATGTGCCGAAGATATTTGAGAGACATGTATATGGATACATATGTTTGGATGATTTATTTATAGAGATGAAGGTGATTATGGCATGATGTATATATGGTTGTGTGTAATTTTTCTATTATGATTTGTATATGTGATGGAAACCAAGTAGTGTAGGCATGATAGAGCTAGGCCATAGGCATGGATCGAGTCAGGTTAATGTAGGTATGAATTGAGTCAAGTTGATGTAGGTATGGATTGAGTTAGGTCATAGGCATGGATGGAGCTAGGTCATAGGCATGGATTGATTAAGGTCATAAACATGGATTGAGTCAAGTTTTCATCTAGGCATGGATTGAGTCAGGTTTTGGTTTAGGCATGGATTGAGTCAAGTTTTGGTTTAGATTACAAGTAACTAGTGATACAGATAACAAATGGTAATGTAGATATATGATGATGTAGATTTCCAAAATTGTTGTTATGTGTGGAAATATGAAATGATGAATGGGTAAATGTTATGATGGTGTTTGAAATGTGGATGGTAGATATGTGTATTAGTTATTGTGTGTTGAGATCTTACTTCCAGTTGTCGATATGCAAAAGGAAAACATTAGGTATAATGTGAATAGGAAAAATAGGGAACAAAAGTGGTGAGGGTAGAGAGTGGCTGAGCTAACCTCCAAGGGCCCCATGCCCTTGAAGTGCTGCCTACATAGTCCCGATAAAAGGGGACCTCAGGCCAATGTATTTCTCCTATAAGCTAGGGAAAAATGTGAGGAGGTAGGAAAATGGGTCGGTAGGTTATAGGCATGATTGAGTCTAGGTTATTTAGGCAGGCTTGGTTGAATTGTGGGCAAATAGGTATGGGTGATTTTAAGTTGATTGTTGTGAAAGAGGAAAATTTCCCAGAGATAAGTGTCAAGGGTCTAGTCCTGTATAGGATAATCAATATGTAATGAATAATTTAAAAGGTAAGAGGAGGAAAGAGAGCCCCCTGAATCGTGAGGATCATAATGAGTTGACCGTACCTTAGGTAGGCTAATGAATGTAAGACCTTAAAAGACATTGCATGATTGATTATTCTAAATGTGAAGAACAACTACATGATCACCAAATGTCATATTTTCAGCAGGTCCCTTGAGGTAGAAGGAAATGAAGGTACAAAGGGTGAGGAGGTGAAAAATGGTTAGGTTATATGGTATGAGGTAGCATGCCTTTTGGTAAGAGATCCAAGATCACAATGAGCATGTCCATAACGAAAAGGTTTTTCTATTTAACTTGTATTTGAGATAGACTGATCGATGCAGGAAGTCTATATGGGATGAGGAAATTATCTCCTTGAGGTCTTCGCGAAGTTGATCGATGCGGGAAGCTTCGGGTTTTTAGTTTTTATTGAAGTAGGCTTTACATAGTTGTCCTTCGAGGGAGTAGTCTATTTATAGCAGTGATGTAGAGAGAAAGATGTCCCTTTTGAGGGAGTCATATTTTTATTGGAATTTTGACTCAAGGAGTTGGATCCCATGTGGAAATTATGTGAGGGATTTTAAGTCATGGAAAATACTAGGGTGAAGAATTGGATTCTTGTTCAGAAAGAAAGGTGAAACGACCATGGGATCTCATCTAAAAGAAGATGAAAAGTATCCATGAGAATCATGCCATGTGCAAAGCCGTGGTACACATATTTAAGAGAGGGTAAAAGAGTGACGGGTATGCACATGATTATTGTTTAATCATTGGGGATGGCATAGTGAAAGGAGGGAAGTGAATGGCGCTCAAGGGATGAGCATGAAAAGAGGCAGAAGGTGAGGTAGGATTGAAATTCAATAGTAGAATGGTCAAAGATGCAAGGCATTAAGGGGCTCAGGTTCGGGTTTACCATCGAGTGAAGATAAATGATAAGCACCTGATCCATAGGCATGAGTCACAATGTATGGTCCAAGCCAATTAGGAGAAAATTTTCCCCGTTTACTTTTTCTGCTTTGGTTACATGTTGATTTTCCTTTAGGATGAGAACACCAACTTGGAAGGTTTGTTCATGGACACGTTTGTCATAGGCAAGTTTGATACATTTTCAATAAACTTGGAGATGGTCAAGAGCATTAAGACGGCATTCATCTAATAACTCAAGTTGTGCTAAATGGTCCCAGTGAAACTCATCATCATTAAGCATGTCATGGAGAGAAATACGAAGAGATGGAATTTGGACTTTGAGAGGAAGAACAACCTCTGTACCGTAGACCATAAAAAAGGATTGACAGCAGTGGAAGTGTCAATACCAATACGGTATGCCCACAGGGAGAAAGGAATGTGTGTATGCCAGTCCTTCCTAGTATCATTAACCACTTTCATGAGGATTTTGTTCAGGGTTTTATTGGTGGATTCAGCTTGGCCATTGGTTTGTGGGTAATAAGGTGAAGAGAAACTTAGTTGAATGCCGAAGGTATTGCAAAGTTTTTGCAAGGTTTTATTTTTGAATTGTTTTCTGTTATCAGTGATGAGGCGATGTGGAACGCCAAAGCGACATATAATGTGATGATTGATGAACTCACATATTTTCTTGGCTTTTGTGGAGATGAGAGGTATGACTTCAACCCATTTGGTGTAATATTCGGTAGCGGTGATGATCCATTGATGTCTCTGGGAAGAATGGGGATTGATCTCTCTGACAAGATCCAAACCCCATTGAGAGAAGGGCCAAAGGTCACGGGTGACCTATAAGGCATGACTGGGTGTATGATGAAGATTGACATATTGTTGGGATTTTACACAACGCTTAACGTAGTCATAATAATCATGGTTAAGGGTCAGCCAGTAATAGCCTATGCAAAGAATACGCTTAGCAAACCGCAAGACCACTGAAGTGACCTCCACATATGCCATCATGAACTTCCTTAATGGTATAGGGAATTTCAGAACTCGTAAGGCACCGTAAGAGAATACCATCAAAGCCATGCTTATAGAGGAGGCCACCCATGATGACATAATGAGAGGCCCTTTTGAGAAAGGCACATTGTCCTTTAGGAGTGGGGTCAGGAGGTAATATGGAGAGGGAAATACAATTTGAGTATTTTTTATACCAAAGGTCACTCAGGTCGGGAGTGGTGGTTCCGATAGAGTAAACTTCATGAGGTAAATAAGAGGGTGATTGGAGTCTTTGTATGGTGACAAAATTTTTGGATTTAGTGGGAAAAGCGGGTATCTAGGAAGCCAAGAAGGCCATGGTATCTGCAAATTTTTTGGTAGAATGTGGGATGGTTTGAAGGGTATAACAGTTAAAGGTTGTCAAAATTATGTCCACATGATGCTTCTACTTTTGAATTATCTCCTTATGACACTAGTATATACCATTGACTTGGTTTATGACCAACTAAGAATCACCAAAGATGTTGATGAAATTAACATCTAAGACATAAGTAGCCTAGAGACCTAATACGAGTGTTTCATATTTAGCAATATTGTTTGTATAATCAAAATCAAGTTTGAAAGACAAATGCATGGGTTCACCATCAAGTAGAATGAGGATAACATGAGCCCCACATCCACATGTTGACACTTAGAATCATGCAAGAAGAGTGTCATTTGGTAAGAGGGTTTGTCCAGGGAAAGCGTAGCAATAGAATCATATGGAAAGTCAAAGTTAGATGGTTAATCCCTGGAAAGTATGTACATTGGCCAATTGGTTGGCGATAGCCTGGCCCTTGATGGACTTTTTAGGGCTGAATTTGATGTTGAGGTCGGTCAGAAGCATAATCTAATATGCAGCCCATTGGTTTTGATAAGGTTTGGTATACATGAAGTGTAAGGGGTTAGTGTTGGTTACAACATATGTTTTTTTGTTGAGTAGGTAATGGTGGAGTTTAGTGGAAACAAAAACTAAGGCTAAGAATAAAATTTCAGCATAGGTGTATCGGGATTTTTAGTCTAGAAGAGTACGGATTATGTAATAAATCCCCTGCTCCCTATGTTTTTCATTGCGATGAGTGAGCATGGCCCCTAAGGAGTGATTGGTAGCAGAGATGCATAGGTAGAAGGGTTCGGTGGTTGGAGAAGGTATTGTTTTAAGGCCTCAAAAGCTTTGTGGCAGTCATCATCCCATTTAAAGGAGACATTATTTTTTAGAAGATGATGAAATGGATGACATCGATCGGAATGTTGTGAAATGAAATGGTGAATAGACTACAACTTACCTTATAGGCTATGAAGTTTCTGTAGATTAGTGAAAGGAGGCATCTCGAGAATGGCCTTGACTTTAGCAGGGTCAACCTCTATACCATATAAGGAAACAATAAATCCCAGGAGCTTTCCCGAGGGAACCGCAAAGACACACTTCTTGGGATGAAGGAAAACACAATACTTAATGAGGTGGTCAGATATGGTCTTTAGGACAACAAGGAGATCAAGCGGCATTTAGATTTGGTAAGGAGATCGTCTACATAATCTTATAATATATGGTGCATGATTTCATGGAAGATGTAATTCATATCCCACTGATATGTGGCGCCAGCATTTTTAAGGCCAAAAGGCATGACTCGATAGCAGAAGGTTCCCTAAGGGGTGATGAATTCGGTTTTGTGTTAATCCTTTGGGGCAAGCAAGATTTGGTTATAACCCGAGAAACCATCCCTGAGTGATAGCATCTCGTGACCAGCAGTAAGGTCAACCAGCAGGTCAATACCGGGTAGAGGAAAGTCATATTTTGGGCAAGCTAGGTTGAGGTCATGGAAATCTGTGAAAATTCGAAGTCCTTCCATTGCCTTAGTGACATGGACAATGTTATAAATCCATTAGGGATAATCAATGGGTAAGATGAAGGAAACAGAAAGAAGGTGTTGAAGTTCTTATTTGACCAGAAGAGCAATGTGAGGGTACATTTTTCTCAACTTTTGTTTTATTGGTTTGGCATTGGGAATGGTTATGATATTGTGGAGCACTATGGTGGGGTCAGTACCGGGCATGTCCACGTAAGACCAAAAGAAATCATGGTTATGATTTTTGAGAAAAGAAGTGATGGCTTCCTGTTCAGTAGTATCTAAAGATTAGCCAATATTTAGAATGTGCAGGTCATCTTGAGTATGGATGTTGAATTTGATGATCAATTCATTCATTATGGTTTGCGTCTCATATAGTAACGACTGGTGAATATAAGAGTCTTCTGTACCAAGGTAGGTGAGTATAGATTCATCATCCTAACATTAAACAATATTAATAAAGGGTGTATCATCATCAATCATTTCAGGATACAGGAAGGGAAGAGAAGAGGGAGCCTCGCCCTTGCGTTGATAAGTCATAGGCCCCAAGGAAATGGTGTTTATGGAAAAAAAAGTTAGGAGGAATGGATTCTGGATCCATCGAATCTATTGGTGAATGTTGTGAAGGTGGTGAAGAAGGTGGAGCAGGTGAAAAATATGGAGAAGGGTTGATATCCTCAATGAGTTCAATGCGGGCCTTCTTGGTAGGTAGTAAAGCAAAGCCGATACCACTATGGTCATTATGGTTATGGGTAGTACATGGAATAATAGTGTGATGACCTTGCTTGTAAAATCTAAAACCAAAACCTTTCCATGTACATCGGTGCAGGAAGGTGTGGGTGAAGTGGTGATTGGTGAGTGACTGGAGGTCAGTAGAAAAGGGGTGGGTTTGTGATGGTGATTCAGGTGTATAAGTGGAATTATCAAGTCCCCCATAGGTGAGATTGGTGTGAAGGTGGGGGGGGAATATAAAGGATATACTCCCCTATGTGGTGATCATAGTGATGGTGTTGGCGAAGGATTCCATAATCTTGTGGAGTAAGGAATGTGTTGACATTATATAGGTGATACTCCCCCAAAGTGAGGCGTTGAAAAATTACTTCCAAGGGATCGATGGCTGATATGTGGGTATTTGGGATAGATGATGTGTTATAGGTTGGATTGGAGGTGGAGCCAGCTGATTGGGAGACTAACGGATCAACCATGGAGGTTGTGGCAGCGGTAGGAATGGAGGATTTAGGTGCGGTTGAGGTAGCGGTGGTACCGGTGAGTGGAGGTGTGGGTGAAAAGGAAGTGGTCATGGAGTTATATGCCTTAATGGGTACAAGCATGTCATTGAGTCGGTAAGGCATGTTGTAGGCTTTGAAAGGTGATGGGTCAATTAGAATGGTATAGGTGTGTCCTTTATGCTCAAACTTTACACAATGATGCAAAGTGGAAGGAACACAACCCATGACACGAATCCAGGGTCTACCAAGCAATAGGTTATATTGAAACTCCCCCTTCAAGATGTAAAATAACTATGGAATAGTATGGGGGCCCACGCAAACATGGAGGATGATGGTTCCAATTGTAGAAGTGATAGCGTCATTAAATGAACGCAACATGATAGGATGTTTATGAATGCAATTTTTGTGTATGTGAATTTGGTTGAATGCATGGGAGGAGATGATGTTAATGCTAGTGCCTCCATCGATCATAACATGTTGTACACATATATTATTGATATGGATGGAGATGAAAAGGGTTAGATTAGGGTCATCAGTTTGGTGTGGTGCGATCTCTTCATCTGAGAAGCTGAGGGTGGCTACTTGGTGAGTAGGTGGAGGTATAGAAGAAGGTGGTAATTTATTGAGAGAGGCTACATCATGAGGTGTAATAATGGAGGCTACGGGTGTAGGTTCATTGGGTAAAACCTCAATATAGTGAAGAATCTCCATGATAGCTTAGCGATGGGAGTTAGAGGTTTGGATGAGGTCATAAAGGGACATTTTGAAAGAGGATTGGTGTAATTGTTTGAGCATCGCATGATGTGTAACTCCATTAGAAATATGATATGCAGGGCCACAAATAGTGACTTTAGGTGTGGGTGTAGATGGTATGTTGGGTATAGGGTTGGTTGGCGGGTCAATTGCCTTTTCCTTGCCTTTTTCCTTCTGAGCATTGGTAGAAACATGGATCATGTTGATTTGAGGTGGGGAGGTAGATGAAGTAGGTGACCCATAAAAGGTGTAACGAAATGAAGGGAAGAAGCTAAGAGGTGGGAAGGAACATTGTGAAATGAGATGGGAACACCAAAATTTGGGTGGAGGTTTGGTGAGTTCTCTTATACAAACCATGTTAATTTCGAATCTCAGGGATGGATCTAAGAGTCGTGCGGGTGGATATTTTGTTCACTGAGTAGGTAATGAGGGAAGAACTGTAGAAATTGGTGCTGGAAAAATGGGGTCCTCATCAAGAAGGTCATCATCGTCAAATTTTTCTTCAGGAGGACACAACTAGATAAGAGAGGCTTTCAAAGCCTTACAATTCTCTACATCATGTCCTGACACATGATGGCAGGCACAAATTTTGGTTTCGTCAAACCCTTTTTGTTTGGGTTTGAGTGGGTCATAAGGTATAAGAAGTGGTACTATGATGATAGAAGTTTCGAGGAGATTGGTTAAGATTTTGGCATAGGATCCTGCTAGTGGATCACAATGGGAGGTGAATGTGGGTTTGGGTGCAAGTGCAGCTGAATTTATAGGAATATTCTTTACAAGAGGGGGAGTGGGTTGGGCTACTAACTTGGTGTGTGGGGTGGTCTTAGGTGTTGGTCATATCTACTTGGGTAAGGGCATGGTAGATGAATTGGAAATAGAGTGTGTGGTGGATTTAATTACCTTATTGGAGGGTAGAGGATTTTTTCCTTTAGGTTGCACCTTCTTGGGTAAAGGTGATATAGGCACAAAAGATGTAGAGGGAAAAGCAGATGGTGGAAGAGGGTAGGTTACCCATGGGGGTAACCAAGGTTTTGTGGAGTTAGGTGGTGTAAGTTAGGTAGGAGGTATGAGGGAAAGGGAAGGATGTGCTATGGGTATTGAAGAAGTTATTGATGGTATTGGAGGTATGCGTGGTAAAATGGTTACAGGTGAGGGCGGAGGTTGTGTGGGGTGCTTGGGTATATTAGAGGTCTACGATGGGGAAATGGGTTGCTTCATTCTAGGTTTACCGGTGGATGGGGGTCTCTTAGCCAAGGTCGAGGGGTGAGGTCCTAAGATGGATGGAAGGGGTGAATGTGATAAGGGTGTGGTTGGCGAGGTTAGGGTATGAGATCTAGGAGATCAATTCTTGTATTTAGGGGCTGGATAAAATTTGGTGTTAGTTTTGGAAGACGTAGCTAATTCTAATTTGATGGGTGGATGAGTAAGGATAGCCGTTGGGATGATCCCTAGAGTACTAATAGGTTTAGGAAAGGAAGATGATGTAGGTGTGGGGTTGGATGCAGATGCATGTTGGGTTATGGGTATAGATGTGAGTTGATCCATGAGTGGTGTCATGGGGGAATTTGTGATAATTGTGGTTATGTTTGGTTTGGTCGGCTGAAACAGTTTTGGATACATAGTGGAGGTGTCAATGAGTGACATCTGTATTTGTGTTGAGAAAAGAAGTAGAAGATTCCCCCAAAGTAAGGCTCTATCAACATAATCTAAGTGGTTGACTAAGCATTATAACGACACTACTATAGGTGAGATCGATGTGGATCTAATGGTGATTCCCGTAAAATGTGTTTTAGAAATAGGGAAATCGCTAGCTTCAGCCTCTGTGGGTAAGAGAGCCAAAAGTAAGTCAGCATGATCTTGGGTGGTTGATGGAGAATGGTCACCTAGAGGTAACAAAATTTCTACTGGATCTTTGATAGGTGGAGGAGATGATGGGTCCTTTGTAGGTAGAGGAGATAAACAAGCATCTCCCATGGGTCAGAGAGGTATTTTTGGTGATGGCTCTCTAGGTGGAGAAGGCAAAGGCAAAGTGGTCTCGATGTGAATAGAAGACTCCTTCACAGGTGAGAGAGAAGATGAAGGGTGTTCCTCTATGGGTGGAGGAATAGGTGAAGTGGGTTCATGTGTAGGTGGAGGACTTCAGGCTAGGATTTCCTCTATGGAAGGAATAAGAGCCAATTGGGAAACAACTGGTGTGTCACTAAAAACAACATGGACCTCATTGGTATTCCTATCATTAGTTGAGGTCTCCCTATTTTGGTTAGAAGAAGGGGCATGATTAGGAAATGGTTTCTTGAAAATGTGCAGGTTTTGGTTGGCAGGTGTGTTTGGATTATCCAATACTAACTCGCCATTCTCGAGCATTTCCTAGATAATGTTATTGAAAGTGATGCAATTGCCATCATTATGACCTTTTACCTAATGATAGTTGCAGAAGTCGTGCTATTTTTACCACACAAGCTTAGAGTGATTAGGAACAAAACTATTATGTGGTTTTATAGGAGGAAGGGTGATGGCCCCAACTTTAATGATATTTTCTAAAACAGAAGAATAAGGCTCCCCAATTGGGGTGTATTTCCATTGTTCTCATTTGAATTGAAAAGTCTAGAAAAGGGAAAGATTAGATGAGGGCTTAGCCTGATTTGATGGATGAGTTGTGCCGGCCTTGAGTACCACCGCATTAGCAATTCCCTTAGATTTTGAATAATTATTTTATGGTTTCGAAGAAGAAGAGGTATCATTTGACTTAAATGCCACGTTCTTATTTTGTAGTTGGATTTTCTTTCTTCAATGGCCTGAATCTCTAGTTTACGTGCCATGGTGAATGTCTCATCGAAGGTTCAAAAATTATGCACCTGCAGGGTCGGTAAAATATTTCTAGCACAAGCCCAAGTGAAGAGCTCTATGAGTTTGGTTTGTGGTAATTGGAATGTGATTTGATTGATCAGGCTACGCCAACAAGATACAAAATATGCAATAGACTTATTGCCATATTAACGCATAGAGTAGAGGTCATTCATTGTAACCTTCCTAACAACATTGATGGAGAAGTGATCCAAGAAGGCTTGGGCTGCCTGATTAAATGAGTAGATAGAATGTCTAGGTAATCCACTATACCAATCTAATGCAGGCCTGATTAGAGACATGGGAAAGGTCCTAAAAAAAAATGTCATCATGGGCGATCAGATAACACCCATGCTTGAAAGACCACAAATGTTGTTGTGGGTTCTCTTTTTTGTTGAAGCGTTTAAATTTAGGCATCTCTCAATGTATGGGATATGGATGAATAGGAATGGATGGGTGTATGGGCAAATTAAATATTTCATCGTAGGTGAGAGAATTACATGAGACAGAAACCGATACCTCTAGTTTCTGCATCTTGTCCATCATTAACTTGATGAGGTCATTGGTAGGCGGTGATGGATGGGTACCTCCTATAGTGTAAGAGGGTTAGTGTTGGACATATGATGCAAGTGGCATCCTAGTATATGGTGATGCCGAATAGGTAGGTTGAGAATGAGGGAAATAGGGGGCATGTACCTAGAATGAATGATAGATGAAACAAGAGGGTGTTGATAGTACGTATATGAAGGTGGAAGGGTCGAGGTGACTCTAGTAGTGATGGGGGCTAATGATTGTAGAATAGAAAGGAAAATGTTTTGAAATGGGGTAGGGGTCATTAACATTAGGGGTGGTTGTGTTGCTATGGGTATATGTGAGACAATAGGCATGGATAAGGTTATGTTCTGGGTTCTTGATGAAGGTATAGTGGATGTTGTGGGTGTAATAGATGTGGTAGATGTAGTGGTCATAGAAGGTATAGGGCCTAGCTGCAAAATGACTAGGGGAAATGTAGGTGTGGGTAGTGCGGAGCTAGAAGGGGGTGACGTAGAAGTAGGAATGAGTGTCGTGGGGATAGATAAGAGCATGTCATATATCAATTGACCCGAGGCATGTGGAGTGCATGAGTGGGAAAAATAACACTGTAAGGCGGCATGGTTATGGTCAAGGAGTCATGCAAACTCCTTATCACTTGTGGCAATGGTGATAGGTTGGGTAGGATCCATGGGTGATAGAATGGAAGGTGGTGAAAGACTAGGTGGGAGTGGTTGAAACTAGCTGGAATGTGAATAAGTGCTAATTTGGTAGGACTGCTTTCTGTAAATGACACAAAAATACAACAGAAATAGTAAAAATAGGAAGTGGTAGGTGGATTGGGTTAAAATGTCAGCTGGAAAACTGCACAGGCTAACTACTGTCAGTTAGGGTAAACCGATGTCAATTAGAGGTAATTGTGGTCGGTCACTATGAAAAAAAGAACAATTTGCCAAACAAGGCAAAAGACTGATAATCTACCAGGTAGATAAGTTGTAAGATGGATCTTATCAAAACAGAGAAGATATTGAGAGTTACATAAACTATGAACAGCAAAGAAGATGAAGCAGGTGTCCTTTTGGGTAGGTTAACCAAAAGAATAGTAAACCGATGTCGGTTGGATAAAACTAATGATGGTCATAGGGTAGTCAATGATAGTCGATGGAACGACACCAGTTATTATGAAATTGAAACAGAGATGAAGAAAAATGTGGTTTTGATTTACAATCAAGTGTGGAATAAAACTAAGAACTTTGAGAACGATAAGAATGGGGTCCAGGAACACTCAGACGAAGTTGAACTACACCAACTATGATGAGGATCGTGCAAGGAGAAATAAAAAGATGAAGAATGTGTCCTCTCACCTCAAAACACAAGCCAAGAAGAAACACTAAGACAAATACAATCCTAAAAGTGCTTTTTCTAATATTTTTTTTCAACTTACGCTATTAAGGACTAACTATGTGTATTTAGAACATATTTTTTTTGTTAGGAAGTAATCCTACAAAGAAGGATACCTAAAAGGAGAGGTTTCAGGTATATTATGGTGGGGGCGGGCCATCTCCTGAAAGTGCTTTTTCTAATATGTTTTTTCAGCTTACGCTATTAAGGACTAACTATGTGTATTTAGAACATATTTTTTTTGTTAGGAAGTAATCCTATGAAGAAGGATACCTAAAAGGAGAGGTTTCAGGTATGTTATGGTGGGGGCGGGCCATCTCCTGAGATAATGACTCGATAGAAGTAATGAGCTGGGGAGTACCTACTAATTAGACCGTGTGATCACTGACAGATTTTCCTGGGTAAGATGTTGTTTAAGAAAGATGTGTTAATTTGAATTTTTGTAGTTTGGTAAGACTTATAGAGAGAGAGAATGTGATTTCTATGATTCTTTTGTCAACCATTAACCAGGCATGACTTCTAGCGTATAGGTTGCCCTTATTTAATGTGCACTAATGCAACATACAAGAATGGAATGTCATTAATTTTAAGCCCAAATCAAAATATTAAATTCAATAACACAAACGATGAACATGAGAGAATATGATCTTTCACTAATGAAGTACAAATGAAAGAGAAGAAGATTTATTTTTATGGCACCAAAACATGATTGCTTTGAGACAATAGGAAGAAGAGAATATTCCAAAGGATAAATTTAATGTGAGAACCTTTTGGCAAGGAAACAAACATGCAAATTTTACCTAGGAATGAAGAAATGCAAGGAACCACAAATGGGTCCCACCGGGCGTGCCAAAATGTTTCACCTAATTCTTAGAACGTTTCTTGGAATGTGATGAAATAGATAAGGGTAAAAGGGCTGTGAGGAATACCTGTTGAAGCTAGTTGAAGGTTGTTGCGTGCGTATGACTTCTTGATCCACAGCTGACCATGAGAGATTCCTTTTGGCTGGGAGGAACTACGTGAAATAAAAAACAAGACCACCAAATAGAAGTTAAATAGCATATGCAGTGGACTGCCTAGTGTATGCTAGATCTGGGAAGTGCAATACTTCCTAGAAGGATGTCAATCCACTATTGTAAACAAATTAGTGTGAGAAATAAGGTAAATATTGTCCTATTACAGTCAATATGATTTAGGCATCTCATATAAACACAATAAGCAAAATCTAATCTAACAGGCTAGGTTAGGATCAGATTCGGAGGTTGGATAAATGGTTCTGGGTTTCTGCAGGTCTGTAGGAGATCTGATAAAGCTCACATGTGATTATAGGTAACTTAGGATTAAGTAGGTAGGTTGTTGGTTTGTATTATGTTGATAGACACAGACATTGATGTCAGTCTAGTTCTGGCCGATGTCGGTTAGTTGTGATCGATGTTGCTCACTAAAGAAATAATATGGGATCAATAATAGGGGTTTGGATCTATTTTCCAAGTTGATGGGGAACTGGGCGAGGTGTCTAGGAGGTGTGGGTAGGGATGCAGGTCAATGGGCAGGTCTGGTAGGGTTTTGGTGAAGCTGGGAGGAGTTGATGGGTAAGTTGGTGAATGGTAGAAAAGGGGCAATATTGGGTAGGTAGATTAATGCCAGTAGAGGCTGACGCTAATGACTGTGGGAAAATGGAAGATGTTGTAGAATAGAATTTTGATCTTCTTTTTGATTACACAAAGGGTTGGGTAGGTCAGAATGGGGTGTTGGATTACTAGGACATGGTTTTTAGGGGTTTTGGAAGAAGTATAGGGGGATAGTTACCAGAGAGGACCTGTGAGTGGCTAGGAAAACAATAGCACACAGAAGAATCTAAATATTGAAAGTATTCAAACAAAATTGGATTGAATAGAGAAGTATACTTACTTGAAATTTGCTACCAGTTGATTGTGGGTGAAGAATGGAGATGGTGGTGAGAGATTTCTTCTATGAAGGGCCACCAGTTGATATGATACTCTTGCTTGAGCTAACTGGTCTTTTCTCCTTGCTTGGCTAAATCAGCTCTTGGCTTGGATGGTTGTGGATGTCTGGGTGTGAATGGATGCTCACTCTGATTGCATGTAGAAGTCATTACTCTCCTTTGCTCTGAAAAATGTGCCAACCTCAAAATAAGGTTACCAAATGGAATAAAAGGTAACCGATGATGGTTCTTGGTTGATCTACGTCGATTTAGGGGTGACCGGCATTGGTTAGGGCGGGATTCCCCTATTTTACCAAAAATAGGAGATCATAGCAATGATTTCCACCATATATCTCTATTCCTCTCGGGAAAGAGTGGGAGTTACCTTTTTTTTATGTGGGAATGTGGTTAGAGGGAATGTAGGATTTGATTTTTAGGATTTAGTTAGGTCTTAGTTAGTTATGGCAACATACTAAGAATAGACTTAGGGTGAGGTGGCTAGGTGAGGTGGTGGTGTGGGAATTATATTAATTAGGATAATTAAATAATAAATATTGTGAGGACATGGATTAATTTAATTAAATTGAATTAAATTAATATTAGTGAGGGGTGTAAGGGGCCATGGTTAGGTGAGTGTGTTCGAGTTGGTTATTTGACGAGGGACCGAGGGGAGTGTGACCCAATTTTGGTGTCTACAGTAATGTAAATATATAGGCTAAAACTACTAAATTATAAAGAGAATTATGAAATTTGAACATGTTACACTGGAATGTAAAAGCATAAACTAGTAATCTGACAAGAAATCATTTGATTTTTATCATTCATGGCAACATAATTATGTTGCAAGATATAGGATGAATGTAAATAGACCTCACTTATAATATGGGACAAATCATAACTCTGACTCACCCTGAAGATCCACAAAACATTGTAATGAAAAACCATAAACGGTCCTTTCTTCCACAAGAAAGACATCTCATTACATTTTTTCTATCTCTGAACATGGTTGAAAATTTCTTCGTAGTCAGAAAGCGGGTTGTGCTCCATTATCTGGGGTAGTGTTATCAAGTATGGATCATCATTTCTAGACTAACTAATCTAGAACTATCATCATTTCTAGACTAACTAATTTAGAACTAATTTTAAAGATTCCCAAAATATACTTAATTCATCGTTCGATCAAAACTATTCAGATTTAATTTACCTTATTTCTCATAAATTATCATGAATTGATTTAAATTTTCATAGCTAAATTAAATCTAATCTAATAATGTAGAAAATATAAAAAATAAATCGTAATGCTAAAATCATATAGGAAAACACCAAAAAAAATTATGGTGTTTGACAATTACCTACATCTCCATGTACATTTCAAATCGATCCATTAAAACTGTCAAAATTACAAATACGATCTAACTTACAATTTATAATAATAGATCCAATACCTACAAATTCATACCTTTGGAAGACTCTGGTGATGCTTAATGTTTGTCCTCCACCTTCTCAAAGTAATTTTAGAATCTCTTCCCTTCGTTCTCTATCAATAACAAAATTTTATGCCTTAAAATGACATCAAAATAAATCCAAATAAGGAAAGTAAAAGGTATAACAAGAGCATCTCATAATTCTAGACAAATTTCTAGTTCACACCAAGTGATAAAAATGCTCTGAAGTTTCTCAAAAACTATTTTTTTAAAAAACTACCATGTTATCTCTAAATACACAGTCACCAAGTTAACATTATACAAAACTCTATTTGCATATATATAATTTTGTGGCCGCCTTATGGTCTAACAGTTGGGTATACAATTTTGAGCAATGTGGTTGAGGGTTCGAACCACCCTCCGCTATGTTATACTTTTTTTAGGTTAAATGATCCCACATTAGCGGGATAAAAATTTAATAAAGCATTAGATAAGATTTAAACACTCCAAATATTCTATGGTTTGGGCCATGCATGCACCCATTTTTCCATGTTTCTTAAACTATCTGCCATGTTTAGACTCGGTTGGGAGAGTTGGTGGAGAGTTGGCATAGTTGTTGGGTATGTTAGGCAAGTTGTTTAATATCGAGGCTATAAATAGGCTCAATTGATTGGTGATCTAGAATATTTTTTAGCTCATTCGGTACACTGGTGAGTTGGTAGGGCACCCAACATATCGAGTTGTTAATAATGTGGGAAAATTGGCTCAATGTAGGTGGTTGAGTTAGCACCAAAACTTTCCAAGTTGGTGCATGGTGAAAAATGGATGGTAAATAGTTTATAAAACATTTGGATAAATCCCATGTGCACCATACAAGGATAACCCGTGGCACTTAAAATTTTTTTGAGAATGGTAATATGAAGATTTAGAGGAAAAGAAATGCCTCCATAAAAAAAAGTGTGTTAACTCTAACTGAGGGCCCCCAACTAGAAAATAGTAGGGACCACTGTCCAAACTCGAGCATTAAAGACCGGATGCGAAAAACCAAAAACACCATTTTACCATTTTTATTATCTTTGCAATGTCACGTGTCACATTTTGATTAGTCATGTACCCCTATTTTTGCTTCTCCAATTGGTAAATTCTGTACACAATATCTTTATCAGACTTAGTTTGTGTTTTGCGTTTAAATACACAATGGAAAGATCTCAAATTCTTCTACCATACTGTAATGATTCTGAAATATTTAGGGAAAACTGTCCACTAAATTGATCTCTGGATCACTCATTTACATTGATTTTTGCTTCATTCTTACCCGATGTTGGTTTGTTTTGAAGTTGTAGGTGGTTGTTTTTAGTTACACGATTAAAATAAAATTTTAGAAATGAGATATGTTTTCACACTTCATTTTTGTTCCAATATTCTGATCGTGTCAATTCATGCATTCCAATATCTATAATTCTTTAATATTCCAAATACATTATAAGTTTTAGTGTAAATATTACAATTCATAATGTACTGGAAGATCTGTATTGGATATTAATCACACATCCACTTCCTTTCCATTATTATATGTTATTGATACACCATGGAGGGTTTTTGGCTCTTTTAAGTTGTTTTAGTGAAACTCTTGCAATTCCTTCCACTCTAGTACTTTCAAATTACAAGGTTGTACTGGGATATATAAGTTGAAACTACTAAAGTTGAAGGAAATCATGTTATATAGTTGTATATGCCAAAATCACTAAAATGTAATGATAATTATAAAAAAGAAACATGTTGAACTGGAATATAACAACTCAAACTATTAAACTAGCATCGAAAGAAATCATGTAATGCAAATGTATAGACTGAAACTACTAAAGTGGCAAGAGAATTATGAAATAGAAACATATTTCACTGAATTGTAAAAGTAGAAAATGATAAACTAAGGTGGAAGTAAATCATGTAATGTAAATATATAGGATGAAACTACTAAATTGTAAAGAGAATTATGAACTACTTGAACCTGTTTCACCGGAATGAAAAATCATAAACTGGTAAGCTGAGAAGACATCATTTGATTTTTATCATGGATGAAAAAATAATTATGTTGCAAGATATAAGTTGATTGTAAATAGACCTCACTTATAATATTTTAATTAAATCATGCACCTCTTTCCATTTTCAACTGCGAGATTTATGATATTTATATACAATCCACATCTTCTCTAATTGAGGAACAATTTGTTAGAGTAATATTGTATTACATTTTTTTACACTTTACTATTTTTTACTTAATGATCCTAGTGTAACCATGATTATTTTGAATGAAAAAGACCTCACTTCTATTTTTTTATTTCATTCATGCACGTCATTTGTAACATGTCTAATATTTTATATCCCAGTCCCAAAATTCCTATGTTGATTTTTTGTTTTAGGATTATTATTGAATGTGATTTATGTATATGTTGTATAGTAATGATTGTAGTACTGATTGACTATTTGCATATGTGAAAGTGGGTGATATTAGAAAATAGATAAAGTGGAAAAACTTTCAAGTGAGGTTATTTTCATTAAGTTTATCATCCTTAATATCATAATCATAATCATAATAATATATTGTAGGAATGAAACATATTCATAAGATTTACATTTTAGAATTTTCAATTTCAATCAACTATAAAAAAATTTAATATGATTTTACTACACCTTAGAATAAAAACCTAGAGAATCCAAGTTAGAAATATGAAACAACACACTTGATTCCTCGCATATGAATAAATTACAATTGAATAAGGTTGTTCTTTGATGGAATTCACAAAGTTATGTTCATTACAGATTGAATGCCACAAGGATTATTGGATGTGGAGGAAACAATTGGGAAAAGAACACTAACCCTTTCTTTTAAAATATGATGTCCTTTGGGAACATGGTTTGTTTCACTTCTTAGACATCTATTTCTCTCAAATTCTTTTTGGGTGCTCTCAAATGATTTTTCCCTTTGTTAGATTATAGAATGAATTAGAAATCCGATGTGGATAAAATTTTACTGTTTGAGAAAAAATATTATATAAGCTTATTCTAGATAAGAATGATTATAAAATTTATGAAATCTTCCAAGGATATGAAGAGAATATGAGAAGTTGAAAGGAGTAGAAAAAAATCATGCACTTGGGTACATTTATAGGTCCATAAACACATGCTTACATTCATACGATTCCTAAGTGAGAAAACTAATAATTTACAACTATCTTTGGCCTCTTTATTTTGTCTCTAGTCTTCTTTATGGTATTTTACACCCTAGATCCTAGTAGGTATTTTATTTCTTTATCATTCATGACTTTGGATGCTAGTGCCTAGGTTCCCTTGTCCCCTCTGGGAACCCCTGACCTCTTTCTATCTTACTTGATACTTTTAGGCCTCTTTTGTCTTTTAGGCACCTTATTTTCTTATGGGTCATCCTTTTAGTTGTCAATTATGAAATTTAACCAAGGGAATCATATAAATACAAAGATATGTGACCAAAATAATGGACCAATCTCTAAGTATATATTACCATCACCTAAGGTTATATCCAAAGGCATCTAAGAGAGTCAAAAGCATTCATCTATCTTTCATTCAAGGGACAAGGGACTGCATTTTTTGCATACACGCATAGAAGGAAAAGTTCATTTTTCCATCCACACATCTATTTACATTGGTACATCTAGCTATCACCCGATACGATGTTAACTTGCACAAGGGCTTCCTAGGGAATGATTCTATCTCTCTCTCTCACACACACACAGATACTACATGGAATCTGAGATGTAGTGCATTGCTCAGTCATAAGTTCACTCTTCTGGGTGACCACCAGGGTCATTCTAAATCCATATATTACATCTTTTCTTTTTAGGATTTAATGTAGTCTGAGGGTTTTGCAGGCCATATTCTCTTTACAGGTTACAGGTAAATTTGGTAATCATCCATTGAAATACATTTGACAAAAATAAAAGGTTAGATAAACTTGTGTGACATAAGAAAAAGTAGTTTTTGAGCTCCTACATAGTCATGAGCGCCCAAAAAATGTCTATAATACCTAGGCATCCTCACTGTAGTATAGAAGCCCTACTATAGGCTCATCTGGTAGTTCCAATATTTTCTTTGTTTAATTAAAATAGTCTTCTCCTCCTATTCAAAAATCCTTCCAGCCCATATCACCTTCGGGAAATCACAAATTAGCTAAGTATTTTTCCCTCTCTCTTGTACTTAGGGTTTTATATTTACTTAGCTTATTTCTTGTGTAAAATATGTACTTTATCATTGTTTATTATACTTGACTCTGCAATTGGGATTTTATAAATTCAATATTTGTTAAATCATTTCATGAACCTGTCACTCGACTCCAAGCTTCTTTCTATCATTTTCTTCTTATGCCCGTCACTTGTAGTGGTTGTCTTGGGTATTTTAAACATATAGAGATCCATCCATCTATCCCTAGGGTTTCTAAATCAATGGATGAATATGATAACCCCTTTTCTAGTTCTCAAAATGTTCCTCTTGAAAAAATTGAAACATCTGATAGTGAGAAATTCTACTATTGGGACACTATCGTTGATCCAGAAAAACTATAAAATCTTACTAATTTTCATCAAGTTGTTTCACCTCAAAGTATTAGATAAATTAGACAAGGGTAGTGGGATTATGGGGAATACATGTGAATAGTAGGGAGGAGGTCGCACATGTTGTAGAATTTAATCAGACTAAATGTGAGAGCTTCCTTTTGGTTGGGAGGAACTACCTGTAAAGCACAAAAACACCACAAGAGAGAGTTAAACAATATATGGCATTGGAGTGCCTAGAAAATGCTAGTTTTGGGAAGTGTGATACTTCCTATAGGGTTTTCAATCCACTATTGTAATAAAATTAATGAAATGTAATGTGAGAAATAGAGGTCCTATTGCTAACACTTTGATTTAGGTGTCTCAAAACCTTATCAATACACTAGACTAAGAAAAGTACTGAAATATAAAATAATATAGTATTGGGTACGGTATGGTTCTAGTTGGGAAAGGTCACTGAGGTGTTAGGAAAGGTTTGGGTGAAGTTTGGTTATGTTCTAGGTTATTTCATGAAAGTTATAAGGTTGTTGTTCTAGGAAAAATTACTGGTCCTAGAGACCAGTATCGGTTAGGATACCAATGCCGGTACTAGAAATGACTTGCATCTGTTGCGTAATAAGTGTTAGTAGGGGAAATATAGTCAAAATATTAAAAATAGGTGTTTTGGGTCTCTTTGTGATTACACATAGATTTTAGGGGGTTTGGGAAGGATGGTATGATTTATACGAAGAATTGGCAAGGGTGATAGAGGCACTAGGATGGTAAAAATGGTTTAGGTTGGTAGAATAGATGGTAGATGGGTGAAGGGTGGTATTAGTGACAGAGGAGAGTCAGATAACAGAAATGAATAAAATAATTAAGATTAAAAAATGAACTAGAAAACAAGAGTGATTTAATTATCTGAGAGCCTTTAGATTAGAATATGGTTGGTGGTTAATGAGCATTTTGGAGATGAAACAAGGTTTTTTCCAGTGCTATGACAACATAGCCTTTGTGCTCTATTGGGATGATCCAAAGTTGTGGAGGAAGAGATTGGATTCTGGTGAAGACCTGATGTTCTTTGGTTTGTAATCTGATAACTTGAATGCTCGAGAGTTAGAATTTCAAATCTTGAGTGAATGAATGAATTGAAGAACCCGTGTAAAGAGTTAGAAAATTTTATTTAAGGTAATAATGGTGGTTAGAGAACCGGCACGGATGAGAGATAACCAACATTGGTTAGCGAGAAATAGTCATTTTTGCTAAAAATAGCCTGATTGCTTCCAAATTTGGTATGATTCAAGTTTTAGTTCCGGTTCAGAAGTGGGAGATAACGCTCAATGTAGTAGGAGAGTGGTTAGAAATATAATAGGTCATTATCATTAGGGTTAGAACAAGTCCTAGTTAGTTAGGGAATGTGAGGACTTGGTCTTGGTCATTTAATGAGGTTGGAAT
This sequence comes from Taxus chinensis, assembly GCA_019776745.2. Lineage (NCBI taxonomy): Eukaryota > Viridiplantae > Streptophyta > Pinopsida > Cupressales > Taxaceae > Taxus > Taxus chinensis. Next base: position 293,038,083 of record CM034155.1, on the reverse strand, counting down.
AGGTCTAAGATGAGATGGGTAGGTGAGGTGGCCTAGTGAGATGAATATTAATTTAATTGTGGAAATTAGATTAATAATAGTGTGAGGATGAGGATTAATTTAATTCTAGGTAATTAAATTAATACTAATGTGTAGAAGAGGGCCATGGCTGGGTATATGTGTCGAATTGATGGATTAAAAGGGGTTAAAGGGATTGTGACCCAAATTTGGTGTCTACATTTTCCCCTTTTTATCGTGTAGTTTTTATTTATAAGTGACTCTGAAAAAAATAGGATATAGTTTCCCTAGGTATGATTGAAAGTTAGGTTGCCTCAATTATGGTTAGAGGTGATACCCCTTAAACCAGGAACTAATGAAATGAAAGGCTAAGTCGGTGAGTGGTTTGATAAAGCGATGAGTTATGAAAAATGAGGTATGGATATGGTGGAGGTAATGTGATTTTAGTGTGGGTAATATCCAGAGGCATTCAAACGTGCGTACACATATAGAATGTGAAAAGGAACTAGGTTGAAAAGCTCACAAAATCTACATCGTCAAAGGTCTATAGGTTTATCCAAATAATTTTGATGTGGTCTAGGTATCCAAGGTATATGATACAGTCTTCAAACACAACTATGATAGATGTAGGAATGGGCATTAGGTTTGTTCCAAAGCATTAGGAAAGGAAATATCAGTAGGCTAAACAACATGAGTAGTGTTATCGTAAGGTACGTCGAGTAAGAAAATTCGAGTGTCAAAGGTGTGATGTGATGGTTGCGTGTTTAAGTAAGGTCATGGGTAAGGTTGTAGGTAAGGAAGTGGTACAGGAAAAAAAAATTCCCCAAATGAAATGAAGGGCTTAGGCTAGGTAATAAGGTGATAAGGCAGGCCATTGGGGCTTAGGTAAGGGTACGGCAGTAAGAAAATTGCATCGTGGTGGATAAAATATAGGAAAATGAGGTATAGTGAGCCTAAGGAGGTTGACCGATGCTGGTCGAGACTAAATCACTACTGGTTAACTTAACCGATGTCAGTCAACTACAACACAACCTGTCTGACGTCGGTCAGAAAAATTTGGTAATAAAATGAAAAAAATGCATTGAAAAGGTTTCATTTGGACTTTGCTACTTTTGGAAAATGATAGTGAGAGAGGATTTTAGCTTTTGACGTGGGAGAAAATGACAGGGCTATTTTTCAGGATGATTTGGAGTGAGTTCAGTAGACCCACAAGATATGTGTGAGTGAGTGGATTGGTTAATAGCTCAGGAGAGTGATTGAGCCATGGACGAGGCAAGAGAGGGTGCAGCAAGACCTCCACTACAGAGATCATACATCCCACTGAGGAGATGACATCGAGTAGAGGTAGGGTTCAATCCTCATTTGTGTTTTTGGTGAAATTAAGGTAGAAAATGAAATAATCAGAATTTTTAAATTATTTTGAAATTTGCGTAAAAAATGGCTAAATGGGGTATGGGGAGGGAAAAATGTAGGTTAAGTAGGTTGGTAAATGAATGTGGGTGGAATTTAGAGGGTTTTGGGTAGGTTTTTAGGTGTTTTTGTTAAGTTTTTGAAAATTGGGGGCGTTAGGGTTCAGCTTTGTAGCCAAACCAATGACCAACGCTAGTCGAACATTGGCCGATGTTAGTAGGCTTTCCGATGTCAGTGGGGATAAAGGGTGATCGATGTCGATCACTATAAAAAGTGACTAATTTCTAAAACATAGTTTTATATGGGAAAAAGGGGAATGGTAAGATTGGGTAAGGGTGGTGAGGTATGAGTAGATAGGTTAGGGGTAAAGAAAGATAGAATTAGGTGAGATTTAGGATTATTGTACATGAATGGTTAAGGATAGGAAGTTAGGTCAATGTGGTGAAGAAGGGAAAGTAGTGAATTAGAATAGGTGGAAATGTTTAGGTAAGATAGAATATATGGTAGGTGAGAGAATGTGGCAAAGGGCAATTAGAGGAGGAAAATCATAGGTGGGAGGTGATTAGGTAGGGTACAATAAATGATTAGAACAAGGTAATTGATTGACAAGGTGTAAATGGTAATGATGTGGGCATGTCATCAGTTTACGATGAGAGATAGAGTGCCACCCTTGTTTGTATAGATGTGGGGTAGTGTGACTCAGGATGAGTGGGACCATATCTAGGAGATTGGGCTCAGTGGTTTAAGGTGATACATATCTTGATTTTTTCTCTCATCAATAGATGGGAATCAGTGACTAACACATTCCATTTACCCACTAATGATATTATGATCACGTTGGAGGATATCTACATGATATTACGGATGTTGATTGTTGGGGAGCCATTATATCATATTTCATCAGATAAGGAATTTGAGCGTATAGTCACAGTATTTGGTGAGGGTATGATCGACTTGAGATATCACAGTGATAGCATTATCTATGGTGATATATATGCGGTACATCTGCAGGAGACCAGATTGGTGGTTCTGATGATGGTGGCGGTGACATGTTATGCACTCCTAGATTCATAGGGCATAATATTTCCCCGAGCATTGATGGGGGTGTTAGAGGACATGATTGTGGAGCAGGTTTGTTTTGCATGAGCACTAACTTACTTGGTACCGTTATTTAGAGTGTTATATGTGTTTCACATGATTCAACTATATAGTATTTTTTGTACTTATGTATTGCATTGGTGGGCATACGAGCACATAGTATGTGTGCACCCACAAGGACTTTTGAGACAGGATTGACACTAGGGCATCTATAGAGCAGGTTATAGGAGATGGGTGCCAGTAGGGGCTGATACGTGGGTGGAGAAGATATCACATAATGTGGCTTATTATAGGTGATTACTATATGGCTTGTATGCTATGGAAATTGTATGGTGACCATATGTTGAATTTCCCTCTTATGGGGGTATGACAGAGGAGCTGAGGGGTTTATAGTTGGGTCACTTTCCCTCTTATGGCATGTTAGTGAACACGAGATGATTCCAGTGGATAGATTCTAATGCTAATTTGGTCTTTAACAAGATGTGCCTCCTCTATTTCCTTAGTATCATAGAGATGATGTGGAGAGACCCTTATCTCCACCACATCTGACAAGTCCAGTAGAGAAGGAGGAACATGTAGCAGATAGGAGTATTGATGATGTAGGTAACAATGTTACATATAGATAATGGTGGGTAGCATAGTTATAGGTAGTAACGCCATGGCTAGGACAACCAGATTTAGTGACAATGATAGTGCAGTGGGATGCACTACAGATGTAGGTGACTATTGTACAATTATATCTTGCACATGCACATGGATAGGTGACCACCCTTCAAGGATGGGTGACTTGGTTATAGGGATAGATGGCTCAGGAATAGGCTCAAGCTCAGGCACATGTGACTGCATTACATACCAAGGTAGCTATATAGGAACTAGCTTAGGAACCAGCACAGGCACCAGCTAGACATGTATCATCCATATAGGGACCATTATAGGGCCCACTCTTATTGGGACATGGTCCACAGGTTGGGGTGAGAGCGATGGCTCCTCTCGAGGTTGTATTAATGGATATATACAAAGATGTTGTGTCCGTGGTGAGCTATTATCATGATAATATTTTAGATGCCAATATTTAGGTGATGTCATATGCCAAGCATAGTGCCTAGTAGGCAGCAAACCAGAGGACAAGTTCATGTACTCAGATTAGTAGTATGATTAGATGCTAATATCATGGAAAGGGAGAGGCGATGAGTAGGAAGAGACAAAGGAAAGATGAAGGTACCAAAGACATTAACAGAGATTTTGATACTTCTCATGAATGATGCAGAGATGATATAGACATGGTATTTTGTTTTTGATATATATACTGCCCCGCGTGCTGAAGATTTGAGATGTATATGAGAGGTTTTGAGATACTTGTATTATTTATATCTGTGTATATATGTATTGATACACAAGCATTCCATTTATATAGTTAATGATGAGATTGAATGATGATGTTCTTGGTTTTATTTCCATTATATTGTTATTATGGAAACTTGATTTAATTGATTGTGTATGTTTTTATTGTAGTTACATTATAATGATGATATAGAAACTAGATGATTAGGCATAATTGAATTAGATGTAGGCATGGTTGAGTCAAATGTAGGCATGGTGAATTCATATATAGGCATGGTGGAGTGATTATAAATTTTCATTGTATTGGTGTCATGAAAATTAGATGGTTTAGGCATGGTTGATTTCATTTTATGTTGTGAATGATTGAGTAAAACTAGATGCTTTGGGCATGGTTGAGTCAAAAAATTTCAAGTTATTGTTTTTATGGAAATTAAGTTTTTATAGCCATGGTTGAGTCAAAAAAATTCCAAGTTATTATTGTTATGGAAACTTAGATATTTTAGGCATGGTTTGGTTTAATGTTGTATCATGTTAGTTTTGGTTGTGTGATTTGACTTAATTTCCAAGTTATTGATGTTTTGGAAAGAAAATGAAAATGGATGATGTATGGTGTGTTGCACATTAATTTCCAAGTTATTGTGTGTATGAAAACTAACTAAGTAGATTTACTTAGGGGGGAATGGCGGGGGAAAATAGTGGACGAGATAACCTCCAAGGACCCCATAACCTCAGAGTACTGCCTACATAGCCCCAAAAAAAGGGGCCTTAGGCTGATGTAGTTCTCCCAAAGGATAGGGAAGAATAATATGGGTTAGGTAAATAAGTTGGTGGGTTTAGGTAAACTGGGTTAGGTTGAATGGGTGAGGTAGATTAGGAATGATTGTGTCTAGGTTGATTAGTTAATTTAGAATGGGTAAGATTAGGTATGATAAGATTTATTTTGTTAAAGGTGATTGGGTAAGTTATCTGAATAATGTTAGAATGAAGTAGGCAATGAATGTAGGTGTGGGTGAAAATGAGAAGAAATCCCATAAACCAAGTGCCAATGGTCTATTACTATTTGAAGAATCAATAAGTAAGCAAAGGAGTGAATGGTAAAAGAGGTGAATTTTTTTATAAGTGGCAAGGACCATAAATGGGTATACTAAAGATAGGTTTAGGAACATGAGTCCCTAAATTCATTTCATGATTGAACTTTCTAAAGGTGAAAGAATTTGCATGATCAAAAAGTGTTGCATATGTGCCATGTTCCTTTAGTAGGTATAAGAATAGAAATGAGGGTGAGGTGGAGTGGTTTGTTTAGCGTAACCTGGTTATGAAATGATATTCCTCGTCTGCAAGATACCTAAAACCAAAATAGGCAAGTCCATGACCAAAAGTTGTATTTTTCTTGAATTTTTTTTCATAGACTGATTGATGTGGGAATTCTATGTGGGGTGAATAGAATGTCTCCTTGAGGTCTTCGTGAAGTTTATTGATGCAAAAAGATTCAAAATAATTTTAATTTTTCTTTTACATAATAGTTTTCTTGTTATATAGACTGTACAATATAAGCTAGCTTTTTATAGTTGTGCTTCAAGGGAGAATTCTATTTATAGTAACAAGATAGAGAGATAGACGTATTTTTTGATGGATTCATCTATTTATAATAAGTTTGACTCGAGGAGTTAAAGTCCAATATCCCATATATTATTTTTAATTTTTTTTTGGAATTTTAGGTCATGGAAAAGACTATAAACGAGTATAAGATTATTTTATGAAGGAAAAACCATAGCATGCATAGGTTAACTATGACATAGAGGTTTTAAGTGATGAATGACCATGTAATTAAATCCTAAAGAGGATGAAAATTATCGATGAGAATCATGCCATGAGTAGAGTTGTTGTACCCATATTAAAGATAATGTTGAAAAATGACAGAAAATCACACGATTATGGTTTAGTCAATGGTCCTTAAAAGAGGTAGATAGAAGGTGAAGGTTGCTAAAGGGATGAGTGTGTAATAGACAAAAATTGATGTAGTACTTGATTCAATAGTAGAATGGTTTAAGATGCAAGGCATTAAGGGGCTCAGGTTTGGGTTTACCCTCAAGAGAAGAAAAACAATAAGCACATGATCCATAGGTATGAGTGACAACATATGGTCTAATAAAATTAGGAGAAAACTTGTTCCATTTACTTTTCTCATATTTGGTTATATGTTGATTCTCCTTCAGGAATAGATCATAGACCTTGAAATTTTGTTCATAAACATGTTTTTCATAAGAATGCTTGATACGTTTTTGGTAGATTTGAATGTGGTCTAGATCACATAAACGATGTTTGTCTAGTAGCTTAAGATGTGCCAAAGATTCTCGGTGGAATTCATCATCAGAGAGGAAATATTTGAGAGATATGTGAAGAGAAGGAATTTTGACTTCGAGAGGTAGAATGTCCTCTGTACCATAGACAAAAGAAAAAGGTTTGGCATTTGTATAAGTGTGAATACTTGTGTGATAATCCCATAGGACGAAAGGAATGTGTATGTGCCAATCCTTACCAACATCATTGATCACTTTCATGAGAATTTTTGTAAAGGTTTTGTTATTTGATTCAACTTGACCATTAGTTTGTGGGTAGTACGAGGAAGAGAAACTGGGTTTTATACCAAAACTGTCACATGTTTTTTTGAATGGTTTTATTTTTAAATTATTTTCCATTGTTAGTGATAAGGCAATGACAAACACAAAAGTTACAAATGATGAGATGGTTGATGAATTCAATTATATTCTCAGATTTGTTAGAAATGAGAGGGATTACTTCCACCCATTTAGTGTAATATTGGGTCTCCATGATGATCCAACAACGACATTGAGAAGAATGAGGGATAAATTCTCCTACGAGATCTGAACCCCATTGGGATAAGGGCCAAAATTCTTGAGTGACTTGTAAGGCGTGACTAGGGGTGTCGTAAAGGTTAGAATGTTGCTGAAATTTGACACAACATTTGACACATTCACAACAATCATGGTTAAGGGTAGGTCAATAATAGCCAAGACGAAGAATGTGTTTAGAAATGGCAAGGCCACTGAAGTGACCCCCACAAATCCCATCATGGATTTCCTTGATGGTGTATAGGATTTCTGAACTAGTGAGGAAACGTAGAAGAATACCATCAAATCCACATTTTTAGAGAATTGTTAGTGCAAATCAGCAGCACCCCCTAAATGACCTTCAGATCTGTAAGTGAGAAATGGGTCATCTAGTGTGATTACACAACATTGAATCTTTTCCCCAAGTATGGAACTTGTAAAATAGGGAAAAAACTTTCGAGATTAAAGGTTGGTTCCTCTACTCCTCTAATCAGATGTATACATGAAATTTACAAAGGTTTAACTCAAAATCCTACTCTAATTATGCCAAGGAGACAAGGATAGAAGAGAGAAAAGAAGGTAAAACTAAACTAACAAGGTGATACACTAAAGGAGTGATGAACATCTACTTCTGCAAATTGACACAGATTATAAAAAGGCAACACAAATCGTGTAAAAATTGCTAAAATTGTAAGGAAGTATCAGGATAGAGCAAACAACACAAGAAAGGATTGAAAATTCATTCACAGAGCTTGCATTATCATTTCCATTTTTTAAATACAGTGCATTACAACAACAAGGAGGTAGAAAACATGTTATTATCCTAAAAGAGGTCTATTATTCCACAAATTCATTTGCCATGGTGAAGGAGGGAGCCTGTAAAACATAAAAATGTCCAACTTTTTACAAATGAGCCAAATCTAGCTTTTAACAATGAAAACCCGAGCTCAATAAGGAGAAACACGAGAAAAAATGAAAAGAATCATTCAACCACCAACCAAATCCATCAAAATATCATGGTTACCCTTAAAAGTTCATTCCCCAAGATTTTTGACCATGCTGGAGAAGAATGGAAGCCATACTACATTAAAAATGGTGGTTGAATGTCTGTTCTACCCCTTTCCCCATGCCAAAGGCATTTTTGATTTTTCTCTCAACAAACTTGATCAAAAAACAAAATTGAATATTCCATCATGTAGAGGAATTTAGTAGATTTCAAATGACACCAAAATTGAAAAAAACTGAGCTCTGGATCGAAAGATATGCCCCTTTGAAGATTTAGGGAAAAACAAGGAAAAAATCAGGTCAGCGAGCCGAAACCCAAAAATTTTACCCTTTTTTGAATTTGGGAAAAATTTCCCAAAAAAAATCCGCCCCCCGCCATTGCGCTACCACACGGTGCATTCCCATTGGTCTACGGGCTTGAATGACCATTCTACACCTTTTTGAATTTTGAAAAAAAATCTAAAATTCCTCCACTCCCTACCGCTTTGTTACCACATGTCATCATTTGATTTTTCGTAGACCTGAATCAATTCTCTTTCCTCTGCGGGCCCATGGGAAAAAATATTCCTTTGTGCCATTTTTAACACTTTGGAAAAATTTCCAAATTCTCCCTGTGCCCCTGACCTCCACTAGGAATAGGACACGTGGCATCCTCCCATTAGTCCGCGGGGTTTAAATAAAATTTCCATTTTCTCCTTAGCGAGCCTATGTGAAATTTTTTTCCCTTTCGCCCTTTGCTATTTTGGAAAAAAAACCAAAATTTACTCTGCCCTTCTGACTCCCGCCGACCTCATGGACATGTGTCACACTCTCACTTGTGCGAGGTCCTGGGCCAAAATTTTCATTGGGCCATTTTTGGAAACTTTCTTAACTTTCCTCTGCTGGTCCAACCTCTGCCGCCACGTGGCACATTCCTATTCATTACAGACCTTCCCAGGGAAAATTTCCCTCAAAAACTCCTTCGAGCCATAACTTGATAAATACGAGGAGTTAGAAGGAAAACTTTACCTTTCTGGAAAGGTGAGAAAATTCTCTATCTGATGAAGCCATTTCCAGATAATTTTGAGTGCCTGAAAAGTGGAAAAATTTGACTGAGGCACAAGGAAGGAATGAAATAAAGTTAGCCAAAATAAGCAAGGGGATTATTTGGATAACAATTTTAGCGACTTAGAGGGGTCATCTACCTGCTGGATGAATGGACCAGCTGCCTAAAGCAATTCATTGGGCATGGAGTCATCAACTTAACAGCTTAGTACTCTCAACTAATTAGAAAATTTCTAGGAAGAAGATTGTGAGAGTAGAACACCACTTGATCTGCAGCATGGCCTACAAAGATGCATCCTTGGGACAACAAAGCTTGTGCCAAAGGACTTAGGGAAATGAAAAAATAAGCTACAAAAAAAGAATGTGCACAAGCACTTGGAAGAATGAAAATATAAGCTAATATGTACAAGGTGAGGAGTTTCCCTTCTAGTAGCAATGCTTTAGATGGATTCCATTAATTGGAATCTGCAGTTCTTCACCATCGAATGTAGACCATTGGAAGGCATTGTTGTCCTTACATTTTATGACCATGTAGGGGCCACTCCAAATGGCATCAAAATTTGAATGCGTTCATGGCTTTTCTCGGTCTGCATCTCATTTCAACACTAAATCTTCAACTTGGAAGGTTCTAGCCTTAGCTTTCCTATCAAAGGTTCTCTTGATCAAGGCTTGGTCCTTCTCCATTGTTTGGGTTGCATGCTCTTTGATTTCTTGGAGTTCCATCAATTCTACATATCTAACCTCCATGGGTTCAAACTCCAACAATTTCAATTGCTTCATGAGTTCCAATGTTGGCAACTCAAGTGACATAGGAAAGATTGCCTCTCTTCCATAAACAAGTCTGAATGGAGAGTTACTGATGGATCCCTTGGGAGTTATCCTATCAGACCATAAGGCTGATTTAAGTTTAGTGTCACAAGTCCTCTGATTTTCATCAAGATTCCTCTTGATGATCTTTGATAGGTTCTGATTGGTAGACTCAGCTTGGCCATTACCTTGAGGGTAATAATTTGATGAAGTGCTCAGATAGATCCCATTCTTAATAGCCCATTCAGTTACATTTGATCCTATGAATGCCAATGCATTATTTGATATTATAGTGGTAGGTATACCAAATCTGGTTACTATCCCCTCATAAAAGTCTACAATGCGAGATTCATTTACCTCTTTGAGTGCCACCACCTCAGTCCATTTGGTGAAGTAGTTTGTTGATGTTAGAATCCACTTCTGTCCTTGGCTTGATTTGGGGTTAATGACTCTAATAAAGTCCAAACCCCTTTGCATAAATGGTTGGTCAACTTAAATTGGGTGCAATGGAAGGGTTGCTAATCTTTCCTTGCCGGTGAAGAATGCACAATTTTTCCCCCTCCTGATCCATGCATAACAATCACTAAACACCTTGGGCTAATAATAACCATCCTTCATAATCTTTAGGGCTGTCACTCTTGAAGCAAAATGACCCCCAACTGATCCACCATGGAAATATTCTAACTTTCTCTTAATTTGATTTGTCCCAATGCATCTCAGCAGCACTCCATTTATCTCCTTTTTGAACAAGACACTGTCAACAAGTGCATATGGGACAGCCTGCAACCTAAAGTGTCTTCTCTTGGTTTTGTTAATCTCTAGAGGGCATAGGCCTATTGTAATAAGTGCATTATGTATTGGGTCCAGAAAGGAGTGAGCATACCACCATTTTCTTCTTGAACACCTCTCTGTTCTTGGTTGTATTGCAATGCCAAAACAACATCCTTCCCATTTCCTGCTTCCATTGATTTGCTCAAGACCAGCTGCTCACGCAATCCCTTTCCTTGGACCAGCTTAGTGACTTTGATCTCAATGTCATACTCCATGACACGAGTAATCCACCCTGCATGATTTTCATTTAGGTCTTTGTTGAGGAGGAATTCCTTAACTCCCACATGAGAAACTAGCAGTTGAACCTTGTTGTTTGAAACTAGATGCTTAAATTTCTTCAAGCTCCTAATCACTACAAGAACATGCTTCTCAATGAAGGAATACCTCACCTCATAGTCCTCCAAGATTTGGCTAAAGAAGGAAATTGGCTGCTCTGCATTTTCTTTGTTCTGCTATACTAAAATTGCAGAAATTGTATCATCACCACCAAATGCATAAAGGATAAAATCTTTAGAGAAATCTGGGTTAATGAGAGTTGGAGCTTGTGAGATAGCTTCTTTGATTGCCTCAAAAATTTCCTTACCTTCAGCTGTCCATTTGAAAGCCATACTTTTCTTTAACATCATAGTTATTGGCTTGACAAGGGCTGCAAAGTCTGGAACAAACCTTTGAACAAAATTGATTCTTCCCAAGAAACTTTGAAGGGCCTTCTTGTGACTTAGTAATGGAAATTATTTTATTGCTTCAACCCTCTATGGATCAATTGCTAATCCCCCGTTGGAAACAATGTGGCCTAGGAGATTTCCTTCATGAGCTAGGAAAATACATTTTTTTGGGATTCGAGGATACCCCAAATCTTCTACATCTTTGGAACACTTGTCTCAAATGAAAGAGACGATCTGCTGCACTTTTAGAAAATACAGTAATATCATCTAGGTATACCGGCACCATATTGTTTATCAAGCCCTTGAACGCCATATCCATTACTCTTTCGAAGGTAGCTCCGACGTTAGACAACCCAAATGGCATTTTCCTATATGCATAGGTTCCCCATTTGGTGGTGAAGGCTGTTTTGAACTGATCATCCTCCTTTAACATGATCTGATTATACCTTGAATAAGCATCTAGAAATGAAAACCTCTCAAAGCCAACTACAACTTGTAGAATCTGCTCCATAGTAGGAAGTGGGTAATGATCCTTGAGGGATGCTCTATTCAAATCTCTAAAGTCTACACACAATCTGATTTCTCCACTCTTCTTTCTAACTGGAACAAAGTTTGCAACCTAGCTTGAATGCTTGATAGGAAATATGATACTTGCCTCTATTAATTTATTCAATTCCTTCTTCATGAGAGGCTCCATGTGTGGATTGACCGGTCTTTCTTTTTACCTGATGGGTTTAGCACTTAGATCTAATTTGATTGTGTGTTGAGCTAGCTTGGGATTGAAACCTCTCAAGTCTTCATAGCTCCAAGCAAATATATATCTGGAAACTTTTGGCAAAGTTGCATGAACTCATACTTTTCCTGCTTGGTTGCCACTTTACCAATTTGAAGTGATTTTCCTTCTCCCACTGAGATGGGCACTGAATCTTCTCCCTTGACTTGGATGTTTTCTTTCTCCTTCCTAAATTAATCATTAGGATTAAATATGGACTCCAAAGTGACAAGTCCTTTTGGTATTTTTTTTGTTCTCAGCTATACCACTTGATCATTATACTGTTGTTCTAACTTTTCCTGATTTTTGGCTGAGAACTCAGCTTCTTCTTGCAATAAATTGATGATTTACTAGTCACTTTCAAACACTTACCAACTTACATTATTGTCTGGAACTGATGGCCTTATAATCACATGAATGTTTGGCTGCACTTTATCTTCCTTGATACTCTCCACAACATCAAAGGCTGCTCCAAATGCTACAAGCCTATCAGCAGCTTGGTTTTCTTTCCTAGGGATGGAGTTGATGCTAAAGCCGTCAAAATCCTCAATGAGGTCCCACACCCTATTCTTATAACTCTTGAGTAGGTCATTTTTGGAAGCATGTTGCCCTTTAACTTGATTAACAATCAGCTCACTATCACCAAATACTTATAAGTTTTTGATACCTCTCATTCTTGACTAATGCAATCCTTGTATCAAAGCTTCATATTCAGCAGTGTTGTTAGAACATGCAAACTGAAATCTAAAAGATGAATAATACTTAATGCCTTGAGGTGAAACAAGCATAGCCCCCCCTACACCTTGTCTACTTCTTGATCCATCAAAGAACAACTGCCATACCTCATTTTCATCTTCATGGTCTAGCTTGGTGATGCTAGGAATAAGCTGATTTTCTTCATGCATGCAATAAACTCCTAGTTTAGATTCCTCTATTTCTTTATAGGGATCAAAAGCATGTACCTTTCTTGCCCATTCATCAAGATTCAAATTTTGGACACTTCCAACTTTGGTGTCAGCTTCATTTGTGCCTGGATAATCCTCTTGATCAAATGTTGAATAGTTGGCATTGATTGGGCTTGGAGTATGAGGCTCAATGTGAAAGTTTGCAATAGGTTCGGACCTGATTGTGGCCTTAGTTCCATATCTGGTCTAAAACAACATGTGTGACCAATCAACAGATAAATAGCTTCCAATTCTAGCTATTAAATCCCTTGGCAAACATAGGGAAAAAAGTGGTGGTAAATCTATCACTGAGACATCTTACAAAACAGTGACATTGGGGCATGCATGCAAGGTGAGGCTCACATATTTAATTACCCCAACTATTTTTACTGTTGTCCCATCTAGTTGCACTACCCATTTGGATATTACTTCATATTGGAGGCCCAACTAATTAGATATTTGCTTGGGAATCACATAACTACTTGCCCCAGAATCAATCATACAATTGTTTACTAGTTTATCCACAATGATCAATGAAACATAGAATGGAGGGGGCTTCAAAATTTTACCTTGCTATCTTCCAAGCTTTCCCTTAGGCTGAGTAGCATTTGTGAGTACCTTCTCTTGCATATGAGATTGTTGATTTGAAGCTGACCAATTCTTCATGGCAGCCTATAGTAGATCCCTTTGTCCTGGGATGGATAGTGATTCCCACATAGATATATTCACATTTGTCTTCCTCATTTGTTCAATGATGTTAAATGGGGATGAAACATCTCTCTTCTGCCCCTTAGCTTGCATATTATTTTCTTGTACATGGGCTAGAACAATCTACAAGGTGGCTTGGGCTGTCCTTACACATTTGGAACTGCATTTTGCTTGCCAACACTTTGTGGAGTGATGGAAGGCTGTGGATCTCCTAGAGCTAATGAATTTCCTTCACCAATATTCCTCTTCTTTGACTGTGTGTTAGCTGCTACATTCTGAGAAATTTTTTGATTCATACCACAAAAATCTTCAGCCTACCAGTTCACAAGTGTAGTCTCATTTGGAGTTGTATTTTGATGATATGTTCCTTTTTGTTTGTTTGTTTCTTGACTCACCTCAGTTTCTACTCCAGTTGTTGTCACCATCAAAGCTTGGTTCAAAGCACCATTGAAGCATATAGACTGGTTGTGAGGTTCATTGCATGGGAAACACCAATCATAATCTTGAGCTATATTATTTTGCACTGGCACTAACACTTTAGAGGTCGATGCAACATTGAGGTTATAGGGCTGAAATGGTATATTGACAGGAGGCCTTACTTGATTTTGATTTGTAGTTGGATTGGGTGACCTATTAGGCTGACATGGTTGCGTATTAGGCTGAGTTTGAGGTTGATAAGAAGGTCTAAAACTTTGGGCTTGCTACCTCTTAAGTGTAACCAGATCATTGCCTAAATTCTGTAATTATTTCATGACTTCTTGAAGTTCATTTGAGGTACTAGAGGATGAAGTAGAAGTTCCATTTAAACTCTGATTTCTGGGAGTGGGAATAGGAGATAAAGTAGATGCTTGACTAGTGCTTGAGCTTTCCAAGTTTTGATATAAGGGCGTGGAAGGCCTAGGAGCTATTTTACCAGCTTGGATCAAACAATTCTCAGCCCTAATGGCAATGCTATAAGTTGCAGGTATATTTGCACCTCCCATGGATTGAATTAACATAGAAATATTAGAATTTAAAACTTTAAGATAGTATAAGAAAACACCTTCAGCTGTTGGCCTTACTATCACTGGGATTCTATCCCATTTCCTTTGAAATCTGAAATTGAAGTCTATTAGCTACTCATTGGGAGCTCTCTTGATAGTTGTAAGTTGTTCTAATAGAGAAAAAATATCTCCCTTTTCTCTAAACTGCTCATGAAGAGCTATGCACAACTAGTTCCAATTTTGGATAGAGCCTATCCCAAGGCTCCTGAACCATTGCAAGGCTTTCCCTTTGAATGAATATGCCAACAATTTGACAGCAATATGCATCTCAATAATCTCATGGATTACACAAACATTAGCAATGTCTTTGACATGATCACCAGGAGTGGTTTGATTTTCCCTAGTAAAGTATAGGATGTTCTTCAATGCTACAACTGGAACTATATTTTGTGCATTGAGAACAAGTGGGCTACTACCAGTGAAGTTGACATAAGGGTTGTGTTATGCCATTCTGATTGGCCTGAGAACCCTTGTTGATTGGGTGAAAGGTCTACTAGGTGGAGGAGTTGATAGAGTTTTGTTTGGTGGAGATGGAGACCTTTGAATTCTTCTTCCTCTCTCTCTTCTTCCTGGGGATAATGTTAGATACTCAGAAAATCCCTCTTCTCTAGCCCTTGACCTTGTTTGGATCCTTCTCATGAATCTTCAAACTTGGATTGCTAAAACCAGTTGATTTTATCTCTTTGCAGTCGCCAGATGTGCAAATCAGGCCTCTTTTTAAGCAAGAAACTTACACAAAATGCACATAAACTTTTTTTTAATGAATATGAATACCTCTAAGGTCCCACTGGGTGTGCCAAAACTATTAGTGCAAATCAGCAGCACCCCCTAAATGACCTTGAGATATGTAAGTGAGAAATGGGTCATCTAGTGTGATTAAACAACATTGAATCTTTTCCACAAGTGTGGGACTTACAAAAATGGGAAAAAAAATCTCCAGATTAAAGGCTGGTTCCTCTACTCCTCTGATCAGATGTATACACAAAATTTTTAGAGTATTAACTAAAAATCCTACTCTGGTTCTACCAAGGAGACAAGGATAGAAGAGAGAAAAGAAGGTAAAACTAAACTAACAAGGTGATACACCAAAGGAGTGATGAACATCTACTTCTACAAATTGACACTTATTATAAAAATGAAACATAAATCATGCAAAAATTGCTAAAATTTTAATGAAGGATCAGGATAGAGAAAACAACACATGAAAGGATTGAAAATTCATTCATAGAGCTTGCATTGTCATTTCCATTTTTTAAATACAGTGCATTACAACAACAAGGAGGTAGAAAACATGTTGCAGTCCTAAAAGAGGTCTGATATTCCACAAATTCACTTTCCAAGGTGAAGGAGGGATCCTGCAAAACATAAAAATTTCCAACTTTTTACAAATGAGCCAAATCTAGATTTTAACAATGAAAACCAGGGCTCAGGAAGGAGAAACACAGAGAAAATGAAAGGAATCATTCAACCACCAACCAAATCCATAAAAATAGCATGTGTACCCTTAAAATTTCATTCCCTAATATTTTCCAGCACGCTGGAGAAGAATGGAAGCCATACTGCATTAAAAATGGTGGTTAAATGTCAGTTCTACCCCTTTCCCCATGCTAAAGGTGTTTTTGATTTTTCTCTCATCAAAATCCATCAAAAAACAAAATTTAAGATTCCATTGTGTATACGACTTCAATAGCTTTCGAATGACACCAAAATTGAGAAAAATTAAGGTCTAGATCGAAAGATATGCCCCTCTGAAGTTTAGGGAAAAATAGGACAAAAATCAGGTCGGCGTGCCGAAACCCAAAAATTTTCCCCTTTTTTGAATTTGGAAAATTTTCCCAAAAAAAATCTGCCCCCCACCACTCCGCTACCACGTGGTGCATTCCCATTGGTCTGCGGACCTGAATGTCCTTTCTACACCTTTTTGAATTTTGGAAAAAATTCCAAAATTCCTCTGCATCTCGTTGCTCCACTATCATCATTTGATTTGGTGCGGGCCTGAATCAATTCTCTTTCCTCTGTGGGCCCATGGGAAAAAATATTCCTTTGCACCCATTTTAACACTTTGGAAATATTTCCAAATTCTCCCCGCAACCCCGACCTCCATCGGGAATAGGACACGTGGCATCCTCCCATTAGTCCGTGGGGTTTAAACAAAATTTCCATTTTCTCCTTGGCGGGCTTGCGGGCCAATTTTTTCCCTTTCACCCTTTGCTATTTTGGCAAAAAACCAAAATTTACTCTACCCTTCTGACTCCCGCTGACCTCATGGACACGTGTCACACTCTCACTCGCACGGGGTCCTGGGCCAAAATTTTCATTACGCCATTTTTGGAAATTTTCTTAACTTGTCTCCGCCGGTCCGACCTCTACCACCACGTGGCGCATTCCTATTCGTTGTGGACTTTCCCAAGGAAAATTTCCCTCAAAAACTCCGTCAAGCCATAACTTGCAAAATACGAGGAGTTAGAAGGAAAACTTTACCTTTTTGGAAAGGCGAGAAAATTCTCTATCTGATGAAGCCATTTCTAGATGATTTTGAGTGCCTAAAAAGTGGAAAAATTTTACTGAGGCACAAGGAAGGAAGGAATGAAAGAAAGTTAGCCAAAAATAAGCAAGGGGCTTATTTTGGATAAGAAGAATACCTCTCATAATGATTGAGTGAGAGACATTTATGAGAAAGGATTTTCAGCCATTACGAGTAAGATCTAGAGGAAGAATCGAAAGGGAAAGGTAGTTAGTAAACTTCTTATACCAAAGGTTGTGTGGGTCGAGTTGGAATCTTCCCACAAAGTTTCTGTCATGAAACAGATGAAAGGGTGACTATATTCTTTGTATAGTGACAAATATTTAGGAATGGGAACGTGAGGCATGTATTTGGGAGGTAAGGAAAGCCATGGTATCTTCCAATTTGTTAGTGGAGCGCGGAGTAGTCTGAATGTTTTAGTTTCAAATGTGTTCAAAATCATATTGCCATGGTACTTGTACTTTTGAATTTCCTCATTATGAAACTGGTATAAGCCATGTACCTGGTTTACAACCAGTTGGGAGTTGCCAAAGATATTAATGGTTTTAACATCTAGGGAAATGGGAGCCTTTTGAACTAGTATGAGTGATTCATATTCGGCTATGTTGTTAGTGCATTCGAATTAAAGTTTCAAAGATAAAGGCATAGAATCATTATTAAGAGGAATGAGGATAACTCCTATACCTACCCCACACTGACATTTATATCCATCAAAGAATAAATTCATTTGAAAAATAGTGTCATAGAGGGAAAGGGTAGTAATAGATTTGTCAAGATAGTTGAAATTTGAGGATTGATTTCCCAGAAGAGGAGCATTGGAAAGCTGATAAGAAATGGTTTTTCCCTTGACAAACTTTTGGTGAATGAATTTTAGGTCTAATTCTGTAAGAAGCATGATCCAACGCACGGTTCATTGGTGTTGGTATGGTTTGGCATACATGTAATGTAGGGGGTTGTTTTTAATGGTGACAAAGGTTTTATTGGTGAGTAGGTAATGGAAACATTTGGTGGCTACAAAGAATAAGGCTAGGAAAAAAAAATCGGCATGAGTATACCTAGACTCATAATCCAAAATTGTAGGGCTTATGTAATAAATTTTTTGCTCCCTTTGTTGATCATCATGATGAGTGAGCATAAAACCTAAGGAATGATCAGTGGAAAAAATGTAAAGGTAAAATTGTTTGTTATCTTGAGGTGGAATGAGTATAGGTGGCTGAAGAAGCTATTTTTTTAAGGCGTTAAAGGATTTTTGGCACTCATCATCCCATTTAAATGATACATCCTTTTTAAGAAGATGATGAAAGGAATGACAACAGTCACAAAGCTGGGAAATAAGGTGACAAATAGATTTCATCTTGCCTTGAAAAATATGAAGTTTGTGAAGGTTAGTAAGGGTTGGCATCTTGAAAATGGACTTTATTTTGGTAGAATCGACTTCGATGCCTTGTAAAGAAACAATGAAATTGAGGATTTTCCTGAGAGAACAATGAAGACGCACTTCTTTGGTTGAAGGTGGATGCGGTATGTTATGAGGCAATCAAATACAACCTTAAGGACTGCAAGGTGTTCAACCTGATTTTATATTTGGAAATAAAGTCGTCAACATAATCTTGCAATATGCTATATATGATTTTATGGAATATATAGGTCATAACACGCTGATATGTGGCACTAGAGTTTTTAAGGACAAATAGAATGACATGATAACAGAAGGTCCCCCAAGGGGTGATGAAGGTGGTTTTATGTTGATCTTATCATGTGAGTAATATTTGGTTATAACCTGAGAAACCATCCATGAGTGATAGTATCTCATGGATGGTGGTGAGATCAATAAGTTAATCGATACTAGGTAGAGGAAATTTGTCCTTAGGGAAAGAAATATTAAGGTCACAGAAATACGTGCAGATGCAGAGTCCCATTGTTACTTAAGTGATAGGAATGATGTTAGAAATATATTAGGGATAATCAATTGGTAGAATGAAAGGAAAAAATAGAGGCACTACAGTTCTTCTTTCATAAGAAGGAAAACGTGATGATGTTTTTTCATAGATTCTATTTGGCACCGATAATAGTTACAATATTGTGGACCACAATATTTGGATCAATACCAGGAATATCAGTGTAAGACCAAACAACAATCATTGTTATGAACTCGAATGAAATAGGTGAATACTTCATGTTTAGTATAATCTAAAGATTGGCCTATCTTTAGAATGTGAGGGTCATCCTGAGTGTGAATATTGATCTCTATAGTGGATTCATTCAACATGGTTTGTGTCTTAGAAGGTAATGACTGGTGAATGTATGAATCCTCCACACTGAGGTAGGTGAGAATGGAATCATCATCTTGACATTGAAAAATGTTTATAGAAGGTGTGTCATCATCAATCATGTCAGGATACAGGAAGGGAAGGGAAGAGTGAGCCTTACCACCACGTTGATAGGTCATAGGTCCAAAGGAAACAATGTTCACAAAAACAAATGTTAGGAGGGATGGATTCTAGATTCATAGAATTCGTAGGTTAAGGTGGTATGGTCGGGGAATGAGGGGCAGAATGATTTTCCTTGATGATTTTTCTTGGAAGGTGGTTTGGAAAATTTGATACCACAAATTTATTTATGTTTACGGGTAGTGCAAGGAATTACAGTATGAAATCCCTATTCATAGAATTCAAATATCTTACAGGAGGAGTGATGGAGGAAGGTTCAGGTGAAGCTGCAGTTGGTGAGATATTATAAATCAAAGGAAAATAGTTGGGTTTGGGTAGGTGGATCAGGTGAGTAGGAAGAAGTATCAATTCCCCCATACATCAATTTGGTTCGAAGGTGGGAAGGACCGTATGAAATAAATTTTCCTATATGATGATCATAGTGTGGGTGTTGGTGAAGGTTTCCATACTCCAGAGGAGTAAGGAAGGTGTCGATGTTATAGAGGTGATACTCCCCTAGATTAAGGCATTGAAAAACACTTTCTAAGGGGTTGGTAGCTGGTATGTGGGTTAGTGTCAATCGCTGAATCACTCGAAGGGTGAGGAGAAGGATTATCCGGTATTTGTGCAGTAGGTGGGTTGGTTGATGGGCCAGGTACAAAAGTTTTAGAAGTGGCAGGAATAGATGAATTGATTATGGAAGATGTAGCGGTGGATGACGTAGATGAAGCTGCGGATGAAGAAGTGGCGATGGTGATAGATTCCTTAACTAGTAAAAAAACATCATTGGTTCAGTACAGAATGTTGCAGGTTTTAAAAGGTGAGGGATTGGATTGAATGGTATAGGTGTGCCCTTCATGTTCAAATTTTAAGTAGTGGTGTAAAGTTTAAGGAACACAACCCATTGTTTGAATCCAAGGTCAGCCAAGCAACATATTGTTATTGAATTCACCCTCCAAGAAATACAATAATTTAGGAATGGTACGGGGGCCCACACGAATGTGGAGGATGACGGTGTTGAGGGTGGAAGTGATGACATTGTTAAAGGAACATAGCATAACTAGGTTGTTGTGCATGCAGTTGGCAGGGATGTACATTTGTTCATATGCATGGGAGGAAATAATGTTAATGCTAGCACATGCATCAATTATAAAAAAATGGATGTTCATATCATTGATGTAGGTGGAGATGAAGAGGGTAGTGAAAGGATCATTTGATTAGAGAAGGACAATATCTTATTTAGAGAAGCTAATGGCAGAATTTTCATGAATGGTATCAGGGGTAGAAGATGGAGGTGGAGTGGTGAAAGAAAATAGATGATGTGTAGTAATGATGGCGGCAATGGGTGTGGGGTCATTAGGTGGAACCTCAATGGATTATAGGACCTCAATGAGGGCCTGACGATGAGAATTAGAGGTTTGGATGAGGTCGTACAAAGACATTTTGAGGGGAGATTGGTGAAGTTTTTTTATCATGGTACGATGTGTGAATCTGTCAGAAATAGGGGATGTCAGCCCGTGGATGGTTACCTTGGGGGAAGGTGTAGATAGAATGTTGGGTAAAGGTGTAGTGTATGGGTTTCTTGTTTTTTTTTTCCTTTTTCTTTCTGAGATCGACTGGCAAGTCAAACCATATTGATATCAAAGATAGGAGGGGAAACATAGGAAGGTGTGTCGTAAAATTTTTAATGGCATGTGGGACAAAAACCTAATTCGGGATAAGATCCTTGTGAAATGAGTATCGCGCACTGCATTTCGGAGGAGGTTGGGATAGCTCCCTAATCCAGACCATATTGATCTCAAATTTTAGAGGAGTAAAAGAGGGATGTGGAGGTGGAGGTGAAGGTCAATGAATATATTTGGGGTAAGGTTGTGTGGCAATAGGGGGAGGTGGATTGGGATCCTTATCCAAAATCTCATCTTCGTCAACGAGCTCTTTAGGAGAACACAATTGAAGAATAATATTTTTAAGGGCCTTGAAATTTTCAACATCATTCCCTAGCACATGATGAGAGGAAAAAATATTAGTATCATTAAACCTTTCTGGTTTAGGTTTGAGTGATTCATAAGGCCTAAGAGGTGGTAATCTAATGGTGAATGTTTCTAACAGCCGAGTGAGGATGTTAGCATAAGACCCTTCCAAGGGATCACAATGATAAGTGAGAGTAGGTTTGGATAGAGGTTTGAGTGACTTCTGTGGGAGAGGTGCAACTGGAGGTGGAGTTGGTTTGGATGGAGGTTTGGGTGACTTTTGTGGAAGAGGAACTACTGGAGATGGAGTTGGAGATTGAGTAGGTTTAACTACATTTTTAGTAGGTAGTGTGGTTTTGGGATTTGGTTTCACCTTCTTGGGTAATTTTTTTGGGGTAATGTATGAAGTAGAAGGGAGTACAGAAGATGGAAGTGGATGGGTCAACCAAGGTGATAGAGGAGGTGCGGTGAAGATAATGGTAGGAGGCAATGTAAAAAGGTCTGGTTGAAGAGAAGGAAATGGCATAGGTAGTGAAGAATGTGTGGGAAGTGGAGAAGGTGTAGGAAATGTAGAAGACTTGGGTGGAATGAAATATTATGGAAAAGATGTAGGTTGTTTCATTTTATTTTTACCTAGAGTAGGAGGTTGTTTAACCAAGGTTGATGGTTATGGACCTAAAATAGATAGAAGTGGCGAAGGTGAAAGAGGGGCAGTAGGAGAAATTGGTTTACAAGGACTAAGAGATTGGGTCCTTCTCTTAGGTGGGGAATATACTTAGTGATTTCTTGTGAGGAGGTGGATAAATCTAGCTTCATGTGATGATGGATTAGACTTGATGTTGCATAAACCCCCAATGTAGTGGTAGGTTTGGGCATAGGTGAAGATATGGGTACAGGTAGAGGTTTGGGAATAGGTGAAGTTTTAAGTGATGGTAAAGGTTTGGGTGTAGGTGAGGATGATGAAGAGGAGTTAACTATAACAATCTCGGGTATGGTGGGTTTTGTTTTCTTGAACACTTTAGGATAAATCGTTGAAGTATTTATGGACAAAATTTGCATTTGCATTTAGACAAGAAGTTGAAGGAGTCCCCAAAGCATGAAGTAGTTAAAATACTCCAATTGATTAGCCAAATAGGAGATTGGCATAGAAGTGGAGGGGGTGAGGATGCTTTGGTAGTAATCCTTGTAAAGAAATCTAATGTCTCTTAGACAGGGAAATGTTTGGCTTTAGACTCCATGCGTAAAATAGATGATAGTAAGTCAACATGATATCCAGTTTCCTCCGCCATGTTTACAAATGTAGAATATTTTATCTTCTCTAAGTCCTTTTCCTAGGTAAGGCACACTATTTCAGCATCCTTCACTTTCAATTCCTCGCGCAACACTCTTATTGTGGCAGCCTTGTCCATGTTTCTCCTAGCCACTTCAGTTGATACTTTCACAAGTGCATTACTCACTTGTTCATCAGACATAATAGTAAGCTTTACTATTATGTGCCTCGCATGTGGTGCCTTCTTCAGCCATCTTGATACACATGATTCCTCACATACATCTAATTAGGGCTTGTCCATGTGTGTATGCATCGACCTGACAATTGTTTTTTTGGTGTGCATCATTTCCATGTCTTCATCCATAAGCTCCCGACCAAATAAATTTGGTTGTGGCATCGTGCTTTAGAAGCAAGAACGGATGATTTTCCCTGTGTCCTCTCCATATCCCATAAGACGTGCACTATGTTACGCACTCATCCTTCCTATCCTTGGACCTCTTGGAACTATGGAATCAAGGTTAGTAATCTACGTTGTATCTTCAGAAGTTCCATGTGTTGCCTCTAATTTTTCCTTCTCTTCTTTCTTTTCATCCTTTATCTCTTCTTCTTCTGCTTCTTTTTGTTGTTCTTCCTAGTTCTGGGGTTCATCTTCTTGCACATGTGGGGTAGGAGATACATGCACGCTCTCTCTAGATCCTTCAACCTCTTCATCTAGCTTTAAATTTCTTCTCCTCTTCAGCACGGTAGGCTCCTTTGGTGGCGAGAGTCGAGGTGATTTCCTTACCATCTGTGGGGTTCCACCTTGTGTCCTCATGCATTTGAACACCTTCTTGAATCTTTATTCTCCCTGATCTACCCATGTATCTTCTTCTTCATCCTCCCCTTGTGGTGGAGTAGTTACATGCTCTACTTCCTTCCTGTCTGATGGTTGTTTCCTTCTAGGCACTAAGACATTGTTGTCTTCATGCTCCTCCTCTTCACCTTCTACTTTTATTTTCTCTTAGGGCCTTTATGCTGGAGTGTTTTCCATCGTATGCAAACCCTTCGGTGGTCTTGAGAGTATGAAATAATTCTCCACATACTTATTACTCTCCATTTTGGGCTTTAGCTGAATATACACCAATTTTGGCCCAGTATCTCCCACAACAAGACTCACTGACTTGATACTCAGCACGTCTGAAATTATCCTTTCAATGTACATGCCTTTTCCTAGGTACACATACTTCTTTCTAAGTGTATAGTAGTCACAATCCACCTTGTCTGCATTGAAAACCAATCTTCATGTGTCTGTGAATCTATGGAGTGATGCTTAAAGATACCACACAGTGAACGTGTAGGGTAACTTGCACCAAGGGATCAATGATCCGTTCTTCATCGAGAAGCATGTGATGTAGAAATATTGGTAAATAGAAAATTAAACTTGCTTTCCTACTACCGAAGGCAAGTCTTTTAGGATGCACCACTATTCCTCGAAGGCCACACGGAGCCTATCATACCACTTCTCTGCCCTCTTCTTTACATCATCTATCATGGACCCCTTGCATAAGTATTTTCTGAACCTTTTAGCCATTGATTTATTTTCCATGGGGTATTCCCATATATTCTCATTTGGACCATCTGACACCCTAATCTCCATAAATACCAGTGATAGAAGAATAACACCAAAACTTATCTTTCCTCCAGTACGTGCCTCTTCAACTATCTTTTCTGTAATGTATCCCGCTATGTTATATACAACTCCCTCCGACATGCAGTTTGCTACATGCAACCACATAGTATTCACTTGTGACCACCACTCTTGGTCATTTAACTTGGTAACCAGGTGCATTATTGCTCTTATAATTGGACAGTTCTTTAATTTGTAGATATCCATCCCATGTGGACCCTTAATGTACCCTAGCTCCTTATGGGTCTCCAAGATCAAAGCTTTATCTGCTAAGTCATTCTATATGTCCTCTCCCGTGGCCTGCAGACCTATTACTATGGAGATCAATGCAGATGATAATCTGACTGTGTGTCCCGCGAAGTAAAAGAATTCATCATGCACTCTTCTCATGATCCATCGGTAAAATGGCTCATACTTCCCGAAATATGGAAGTTCATAAATTTGGTAGATGTCAATCCTTTTAGGTAACTTCTCTCCTACATCGTCATATACTGGCATGTCGTCTGCTATGCACTTGTTTATCCTTGAAGTGAGAAAGGCATCGAGTTCCTTCTTTTTGTCTGAATTTCTATGATTATATTCACTCACTTTACTCTTTCTAATGTGTGAATCCCACTCCTGACCAACAATGATGCCCTCAGGATACTGTATTTCCAAAAAATTACTTTCGGGGTCATTTCTTCTTCTTCTATAACTACCCTTTTCTTTCCTTTTTTTCCTATTGCTGCTACCTTTTTGGGAGCCATTTTCACCTTGCAATCATCTGTAAATACTTTCTTCTGCAACTCTTCAATGTCTGCTTCAAACCCTAACCCGATTCAACCATGCCCTAGGAGAAATTGTGTGCCCTAGCTCCTCTCTGTCATTCTACTTCATTCAAACCCTACTTCACCGGGGATATAAGCTCCTTCTTCACACAGATCTTCTTCTCATGCCTAGTTTCACATTATTTCGCACCTTGAATCGATCACTTTGCTCTTCATATTTATCTCTTTTTGTAAATTCTCTTAATTGCAACAATAAAAATGAATTCGCATTCCCTCCTTATATAGATTTTCAAATTTTTATGCATTTATTGCTCCTCCACCTACCAAATATCCTCTCATTCATTGACCAAATTTGTTCTTTCCGCACAGTACATCTTCGTGCCCCAGCTATAATCCTCTAGCACACCTTCCTACCCTTTGGTCACAGACTTCTCTTTAGCATGAGCCCTTACACCTGAGTACCTCGTCACTGTGCCTTATCTTGGTAGTTATCATGGCCTTTTCTTACCTTCCATTATATGGTCACTTTTGATAAGTAATATTTTCAATTTGAAAAACACCCTTAGTAGCGTATTCCTTTCAGTTTCTAATTTCCACAACATTGTACTTGGATATCACCAATCTTATTATACCTAGATATTACCACCCCACACTAACAGTATGTGCAGTCCTCTGTGCATCACATGCTCTATATTGTAGTTAGCTTTAGGTGCGCAAGTACGCTTATTACACAAGAACAAAAACTAAATTGACAAAACATAGTTACGATGAAGGAAATACATTAAGGAAATACAAAAATGGAAAGCTAATGTAAATGGCAATACTGCCTTATTACAAACACCACAGAGACTTATTTATAGTAGGGCTTCAACCTACTCCCGTTAAAGTAATCGGGTAGCCCTATTCCATCAAGTTCTTCTAATTGGAAAGAACCTTATTCAAGTATGTGAGTGATGACATACGAACCCAACTAATGTACCTCAATCTTCCCTAGATGACACAAGAACTTAGAGTCATAAATCAATACCATTTGTCCAACCTCAAGCTTCTTATCCTTTATATGTCTATCATGACATGCTTTCTGCCTTGATTTTTCTTGCTTCTAACTCCAATGTGCTATGGCTCATCGCTCATCTAGCTTAATCGTCTTCTCGATTCGTTCTTCTAAAGCTTTCTGATTAGCTAGACCTCCAGCATGTAATGCGCAAAGAAGGTAACATGAATTATATAAGAAGAATTGCTTCCGTACTAAACATGAACTGAAACAATGTGGCTTTGTTCAATCTCTTATAATTTGTTCTGTATTCCCAAAGAATAGCTGACACTTTATCATCCCAATCTTTTCTTCCAACATCACAAATTTTTGTTAATGTCTGGCTTAAAATCTTGTTAAAATCCTCAATAGTTCCATTTTCCTGAGGGTGATAGGGTGTAGTCTTATGGTGTGCAACCATAAACTCATCTAATAAGATCATGATTGTATCATTTAAAAAGTGTGAACCCCTATCACTTGTCAAACTTAAAGGACATCCATACCTTGTGAGAACATTCTCCCAGAGAAATCTAGCTATTGTAGCTATTGTACAATCCTTCGTGGGTGCTTCTTCTTCCCACCTTGTGAGATAGTATGTGCACGTAATGATATAGTGTGATTCAGTCCTATGCGCAACTGGTGAAATAGGTCCTAAAAAGTCAATAGCCCATTTCTCAAATGGTTCTAAACTAGTAATCAGTCTTAAAGGAATCTCATCTCTTTGACCTGGTTTACCTAGATGCCAAAAATGGTCACATGCCTGGCAATACTCTTTACAATCCTTGTACAATGTTTTCCACCATAAACTAGCAAGTAGGATCTTGTGAAAAATTACATCACCTACATAGTGTCCACCTATAATACCACCATGTGCTTCCTCCATTATATCATTGTGCTCATGCTCTAATAAACAGTGGCATAATACTTCATCCCTGCCTAACTTTTATAGGTCACCACTGATCAACATGAATGGTTCCATGCATATAGCAAGTTGTTTCTTTTCCAATGCCTTCATTCCCTCTGGTGTAACATTTATTCTAATTATGATGGCATGCATTGTAACCTATATAATTATGCATCTATCATGGTTTCTTCAATTTCCTATGCTTCTTCTCTTGAGTGAATCCTAGACAAGTGGTCTAGTCTAGAATTACTTTTCCCTAGATTTACCACAACTATGAAATTAAACTCTTGAAATAAGAGTACCCATCTATATATGTGCACCTATACGATGGGATTGTTCACCAAATACTTCAATTCCATGTGATTTGTATAAAATACAAATGATGTTACTAACAAGTACTATCAGAAACTTGTGCAATGCATAAATCAATGACAAATTTTCACTCTCTGTAGTTGTATAATTCTATTAGGAAGGAGTCAACTTTTGACTAGCAAAGAAAATCAGATGATCTATGATGTCATCTCTAGGTTGATCCAACACCATGCCAATGGTCATGCCAGAGGTGTCCACATGTACATGAAATGGTTTTTCCCATGAAGGAAAATGCATAATGGGTGTGGTAGTAAGTTTTTATTTTAGTATCTCAAACGTGCATTGTTGCGGTTCTCCCCAATAAAATGTGCCTTTTCCTTTCAATAACTCTTCCAAGGGTGCTGAAAATTTCATATATCCACTAATTAATTTTCTATAATATCATGTATGACCCAAAAATCTACACACCTCACTCTGACTGGTAGGTGCTTCTAGGCCTAAAATAACTGCAACCTTACCTGGATCAACCAGCAAACCTTCCTTGCAGATTATATGTCCTAATAATATTCCAAAAGGTGTAGCAAAGATGCACTTCTTGATGTTCAAATATATACTCAACTATCTGCATCATTCAAACATCAAGTATAGATTGTTACAATGATCTTTCACAAGCCCATATACTGTCCAATCATCTAGATACACCTGTAAGAAGTTATGAATAAAATATTTGAATGCCTAAACAACTATCCTTGAAACACAACAAGTGCATTTTTCAGTCCAAAGGACATCACAATATAGGAAAAGATGCCCCATTTAGTAGTAAAGGTGGTCTTTTCTTGGTCCTCATGAGAAATCCAAACCTGATGATACCCAGAAAACCCATCGGTAAATGAATATATTTTGCGCCCCTCCACACCTTCTAGTATTTCCTCAGTGAATGGTGTAGGAAAGGGATCTATGAAACATGCAACATTTAGCTCCCTATAATCCACATAGATTCAAATTCTACCCTCCTTCTTGATACTTATCACCATAGGACTAACCCATTCTAACTCATCCAAAGTTTGAATGATTCTAGATTTCAACATCTTATCAATCTCTTCCTATACTTTTTCATGCAAATTGGGATTCATTCTATAAGGTCTCTTTCTAACTGGGTGTGCAACTTCCTTAAGTTTTATCTTCATTTCCCCAAGTGATTCATGCACAACTTTAAGTTCATCATACCCTTGAGGGAATAAGTCCTGATAATCCATAAGTAACTCAATAATCTATGCAACTTCTGGTTCTGACCAATAATCTCAAATAATGACCTCCTTAGGCTTAGTCTCCATCCCAATGTTCACCTTATTTTTCTTCATTGGTTCATGATATGCGTGTGTATCCTTATCTGCACTGTCTAAGACCTCAGTCACCCCTTGTGAATGCTCAGTATCCAAGTTCTCAATTTCCTCATCATCCACCAAGTACACCATCTTACCTTTCTCTTTCTCCGAGAAAGCGTGTTAAAGTAATATGGAGTCCTCTTATTCATCTTCTTCAAATCACGCTCTTGGATCTGTTTCACCAAATAATTCCTGAATACGCTCTTTTTCTTTTGCACTATCTCCCATAGTTAAGCTTTTGAAAAAATTTAATGCTTCTTCTACCAGTGGTTTGGTCAAGAAGTATCCAAAGGTCTAGATCATTCTTGCAGTCAAATCCTACCAACTATCAGTCTCTCCATGTAGTTTTTCATATAAATATCAAGCACGTGTGCAACCTTGTAGAGTAGAATACAATTGATGCACCTAGAGTGAGGTGGTAATGCTTCATATCCTACTGTCCAGAGTCTCTCACACTACTGAATGTGATTGTGAACAGGTTGATTGCCATCATATGTGCAAATCTGCATAGGTGCATTGCTTATTACAAACCTTGTAGATAGTGTGATTCTGATCTCTTCCCACTCCATAAGATTATCTCTGTGAACTACCCACCAGTGCGCTGTTATCCCGCACAAGGTATATGTTAACATGTATCTTCTCCTAACCTAGTCTATCCACTGTGCATCCATGTCTTGTAAGAATACTTGAAGATCTTATGTTCTAGTATACCAAGGTAATGAGCCACCTATCCGTCTAATAGAGAAAATTCCATTCTTATGTGCGACCATGATTTTAACCTTGCACCCTAATAGTTCACATGTACCATGAGCCCAATTGTCAAAAGAAACACTTTTAGTATCACTGAAGGATTGAGAATCTTCCCACTAAATAATTCCTTCCTTTGATGGCTCATTGACTTCTAGATCCCAAATAGCATGTACATAGATTATGTTCAAGTCCTCCTCACTAAGAGACTCAACATATGGTGTGGAATTTCCATCTGTTAAAGGTATTACAACCCTTTCCTCTCTGTTCTCAAAGCTGATGTACCCCTTATTGAACCTCAAGTTAGCATTGTTTGTATAACACCAAGGGTTCCCAAGTAAAGTTGGAAACTTGTCTGCTTCCGCGAGTGCCAATACCATGAAATCCCCTGTAAACTTAGCCCCTTATATTGTTATAGATGCATCCTTTAAAACTCCTATGAGAGTGGCCTTAGTTCTATTTGTCATAAACAACACATTAGATGATGGCTGCAATAGAAGCCTCACCATTTGCACCTATGCATCTAATGTAAGCATGTTTACTTTTGCACCTGTATCAATCAAGATATTTCTCAGCAATCAACCATCCACAACAACATTCAGAATAATTTCCTTGTCATAATAAATACTATTAGGGGTAAGATTTGCATGAAGTATCTATCATTCATTCTCAGTGCTCACACGTAGAGTATTCCCCTTCAACCAATTTCCGATTAATGGAATAATGTTTTCTTGAAGTAGCATCCTACATACTTCTCTGATGTCATCAATATCATAAGGGACTCTTTCTGATTCTTTCCTCTGCTCCATCTTTCTCGATTTCTCCTTTAAACATTGTATCTCACCTTGAATATTCCTAAGGACCTCCATGGTATCTTGATAGACTTCCTTTTGATGAGCAGGACCTGGGTACCTTACATGCAAAACCTCCTCCTTAGTGATCGTAGGCTTATGGTGTAATGCCTCTCTGGCGCGCACCGCCTCAACTCGTATGGTAATTTTAATTGTTAAAGCCTCAGTTTATGGTGCTAACTTGGGAATCCACATATCTTCTACCGGGTGTTGGATTCTAACCATCCCCATGCCTTTGTTCTCTTGCTTATGTTGCTTATTGAGATGCTCATACAAGTCCAGGAACTCCTCACATATATGATTCTTTCCACAAAATGAACAGGTGATATTCTGAGGACATTCACACCTATAGTGTCAGGTGATCCACACGTATAACATGTTCCACAAGGGAACTCACCTCTTCCTCCACCATAACCTCATCCTCCATATCCACCTTGATATCCATGACCTCCTTCAAAACACCCATCTTTCCTATCATAGCGCGTTTGATTATGATCCCAATCCTAGTGTTCATTCTTACCCTTAGAATTATCCATCACACTTGTCTTTCGTACCCCAATATTGATAGCATCCTGGATCTTCCCAATCAATCTGTAATATTCAGTATCATGGATCTTGGACCAGTAAATTTTACAGTAACAAGAAACATTATTCCTTATCACACGCTACAACAAAGGAAAATGAATAACATCATGTTTCAAGTGACATATCTCACAATATACCAGTAGCGAGCATACAGACCTGTGAGGGAAACTCTCCTTGGTGTGACCTTCTACTTCACAATCTATACACCAAATTTCTAAGCACGTTTTATGGGCTGAATTTGCTGATATTTTTTCTAATGGTTTCACCATAGTTACAATCTATGCCTCTAAGAATGGACTAATGATAGTATCAATGCTCCCAACTGTCTCAGCACTCAAAGCTACTTCAAATTCTTTACACGGATCAGTGTAGGCCTTATGTGACAACACCCTTCTAAATGGTGTAATCAATCCTCCAACGAACCATTTTGCATGCTGGCTTACATGAATATCATAGGAAAGCTTAGATAGGAGTGTTTTAAAATGGACATCATACTCACATACACTCTCAGTAGTGCCTTGCTTGATATCTTTGAGTGCACTTATACTTTTATACTCAAATTATGGGATATAGAACTCCTTCAAGAAAGCATCCTTTAAATTTTCATAATCTATTCAGGTTTGATAAGGGTCAAACTTCCTATACTAGTTGTGTGCATGTCCCTGTAATGTGGTAGCAATTTGACTTTCCTTTCGCTCAAAATCTTTAATCCCTTTCGATCACCACAAGATTTCACACATGTGCACATGTTCATCAGCATCTTCGATACCTCTATACTTTGGAAGATGAAGATACATATCCATATAGATATTTTGAGGTTGTTGCAGGCCTTACCCACCTGATCCAGAACTTCATATATTCCCTCTACCTCCAAAACCACCAGATCCATCAGAACTAGAACCACCTACTCCTCTTGATCCTCCACCTATAGCTAGAATATGACCAGTAGATGTACTCCCCTATGCTCCGATAGTAGTACTATGTCATACCCCTACAATATGTGAATTAGTTCCGCTTGTAGAGGCGAATCCAACATTCTACGTGCTCACATTTTGTGCAGATAATGCACCTAAAAATATCCCTCCAAATAACATTGAATTCATATGTCCCACCATTGATGTACTCACTCTCTGGCTTACTCTGGTTCCCCTATTTCCCAAATTCACTTGTTAATTGCTTGTTGTACTAGATACAGGAAAACCAAGCATAAGGGAGAGGTTATCAGGTAGGTTCAGATGCATGGCCACAACCTAGATCATGTCTACTGGTGCACTTCCATCTGATGCCGAGGAGGGTTTCCTGTGATGATTTCTAATATGGGGGAGTTCTTGATGCTCTGGCTCCACGTATTCTACATGAGCTTCAAATCCTTCACGAGCCAACTCTCTCCATAACACCATCTGCTCTGCAATATCACGTTGCTTCTCTATCTCCCTCTCGTGTGCCTCATTATACTTAAGCCACATTTATTCTCACTTCCTTGCTACCACCAAGTCCGCCATATTTCACCAATCCTATTCCTTCCCCCACGTGTGTTGTGGGGTTTAGCTAGCCATAGGTTTGTATTGTAAATTTAGATTTACCATCAAGATCTTGATCGCTAGTGGAATACCCTACAAATATGTTCCTCTATGATACCATAAAAATTAGAATTCAGCTACCTCCAGGAAATAATACATCGAAATTGAATACTCCATAATATAGTTGTTTAGAACACCACAAAACCACGTATTCATAGCATGAGTCGAGATCAGATCAGCATCATAAAGTGTTCAAAATTATTCATGTGTCCAAACAAGTGTGTGATATCTCCAAATTTGTTTAGATGCATATGTAGTCAGCCATTCATATAGCTTTATTGGAAAAATACCAAATAAGCTCTCATATAAATTTTCATACTAATTTTGTTCCACCCAAGTGCGTGCATTAAATCTAGATCCAGTGTTGAACCTTCATGTGCATTCTTCCTTTAGATCGTGTATCCACTCTTCAATGCTTTCTAGAGTCAATCAGTATGTCTTCATCATGAACCATCCTAGAAACAACTAAAAAAGAGGTCCCGGCAATGGAACCAATGATGCAACCTAGAATTCACCAGATAATACCCTAGACACCCTAGCAAATCACTCAGCCTAGACTGAAAGCTCACCCAAAGCATGCAAAGGTACCAATTCCCTTTTTAGGGTTGTTGTAGTAGGATGATAGCATGATGAAGCAACGAATATATACATATCCATAATTAATCCATCACTAACAATGTATGACAGATCCAGATCTAAAGAAGAATAATCTTTAAAGGATAATCATGATTAAATAAAGACACGTGCTACTCAACTATGCACAAGAATAACACTTAGATTCAGCCAATATCTTCCATCTATTAATCAAGACAGCATTACATAAGCTTCTTACAATACTGGCAATCTAAGACAGTGTACATGGATCTGATATAGTAATCCACATGTATATCTCTTTATACATATGTACACACTCTATATCTCTATTACACTCACTATGAATTATTACATACTATGTAGTTCATCACATGTATATATATGGTGGGGACTTTCCCTTCACTTCTTATCTATTCCAAAAATAGCCACGCTATTAATAGCCACAAATCATTTACAGGCATATCCACACATGCAAGTGTGCTATCTATAGACCTCTTTCATCTAACTAAAGTGATAAATCTATTCTTAGCTCATCTCCATGCAAAAAGTGCTTTGATCCAATCCTTGAAAGATAGAAAATGTGTGGCATGCACATCTTTGCATCGTTTATGTGTTCCGCATGCCATCTTCTAAAAATAGACTTTATACACAAAATTGGCTCTGTCATGAATTTTGAATTTGTACCTCCACACGTGGGTTATTCTTGTTCTTCCGCACCCTTGAATCAGGCCTGCTTTCCCACGTGGACTTCATGTGTGAGTTCTGCTAAGTGTTCTCTCTTATCAACAATACTCTTGTTGTGCAATTGTAATTTCTTCTCTTCAATAGAATGGATTTCAAGATTCCGAACCATTATGAATGCCTCATCAAACATTTGGAAGGTTTGAAATTGGAGAGTTGGAGGGATATGTCTTGGAAAATCTCTATTAAACAACTCTATTAGTTTAGTTTGAGGCAACTAGAAGGTGATTTGGTTAATAAGGCTCTGCTATTGTGTGACAAAATCTACGATAGACTCTTCTTCATATTAACGTATGGAATAAAAGTCAGTCGTGGTAACCTTCTTTACAATTTTTATGGGCAAATGATTGAGAAAGGTCTAATTCAAATGATTGAATGAAAATATAGAGTGCCTAGGTAAAGCACTATACCAGTCTAAGGAAGGTTCTCTTAAGGACATTGGGAAAGTTGTGAGAAGTACGACATCATCATGGAAATCAGATAAC
Organism: Taxus chinensis; assembly: GCA_019776745.2. Taxonomy (NCBI): domain Eukaryota; kingdom Viridiplantae; phylum Streptophyta; class Pinopsida; order Cupressales; family Taxaceae; genus Taxus; species Taxus chinensis. The sequence goes on along the minus strand of CM034155.1, from coordinate 293,003,723 downwards.
ATACGTGTTTAAAAGACCGCAAATATTATTACAGATCTTCCTTTCTATTAAATTTGTTAAACTTTGGAATCTCCCAATGTATGGGATAGGGAAGAATGGGAATAGATGGGTGAATAGGCTCATTAAAAATCTCATCATAAGTCATAGAATTGCATGAGCTAGAGACATATGTTTCCAAGATTTTCACTTTATTCGTCATCATTTTTATGAGATCATTTATAGAATTAGATGACGGAGTGCCCCTGCAGTATGAGGGGCTAGGTAAGATGAATAATCTAGGGATGGAACTCTAGTGTGTGGTGGTTCCGAGTAAGTGAACTGTGATGGTGACACGTAGTAAGGAATAAATGTCAAGGGTATGTACCATGAATAAGAAGTAGAAGAAATGGGTGCTTATTGATGAAATTTATAGGTAGGAGGGATTTGTGTAAAGACCCTCATGGTGATAGGTGGTAGAGACTGTAGGATGGAAATCACTAGGTTCTGAAAGCGGGTATGATTAGCCGACACCAAAGGTGGTTGGGAAGCAATGGTTACGTCAGAAGACGATAATGTAGGTATGCCTACACTAAGGGCAGTACATGATGGCATGGTAAATATCATAGGGGAAAAAAATGTCAAATTTTTAATAGATATTGAGGATGTGGGGATAATTTTAGAGATAACAGGATGCTCAGTGAAAGAAATTAATGCTACACTGGTATTCGTTGATGTGGAAGTGGGGGAGAGTGTAGGAGGAATAGATATATGCATCCTGTATACGAGTTGTCCTGATGAGTCATGAGTGGATGAGTGGGAAAGGTAATATTTTAAAGTGGAGGGGTTATGATCAAGGAGTTTTATGAACTCTACATCAACGGTGTATATAGAAATAGAAGAGGAGGGGTCCATGGGTGAAGAGATGGAAGTCGGAGAAGGACTAGGTGGTAGTGGTTGGAAGCTAGCATGAAAGACTAGGGAGTTTTATTTCTGATGAGTTAAGACCATGTGAATGGTGGTAGAACAGGTGATCTAAGCTCTGCAGATGGTACAGAAACATAGAAAAAGAAGGCAGAATGAATATGGAAAATGGAAATTAATCATTATTTTTTACAAAAAAATAAAAAACACAAAGACCAACGTTGGTCGAGTAATCGATGTCAGTGGGATGGGGTAACCAATGCCAGTCGTTAGACTGATGTTAGTTATTCAGAATAAATGATAGATTTAGAAATCTAGATTCGAAGAGTGTCAATCAAATGAACCTGAGCCCTACTGATGGTAACAGAGAATCAAACATGTGTAAAGTGACAAAAACTGTACGGATATGTATTGAATATTATTTTGGGTGAAATAACCAAAAAATTAGGGAACTGAAGCCGGTCAGTCAACCAATGTTGGTATGACGAGGTAACCATTTTTATTTAGTGGACGGATTCTAGTTACTATGAAATCTAAGAAGATGATGAAATTTTTTAATTTTAAGGCGATTAAGTCAAATGAAAACACCAACCCTAAAACAGAGTATGGCAGTGATGAGTCCTAACACACCCAAAATGAAAAAAATGCATCAGTTAAGATGGTGGGGTGTGAAGGAAAATAAAAATAAGAAGAAATGGTCTCATGCCTCAAAATGCAATTTAAATAATCGAAAGCTAACAAAACACGTCAAACCTATGTATCATATTTTAATGTTATGTGGCTTATGCCATTTTAAATTAACTATGAATAGAGTAGAGTTTTTGGTTAATGAGGGTGCCATATAAGCCATATATAACTGGTTTCACGATATTTTTGGTTAAAGTGGCTTACTATACCTTTTGGTACATGTTATCCAAGTTCTAATATGTTCACCCAGAAAGAACACTGGTCGAGGCCCACCGTCAATAGGTTATTAATCCTTGATGGCTTCTTCCTGATATAGACTTTTTTCAAGAAGTGTGTAATTTGTTCGAGTGATTTTACCTAGGGAGTGTGTGTAAAAGAGTTATCTACTCTTAATCCAATCTAATCACCAAGTGGTCATGACATCTACTGTGTGATTTCTAATTAAAATAAGTGAGCTAATGCAACATTTAGAGGCTGAAATGCAGAGAGTTTTAAGCCCAAATTGAAAGTGAAATTGGATGTAGTAAACAAAGAATAGGATAAAAGACTGATCATTTGCTAAATGCAGGTGAAAAATAAAGTAAGAATAATTCTTTTTAAACACCAACTCACGAATTTCCCTTAAACAAGTAGAAGAAGATAAGATTAACTAGAGTGAAATTTAATGTAAAATTTTCAGAAAAGAAAGAAACACACAATTTCCTATATGAAGAAATGCAAAGAACCAACAAGAAAGGGGTCCCACTGGGCATGCTAAAATGTTTCACCTCAAAGTATGCGATAAAATAGATAAGGGTAATGTGTGTCGTAGGAATACCTATGAATATTAGGGAGGAGGTTGCGGTTGGTGTAGAATTTTATCAGACTAAATGTGAGAGCTTCCTTTTGGCTGGGAGGAACTGCATGTAAAGTACAAAAAGACCACACGAGAGAGTTAAACAATATATGGAAGTAGACTACCTAGAAAATTCTAGTTCTAGGAAGTGTGATACTTCCAAGAGGGCTATCAATCCACTATTTTAATCAAATTAATGAAAATAAATGCGGGAAATAGACGTCCTATTGCTAACACTTTGATTTAGGTGTCTCAAAATGTTATCAATAAACTAGATTAAGAAAAGTACTGAAATAAAAACTAATCTAGCATTAGGAAAGGTATGGTTCTAGTTAGGAAAGGTTACTGAGGTGTTAGGAAAGGTTTGGGTGAAGTTTTTTTAAGTTATGGTTTGTTTGGTCAAAGTTATAATCTCATTGTTCTAGGAAAAAATACTAGTTGAAAATATCGGTATCAGTTAGGTGACTGATTCTAGTACTAGAAAATGACGGATGCCAGTTGGGTGACCAGTGTTGATAGGGGAAATATGGTAAGAATATTAAAAATAGGTGTTTTGGGGCTCTCTATGATTACACAGAGATTTGAGAGTGTTTGGGAAGGATGGTATGCGTTATACAAAGACTCGGCAAGGGTGATAGAGGAACTAGGATGGGAAAAATGGTTTATGTTGGTAGAATAGATGGTAGACGGGTGAAGGGTGGTATTAGGGACAGAGGAGGGTAAGATAAGACAAAGTGAATAAAATACTTAAGATCAAAAACCAGAACTAGAAAATAAGAGTGATTTACTTATCTGAGAACCTGTAGATTTGAATATGGTTGGTGGTTAATGAGTGTTTTGGAGATGAAACGAGGTTGTGTCTAGTGCCATGGCAATAGATCCTATGTGCTATGTTGTGATTATTCAAGGTTGTGTAGGAAAATATTGGATGTCAGTGAATACCTGATGTTCTTTGGTTTGTTGTCTGATAGCTTGAATTCTTTAGAATCAGAATATCAAAAATTTAGTGTATGAATGAATTGAAGAACCCGTGCAAAGAGTTAGAAACTCTTATTTAAGGTAACCAATGGAAGTTATGGAACTGGTGCCGACTGAGAGATAACCGACATCGGTTAGGGAGAAATAGTCATTTTTGCTAAAAATATCCTGATTGCTCCCAGATTTTGTGTGATTTAAATTTTAGTTCCAGGTCAAAATTTGGAGATAACGCTAAATGTAGTGGGAGAGTGGTCAGAGAGATAATAGGTCATTATGATTAGGGTTAGAACAAATCCTAGATGGTTAGGGAATGTGGGGACTTTTTCTGGTCATTTAATGAGGTTGGAATAGGTATAGGATGAGGTGGGTAGGTGAGGTGGCCTAGTGAGGTGGATATTAATTTAATTATGGTAATTAAATTAATAATATTGTGGAGGATGAGGATTAATTTAATTATAGGTAATTAAATTAGTACTAATGTGTAGAAGAGGGCCATGTCTATGTATATGTGTGTAATTGATGAATTAAAAGGGGTTTAAAGGGATTGTGACCCAAATTTTGGTGTCTACTCAAGCTTTGCATGATAATGCTATGGCATCTTCCACATATTCTCCATGACTTAATAGCTACTAAAAACTCTCAAGATGCTACTTTTTGTACCCCTTGTAGGTTCTTCCTTAACTCTCATGGCTTCCACTCAACCCCTTCATATCCCCACTTCCATTCCCACTATTACCTCTCCAACCATTCAACCTAATTCTTCTACTGCACAACCTGGATCTTTTTTACAACACCATTGAATTAACTTCTTTGTATCAAGATATACAAACTCAAAGTTGTCAAACTTAAAATAGCTACCTTATAAGGCATTTTCCATCTCTTGACTCCATTTTACTCCTTCACACTCCTTTCGCGCCCTCCATTTATGCCTATCCACTTCCTCCAAATTTCTTCACCCATAAGCTCCCCACCTTCAATGGCCATGTTGACCCTCAAGAGAATATTTGATATTTTCATGTGGCATGTCTCGATTATGCGGATGATCATGCTTTACTAGAAAAGGTCTTTCCTAAAAGCCTTCAAGATTATGTTATGCATTGGTTTTATGATCTACCTACTCATTCGGTAACATCATTTATGAATTTAGCTGATGCTTTTCCTGCTCATTTCTCAATCAATATCATTTCTAATATCTCTTATGCTTAACCTGCACAAATCAAACAAGGATCTAATGAGCATCTAGAGGACTATGTTTTAGGATATAAGAACAACCTAGCTAGGATGACCAATGTGTTTGCTGACTTGGAACTTCAAGATCTATTTTTCCAAAGTCTCTTACCACCTCTACAAGAGAATTTCATCTTTGAGACATCTCCTTCATTTGATCAATTATGTCATACTCTTAAATTATGTGAAGGAAATTTTATCTCTAAGGAAAAATTCAAGTATCATAATCAAGCTTCATCATCTTCTAATCGGTTTCAAATCAAGTCAGCTTTCAAGCCATCTACTAAGGCCACTGAAGAAAAATATATTGTTAACATTGTCTCTAGTCTCGAAAAGCTTCAATGACATCCTCCGAAGTGTACATTCATAAAATTGCCTTATATTCTGAATATTCTATTACCAAAACTTATTTAGAGCAATCTTATTATACTTCCTCCTCCACTTAATTTGGATCCATCTCTCCCTAAAGGATGCAATTATAACAAAAATACTAGATGTGACTATCATCAATGTATTGGGAACTCTACCACTCAATTTTTCAAACTTCAAAATCTTATTCAAGATCTCATTGACAATGATGCAATTGAGCTTCCCGAGCCTTCGATATCTACACTGGGAAATAAAAAAAGATCAAAATCTTTAATGATCCTCTCCCTAAGCATGATAAGAAAGTTGCTAACTCTTCAGCCAATCATGCATATTGTGCAATGCCTCCTCCTTCATCAGGGGATCTCAATTTTCTAGTTGTTAATGTTGATGTATCACCACCATTCATTACTTTCTCTGATCATGATTATCATGCTACATTTTCTTCTGATACATTACATATTAATGCTTCTATTTTGCCTCATTCTATCAATAATACACTAACCGGTCCATCATTTCATATGAGTGTGTGCTCTATTGCACTTCTTGTTGATATCAACTATCCATTATCTCATATTTCATATCCAGTTCCTAAATCTTATGGCTATGTCAAGCTTCTAGTTATAATTGGCCCTCTCACCATGCTTGTGACATTCATTGTGGCCCCTTCAATCAAAGGTTGTGACATGATCTTAGATCTTCCTTGGCTCTTTTTCACTCATGCTATCAATTTCATGCACCATTTTATCTAAAATTCATTCACAATAAGCAAGTTATCACCATCAAAGGTATTCCACCATGCACACCATAGTTGTAGCCTCCTCTTGAGCTTGCCATTGCACTAGCTAAAGCATCTAGGTCCCTTGAACCTCTCAAATCTAATGCACATTCTGCACCTAGCTCTGTCATTTGTACACAACCTATTCATTCTCATTTTTCTACTAGTCCATCTTCTCGGCCTAAGTCCTCTACTCGGGCATCCCTTTCACATAAGAATTCACCCTCTTCATCGCCTCCTTGATCTACTTCATATAGGTGCTCATCACCTACTCGGTATGTTTCATATAGGTGCTCATCACCTCTTTGATATCCTTCATCTAGGTGTTCATCACCTCCTAAGTCTACTTCATATAAGTGCTCATCACCTCCTCTATCTCCTTCACATAGATCATTACCTCCTTGGCTTCTGTCACATATACATCATATATCACTGATATCAAAGAATGGTCACACGCCTTTATCTCTACAAGCATCCAGGTGGAGGACCCTTTCCCTTCACTTCTATTTTGGATAGATTACTCATCTTCGTACACTTAGGGGGAATCATTTTATTACTTTCCCCCCTCCTCCTAGCATTATTAGGTGTCTTTCATTTCTACTCATCATGTGTCCATGCTTCAAATCTCAGTCTTTCTCATTTTTCATACTTAAATATCCTTCACCTAATTGTATCATCCTTACCATGAGTTGAAAAACTCTACAAAAATTTACTTCTTGTAAACATTTGTGAGGCTCTATGATCCCCCATCCCGCGAAAGTGAATTCCGCGACACATAGCACCATTTCACTCATCCACCGTAGACTCTCACGAAACATATTTTATCACTTTGACTTGTGGTTATGAAATTCAACCGATTTTATCTTCTCCTTGCAACATGGGTGTCACTCTACACTCTTTATTGATCTATCTTTCAAACACACAAGTGGTGGATGATCTTCCCAATGACCCACAAAACTTCTGAATAGTTGATGTATTTGTTATTGTGGAACATTTTATAAATGAACCTCATCGGAACACTGAATCTCCGCATACACAGCCTCTTGGGGGGTATGTTTGATACTTAACTGAAATTTTACATTTTGATGAAAATAAGCAAGTCACTCATTGGCACTTGCACATGACTGACATCATCCAAAATAAAAAAGGGAGTCTTGATTGTTGGATAACTAGGACATTATACACTCTTGTTTCACATTAAAAGAGGAAAAATAATTAGTATGTCAATATCTTTATGATATAAACATGATTGTATTAACATTGTTTGGAGCTGTGAATGTAGTATTTCTTACAAGGGGTATACACAACATTGTTGTATGGGTCATTATTTCACCTTGTGTATCCATTTTTTCACTTATGAGCTCCTATGTTCCATTTAATCTATTACACACTACAACATTTTCTTTGAAGGACTATTTTCAACCATGCCTTATGCTCTACCACCTCCCAACTTTTGGGTTAATATTTTCCATTGGGTGGGCATGGTCTTATCCATGTCTCTACTGCCCATGGTGGGTCTTGTCTGCAATATTTATGCTGTTATACTATTGGCCTACACCTTGCATGTGACATTGTGAATGATCCTACTAAGTATAAAACCCATTTTCATAGTCTGAACTTTTTCTACATTATTGCATCGGTGACATTAGTCTTCCATATGATTTATAGAAATGCATAGTCACTATGGACCAATGCTCATTGTATGGACCAAGATTGTCCTTGTATGTGCATTAGTTGATATACCGGCACATTCCCTCCATGTTATTGAAACAAAATATGATAAGCATATCACCACACTCACTTTTACCGAGCTACCATACTCACAACAGAACTCGCCAAGCTCATTACACAACTCATGACAAGGAAACATTACTTTGGGTAGACAAATCACCCCATTACACATTTTTTTTATAAGATTCAGTACCTATTCCTATCACTTTCAAAGTAACATGAACAAGATTATAGTTCTAGATTTACCCATATTATGACTAATCCTCAGTGTTAGCACAAAGATTTGTGCCCTAAATATAAATAGTTCAGAAATGCGGTGAGCACATCCTGATCCCATCGATCCAATCACCAAGGAACACTTAACCTTAGGCATACATTATTGATCAACTCATTTCAACAAGGTGTCGACAGAGTAATTTGCACATTACATGCACAGTACCTAACACCGAATCAAAATGGGCATTCTATCTGCATTGATTCTACCTTGGATGAAATCATGTGAGTTACATTTGATTTAACAAAAGATGGATCACTACCAGTCTGTAGTGGTGTATAAATTCCCAGATAGACTATAGTAGTAGATATAACATTAATATAACAATGAAGTATATATATGACTTAAGAAATAAGTAAAGTACAAACCTAAGTGTAATGAAGAGTTAGAACACTTAGTTGATTTCACAATAATCACGATAGTGTGCGAAGGTGGAAGACTGGAAAAATAGAAGTGCATGATGTCACGACCGAGCCTAGAAAAATGTAGGAGTGTAGGAGAAGCAGGGACTAGGGTTCCTGGGCTGGTACTGTGGCAGTTGGGCACTAGGATCCCTCTTTGGGCACTAGGGTTTGCGCAGATATTAAGAAACTAAATTTTATAGGGTCATGAACTTGTCTAAAACCCTTGTTATCTATCGCTATAATTTTTCACTATGATTGCTGATGTTGCTAATAACATGCAATAAAAAATACCACGTGTAAAACCCTCAAAAGCACTTTAAATCCTAAAACAACAAATATGCTAAACCCCTGAGGGTTCACTTTCTCTTTCTTAGCTTCCAAGATTCATTTTTATCACTCCAGCGCTATCACTTGTCATCTTCAGACCCATGTTATAGTTCTATGAGTGTGTGTGGAATTGTACCCTAGGAGGCTCTTATGCGTTTTGCACTTGATAACAAGCAAGTAACTAGATGTAAAATAAATGTGAAGGAGAATGTTGACATGGAAAATCATGAACTTGGGTCCCTCCTATAAAGTGTCCATGCAACACATAACTTGCAACCTTTGATTCACAACTTGAATGGTGTTAGATAGATGCAATGATGTTCTTTAGATGCTTGCGAGATACAACGTTAGGTGGTGATAGGAGATGCTTAAAGTTTGGTCCTTTAATTTGATTCCATTACATTGTATTTATATGCTTATCTTCCTTGAATTTCGTAATTGATCACTAGGAACCCTTGACCCTTAAGAGATAAGGATGCCCAACAACTATAAATCTTATTTTCTCCTAAAAGGCCTCGAGTAAGATACTTTTGAGGTATCAGGTGCCTGGGCGTTGGTGTCCTAGCTAGGCGTTGGCAATTACTGAAATTCAACCATTGGTGAATCCATATCCATAGAAAGTGAAGTATCGAGGGTCAAAATGGGCAGTAGGAATATATTATCAGGTGAACTATGGTTGAATAGCAAAGGAACCTAAGAGTATAAAATGCATTCATCTAGCTTTCATTCAAGGGACAAGGGATTGCAATTTTTACATACACATATAGGAGGGAAAGTTCATTTTTACATCCATGCATATATTTACATTGGTACATCTAGTTATCTCATGTTACCATGTTTACTTGCATAAGGGATTCCTAGGGCACGATTCTATCACACATACACAAGTACTACATGGATTCTAATATGTAGTACAATGCTCAATCATAAGTTTACTTTTTAGGGTGACCATCGGGGTCTGTCTGATTCCCCATATTTCATCTTTTATTTTTTGGGATTTGATGTAGTCTGAAGGATGTGCAAGTCATCTTCTCTTTGTAGGTTACAGTATAATTCGGTGATCCTCTAGTGACATACATGTGTCCTAAAGTAAATGTTAGTGACACCTGTCCAACACAAGAAAAAACTAGTTTCCAAGCTCCTGCATAGTCACAGGTTCTTAACAGAGGTCTCTGGTGCCTTAGCACCTTCGCCCCAATCCAGGCAGCCTAGTCCAGGATCATCCAGTAGGACCAATATTTTCTGTGTTTAATAATGATAGTCTACTCCTCTTGTTCATAATTCATTTTAGCCCAGATCACCTTTAAGAAAGTGTAGATCACACTTAGGGTTTTACATTTATTTATATTATTACTTGTGTAAGATCTTCACTTTATCATTTACTTATCATACATGACTTTGCAATTATTATTTAACACATATGGAATTTATAAAATCCTAATTGTAGAGTCATGTATGATTAATAAATTCTAAACAAGTGCTGGAATATAAACAACACAATAAATAAACTAAATAAATGTGAAACCCTAAGTGTAAAACGGAGAAATAAATACTTATTTGATGCACATTGTCTCGAAGGTGATCTAGAATAGAATAATTGTTGAACAGGAGGAGTAGACTACCGCAACTAAGAAAAAAAAAATCTTAGAATTTCTAGGTGATCCTAGACTAGGGTGAGGTCTCCTAGGCACCATAGACCTCTGTTGGGCATCTGGGACTTTGTAGGAGCTCATAATCTTATTTTTTTTATTTCACACAAGTGTGGAAAATATTTTATTTTTATCACTTCTATGTTTTTGGATGATCACCGAATTCATTTGTAACCTATAAAGAGAAGATGACCTATAAAAGTCTCAAACTACATCAAATTCCAAAAAGAAAAGATGAAATATGGGGAGTTGGAATGAACTCATCAGTAACCTGAAAGAGTGAACTTACAATCATGCACTAAACTACATCTTAGACTCCAAGTAGTTCTTGTGTGTGTGTGAAGAAATCGTGCCGTAGGAATCCCTTGTGCAAGTACACATGATATTGAGCGATAGCTAGATGTGTGGAAGGAAAAAAATAACTTATCCTTCTATGCATGTATATAAAAAATTCAATTCCTTCCCCCTTGAATGAAAGATAGATGAATGTCTTTGAAGTTTTTATATTCTTTTGGATGCAAACTTAGGTGATGATAGTAGATGCTTAGATCTTGGTCCTTTATTTTGGTCACATACCATTATACATATATGTTTCCCTTGCTTGAATTTGATAACTAAAAATTGGAAGGATGACCTATAAGAAAATAAGATTCCCAAAAGATAAAAGAGGCCCAAATGGGGTGAGTAAGATGCAAAGAGGTCAAAGGCACCCAGAGGGGATGAGGGCACCCGGGCCTTGGAATTTTATCTCGATGCTAGTGTCCAAATTCATAAAAGATAAGAAATTAAATATTTTAATGGGTTTTAGGGTGTAAAATACCATAAAGAAGACTAGAAAAAGAATCAAAGAGGTCAAAAATATTTTTTCAATAACTAGTTTTCTTACTTAGGAATCATATGAAAGCAATAATGTGTTTATAGACCTATAAATGTACACAAGTGTGTGATTTTGTGTCTACATTTTCCCACACTTTATGTTGTTGAGTAAATAATTTATACCATAAATTAGATAAGAGATGCATACCTAATAACCATTTCAAGTGTGATGGTGTTAGCAAGAAAAAGAGACAAGTTAAAGCGTAAAGTGATAAAAAAAAATGTGGAAGCTAAGAAAGAGGAAGTGACCCTAGGGGTGAAGCGTATGAGTTGTATCATGTTATACCTACTATTATTGTAGATTTATGAAGGGTCGTTTCTTATTGTGTATTAAGGATAGACATGTAAAATAATATCCAAAGAGTAGTCAAATTCATGTATTATGAAAATTTGTAAAAGTATGTAAAATTATGTAAAAATGTGAAAAAGTAGTAAAAAGAAAGTGTGCACCTGATTCGTCAAGAGTGAAAGAGATATAAAATGTTCTAAAATGTTGTAGAAGAATGAATTTATTTTGTGATCTCATGCCAAGAGTGAGTTTTTGGTGTAATCTCATGCCAAGAACGCGTTTTTGTGATATCTCACACCAAGTGTGATTTTTTTGGGTGATCTCATGCCACGGTAGAAGAGTGTCGATGAGAGAGGTCTAGTTTTACTCTCCTTCTATGAATTATTCTAAAATTTATACACCACTATAGATGGTGTGATATGTGTTTAGTTCTATTTTGTTTCGTGTTCTATTTAAGTAGAAAAAAGGAAACCTATACTCTAAAAAATGCTCTATGAAATGTTGAAAAATGTGTTAATCTAAGGAAGTAATTATAACTACCCCTATCATAGACACCCAGGAAATGTTAGGAGTGCCTAGGTTATAGTTTCTATATCTGGCCACTAGTTTCTATGCTGAAATTAGGACCCAAGTCAGAATCTAGGCCATTCTGTGACTGTAACTTAGTTTTGTTCATTTATTGTGTAGACATGTACTAAAGCTCTAAGCTACTATATGGGGTGACTAATTCACCCAACGTATGCCCACCCCATTACTTCCTTATGGGGTGATATATGATGAAGATCACTAGAAATATGATGAAAATATAATTTTTTAAAAGGAAATGGATGGATTTTAGCTCAATCCCCATTCCTCATACTAATTTTTCTTCACTCTCCATCACAATCGACTTATCCATTATTTCTCCAAATTCATATACACTGCTCTTAATATCAATATCAAATGTTTGGTGTCTCATAATTCAAGTAGGAAGCTCCCCATCGACTTCATTATCAAGTATGACATGGATGATGATCAACACCAATGATGCTAGGAGAATTAGATTTCATGGGTACTTAGTACTCAACTTCCATAAGACTAATATGGCTTCCCTTCTTCTCTCCCCCTTAATATACCCTTTTACATGGGTCAATTTCCCCCCTTATTATTATCTATACTTTCCATCATATTTTTGATCTTCGGTCAACCTCTTTCATCACCTCATCAATAGTCGAGGGGGAATCCTTCACTCTACTAATTTGTTTTCTACTCCTAGATCAATTTTTTTTACCTTTTTATGCTTCTCTACTATCTTATAAGTGACTTAGCTTACTCCACCCCAAAGAGAGGAAAATGTAGACACCTGTAATTTGATCAAAGCGATATTATTATTGACATTGCAAAGACTATTTTGTTCCTTGCAAATTAATGACACCTCATCAATTAGGCTCCTTATCCCTTCAAAATCATCTTAATTGACCATTATATGTTGATTAAACCTCCTATCTTGCAGTTGCCTAATAAATATTATTATTAGCTAATTCCCACTTCCAACGCATCCAAAATCTATCATAACCTTCTTCTGATTCTCCTAGAAAGCTTCCTAAGCATACATGAGACCTCTAATTCATCCTAAACTAATAAATAACATCTAAACCTAGTCAAATATTGCTTTGAATTGCTCAGATTTCTTAAGGTAAGTCCCACATGCACCAAAATAATTCCATCCTTGGAATTGGAAACCTATCAATAGAAACCTCCTCCTCATTATTTCTAAGAACACTTCTTCTCCTCTAGCATAAAATATAGGCAATTAGGATTTGATCATGTCTTCATTTGTATTAATCTATCATCTTTACCATTTCATCCCCAACTCTATATTGTAGCCATTAATGGTGAGAATCCATTCCTGAAAGCTTGAGAACCATATCAAATAATTGTATTTGATTGGTAGATCTTCATAGGTTCATGTTTTATTAGGATTCAAATAGCGGAGAATATTTTTATATATCTCAGGTTTGATTGATTATTTCAAAGTTATATATGCATGCAAATAAATAGTTCTTGTTTATCTCTTCTCTTGATGGTTCATAGTTGAGTTGGCAAAAGCTTTGAGGTTTCTTTAGTGCTCTAACATCATTTCTATAGATTTTCTAACTTATACAAGTTCACATTTGGAACGCCCAATGGGACTTACTTTTTTCACCGTTTTCTTTATATTTTTGGAAGTCTTGAAACAGATAAGGGTAATGGGTGTAGGAGGAATACCTTTTATTCTGGTCAGTTGAAGATTATTACACATGTTTTGAATTCTTGATCCAATGCAAACCATGACAACTTCCTTTTGGCTAGGAGGAACTACCTGAAATAGAAAACAAAAACACCAAAGAAGAGTTAAATGATATATGACAATGGATTGCCTACCGAGTTCTAGATTTGGGAAGTGTGATACTTCCTAGATGGTTGTCAATCCACTATTTAAAAACAATTTAATGTAGAAAACAAATAAATTCCTACTGTACTTGATATGATTTAGGTATCTCATTCAAGTGCAATAAGTAAATCTTAACATAACAGGCTAAGCTATGGTCAAATCTGAAAGGTAGGTAGTTGTCAAGGTATTGGAACTAGTGAGGGTCAAGTTTTGGGCTATTTGGGTCACTGGGTAGAGGGTTGTTGATTCTGTTAGTGATAGAGGTATAAAACATAGAGACCGATGTCAATCTTGTATAATTGATGATGGTTCAGGATCGACCGATGATGGTCATGGGTAACTAACGTTGATACAATTAGATGAAAGGAAACTTATTAAAATCTAGTTGTAAGAACATATCTAAGGAAAAATGGAAATGGAGAGGGAAATGAAAAGGTCTATAGAGATCTTAGGTATACTTAGAGGTATTTAATAGTCAGGTATGGGGAAATGTAATGGTGTGGGTGAAGGAATGATCAGGCTTGCATGAAGGTAAATGGTAAGAGAATGAGAGTGCAAGTAGAAACTGATAATAGAGGTAACAAAGCCTACTAAAATGATAATAGATGAATATTGGTTTAAAAAAAATATTTACTGTTGATGCAGGTTCGATGGCTGGATGGAGGTGATGGTTGATCAGAGGAATGGTGTTTAGTGCCTTGGTAGTGCTTCCCAGAATGTTACCATGAGTGTAATACCTCTGTATCTATATCAATGGTGGCTATGGATGCATAGATGTATGAAAAGGCACTAGTTTTTGCTTGTATACAGATCATCTCTCTCTTCCTTGATCTCAAAAATGTGCCAACCCTCGAAATAAGGTTACCAAAGAGAATAAATAGTAATCGACGACGATTCGTGGTTGACCGGGAGTCGGTTTTTAGGGTGACTGATGTCGGTAAAGATGGGATTCCCTAGGTTTTAATAATAATAGAATATTATGGCAATGTTCTCCGCCATATCTTTCTATTCTCCCAAATGATAGCCAGAGTTTCCTCTTTTTCTATGCGAGAATATGGTTTAGAGGGATAATAGGCATTTATTTCTAGGGTTGAAACTAAGTCTTAGCTCATTAAGGTAAGTGGGACTAAGTCTTAGTTAGCTATGGCAACATGTTAAGAATAGATTTAAGGTGAGCTGGCTAGATGAGGTGTCTAGGTGAGGTTTTGGGTTAGAAATTAAGATAATTAGATAATAAATATTATGAGGATATATATTAATTTAATTTAATTAATTTAAAATTAATATTGATGTGGGGTGAAAGGGGCCATGATTAGGTGAGTATGTTCGAGTTGGTTATTTGACAAGGGACCAAGGGGAGTGTAACCCAATTTTTGGTGTCTACATTTTTCCCCCTTTTTTTGTAGCATATATTGGTAAGCAACGGTGACACAAAATAATATGTGGTTGCCCCATGTGTGGGTGAAGGCAATCCCCCTCAAACTAGGAATTGATGAGGTGGAAGGACATAGTTGGTGAGTGGTTTTGATAAAAGGTGGATGTGATGAAGATGAAGATAAGTGGGGCAGATGGGGAAATGGGATAAAGGTCAAATTGGGGGGAAAACAAGGAAATAGGTCAGGGTCAAAGGTAGTGACAGTCAAAACGCACGCACAAGTATAAACTGCGACACAGTACCAAGATGAAGAGCTTGCAAACTCTACATCATCTAAGGTTTAAGGGGCTTATCTAAATAAGGTTGAAGTGATTAAAGTATCCAAGGTATAGGATAAGGTGTAGAAGGACATCACAAGTCAGGTGCATGAACATTTACGTATATTCCAATGCACCAAATGTTGGGTCAGGATAAACAAACACAATAAGAGGCAAGGTAAGGTCATAGGCCAAACAACACGGGTAACAGTGTCACAAAGGTATAACAAGCACATGGGTTTCGAAGGTTACTAATAGTGTTTTCGAGTCCAGTCATATAGATCACAACATGAGTAGGGCCGAGTCCATGGGTAAAATAACAAGACCCCAAATGTAATTAGGGACAAGTATAGGTATGGTGGGCTTATAGGTAGGTTGCAATAAGGGTGTGAAGGTTTAAAGAATTGTGGGACTGAAGAATTGGGGGGGGAAAAATAGGGGTAAAAAAATGGGGGGGAAAAATGGGCCATAAGTGAATTGGAAGGTAAGCGACGTCAGTGTAGGTATAACCGTCAATTGGTTTTAGTAGGGCATGATTTGACCAGGGTGAGGTGGGAGAGAGCTTGGTCAGGCACCAGGGCTAGCTGACAGGAGGAGGAGACAAATGAGACATGGATGGATCTCATGTGGGGTGACGACTAGTCACCATACCTAATTATTGTATCTATTTTTGACACTTGTGTGATATACATACCGGTTTGCATGCTAAATATTTTGAGGATGTATATGATAGTATTTTAGGTGTTGATTTTTATACCAACCTGTGTGCTGAAGATATTTGAGATACTTACATTTGAGATACCCATGTATATGGATACACAGGTTTTGATGATTCATTTATAGAGATGGCGGTATTATAATATGATGTTGGACGTATTTATGTTTTTAACTTCCATATTTATTTTGTGTATGTGATGGAAACTAGGTAATTTAGGCATGATGGAGTCAGGTCATAAGCATGATGGATTCAAGTCATAGGCATGATGGAGTCATGTCATAGGTATGATGGAGTCAAGTCATAGGCATGATGGAATCAAGTCATAGGCATAATAGAGTCAGGTTGGTTTTAAGCATGATTGAGTCAGGTTGGTTTAGGCATGGTTTGAGTCAGGTTAGTTTAGGCATGGATTGAGTCAGGGTGGTTTAGGCATGGATTGAGTCAGGGTGGTTTAGGCATGGATTGAGTCAAGTTGGTTTTTGGTTTTGATTTAATTTTCTAGCTATTGACAGCATGGAAAACTAAATGATGATGCTATGGAAAACTAAATGATGATTGAGTCAGGTTGGTTTTTGGTTTTGATTTAATTTTCTAGCTATTGACAGCATGGAAAACTAAATGATGATGTTATGGTTAAAATTTCCAAATATGTGATATCATGGAAATGTAAAAAGAAAGATTATGTGATCTTAGGATGTGTTTTGTTAATTGATGTTTATTTTTAATTTCCAATTGTTGATATAAAATGGAAACTAACTAAGGTAGCATGGGAGTAGGAAAATGGGGCAAATTAGTTAAGGTAAGGAATGGCCGAGTTAACCTTCAAGGGCCCCATGCCCTCAAAGTTCTTCCTACATAGCCCCAACGAAAGGGGGCCTCAGGCCGATGTAATTCTCCCATAAGCTAGGGAATAATATGATGAGGTAGAAGAATGGTTTGGTAGGTTTAGACTCGATTAAGTTTAGGTCATAGGAATGATTGATTTTAGGTCAGTTTAGGCATGGTTGAGTTTAGATAATAGGTAGGATTGATGGTGGTTGATTTTGGTGAAGTAGGAATTTCCATTACGTAGGTGTTGATGACTTAATCCTGTATATGAGAACAATAAATTAATGAAGAATTTGAAAGATAAGAAGAGGAAAAAGAGCCACCTAATTGATAAGGAGTATAATAGGTCGACCATACCCTAGGTAGTCTGGTGAATGTAAGACCCTAAAGAAATTGCATGATTGATTATTCTATAGGTGCAGAAATTCACATGATCATGAAATGAAACATTTTACAGCAAGTCCCTTGAGGCAATAGGAAATGAAGGTGAAAAAGGTGATGAGGTGAAAAATGGTTGGGGCAACATGCCTAGTTGGCAAGAGACCCAAGATCACCATAGGAAAGTCCATGAATTTTTTTTTCTTTTTCTTTTTAATTTTATTTTGCATAGATTGATTAATGTAGGAAGTCTACATGGGATGAGTGAATTATGAGTGAATTATCTCCTTGAGGTCTTCGTGAATCTGATTGATGCGGGAAGCTTCTGAATATTTTTATTTTCTTTTTGCAAGAGTAGTCTTCTTTTTTGATAGACTACGTATAATATGGGAAGCTTTGTATAGCTATCCTTCAAGGGATAAGTCTATTTATAGTGGTGAATTAGAGAGAATAGATGTCCTTTTGAGGGAGCCATCTTTTACTGGAAGTTTTCCTTAAGGAGTTGGGTCCCATTTTGAAACTATTTTTGGGCTTTTAAGTCATGGACTAGACTATAGAGAAAACATTGGTCCTTGTTTTAGGAGGAAAAACTAGAGTGTACAGAGGTTAATCATGATGGAGGGGGTTCAGAGGATGAACGACCATGGGTTTCTATCTTGAAAAAGATGAAAAGTATCCATGAGAATCATGCCATGGGAAGAGTTGTGGTACTCATATTTAAGATAAGGCAGAAAGGTAACGGGTAATCACATGATCCTTGCTTAGTCATTTAGGGAAAATGAGAAATAAGAGAGATGAATGGCACTCAAAGTACAAGCATGGAATAGGAAAAAGGTGATTTAGGACTTGAAGTCAACAATAGAATGGTCGAAGATGCAATGCATTGAGGGGCTCAGGTTTAGGTTTACCGTTGAGTGAAGACAAATGATAAGCACATGATCCATAGGTATGAGTCATGATATATGGTCCAAGCAAATTAGGAGTAAAGTTTCCCTGTTTACTTTTTTCTGCTTTGGTTACATGTTGATTTTCTTCCAGGATGAGATCACTGACTTAGAAGGTTCGTTCCTAGACACATTTTTCATAGGCACGTTTGATATATTTTTGGTAAACTTGAAGATGGTCGAGAGCATGAAGATGACATTTGTATAATAACTCAAGTTGTGTCAAATGGTCTTAGTGAAATTCATCATCATTTATCATGTCTTGGAGAGAAATACGGAGAGATGGAATCTGGACTTCAAGATGTAGAACAATCTATGTACCATAAACTAGATAAAAAGGAGTGGAAGCAGTTGACGTATGAATACTGGTGCGGTAATCCCACAAGGTGAAGGGAATGTGTGTATGCTAATTCTTCCCAGTATCGTCAACCACTTTCATAAGAATTTTGTTCAAGGTTTTATTGGTTGATTCTGTTTGGCCATTGGTTTGTGGGTAATATGGTGAAGAGAAACTAAGTTTAATGTCGAAGGCATCACAGAGCTTCTGTAAAGTTTTGTTTTTGAATTTTTTTTCTGTTATCAATGATGAGGTGATGCAGAACACCAAAGGTACAAATAATGTGATGATTAACGAATGCACATATTTTCTCGGCTTTTGTAGAAATGAGAGGTATGGCTTCAACCCACATGGTATATTATTTGGTAGTAGTGATGATCCATTGACGTCTTTGGGAAGAATGAGGATTGATTTCTCCAAAAAGATCCAAACCCAATTGAGAAAAGGGTCAGAGGTCACAGGAAACCCGTAAGGCATGAATAGGTGTATGATGAATATTAGCATGTTGTTGGCATTTTACACAGTGTTTGACATAGTCACAAAAATCATGGTTGAGGGTTTTCTAGTAATAGCCTAGGTGAAGGATACACTTAGCAACAATAAGACCACTAAAGTGACCACCACATATGCCATCATGAACTTCCTTGAAAGTATAAGGAATTTTAGAACTCATAACGCATCATAAGAGGATATCGTCAAAGCCGCATTTGTAAATAATGCCACCCATGGTGACATAATGGGAGGCCCTTTTGAGAAAGGCACATTTTCTATTACGAGTGAGGTCAGAAGGTAAGATGGAAAGGAAAAGGTAGTCCGCAAGCTACTTATACCAAAGGTCATGTGGGTTTGGTTCAAAATTTCAAACAAAACTAATGTCTTGGTGTGAATAAGAAAGTGATTGTAACTTTTACACTGTGACAAATATTTTAGAGTCGGAAGGTGAATCAGGTATCTGAGAGGCAATACAGGCCATGGTATATGTGAATTTGTTAGTGGAACATGGAGTTGTTTGTAGTTCATACCGATCAAAGGAGGTCAAGAGTGTGTCAACATGATTTTTATACTTTTGGAGTATTTTGTTACGGAACTGGTAAATAAAATTGACCTAATTTACTACCAGTTGAGAGTCACCAAAGATATTAATCAATTTAACCTCTAAGACAATTGTGGTTTGGAGACCTAATACACATGCTTCGTATTCGAAAATGTTGTCAGTACAATCAAAATCTAGTTTAAAGGATAATGACATAGGTTCACCATTAATGGGAATGAGGATAACACCTACACCCCCCCCCCACATTGACATTTAGAGCCATCGAAGAACAAGGTCATCTGATACGTGGTATCGTCTAAGGAGAGGGTGGTGATGGAATCATCAGGGAAATATAAGTTAGAGGGTTGATTCCCAGAGAGGCATGCGTCGATGAGTTGGTCAGCAATGGCCTAACCCTTGATATATTTTAGAAATGTGAATTCAAGGTCTAAGTTTGTGAGAAGCATGAGCTAACGTGCAACACGTTGATTTTGGTAAGGTCTGGCATACATGTAATGTATGGGGTCAGTGTTGTTGATAAAAAAAAAATTGTGGTTGATTAGGTAATTACAAAGTTTGGTGGAAACAAAAACTAAGGCTAAGAATATTTTTTTGGCATGGGTGTATCTAGTTTCGTAATCCAACATAGTACAGCTTATATAATAAAACGCCTACTCCCTATGTTGCTCATCGTGATGAGATAGCATGGTCCCTAAGGAGTGATCAGTAGCAGAGATATATAGGTAGAAGGGTTGGTCATATCTAGGAGGAATGAGTACGGGTGGCTGGAGAAGGTACTGTTTTAAGGCCTCAAAAGCTTTGTGGCATTCATCATCCCATTTGAAGGACACATCCTTTTTAAGAAGATGATGAAATGGTTGACAACGGTCAGAAAGTTGTGAAATGAATTGGTGAATGGATTGTAACTTACCTTGTAAGCTATGGAGATGGCGAAGGTTAGTGGGTGGAGGCATTTCAAGAATGGCCTTGACTTTAGCATGGTCAACTTCTATGCCACATAAAGAAACAATGAAACCCAAGATTTTTCCTGAGAGAACCATAAAGACACATTTCTTAGGTTGAATGCAAACACAATCCTTAATGAGGTAGTCAAATATGTTCTTTAGAACTGTAAGGTGTTCATCCCGACACCTAGATTTAGCAAGGAGATCATCTACGTAATCTTCCATTATATGGTGCATGATGTCGTGGAAGATATAATTCATAGTCCGCTGATGCGTAGTGCTAGGATTTTTAAGATAAAAAGGAATCACTCGATAGTAGAAGGTCCCCCATGGGGTGATAAAGGTGTTTTATTAATCCTCTAGAGTAAGTAATATTTTATTATAACCCGAGAAGCCATCCATGAGTGATATCATCTCATGATCAACGGTAAGATCAACTAGCTGATCAATACCAGGTAGAGAAAATTTGTCTTTCGGGAAGGCTAGGTTGAGGTCACGAAAATATATGTAAATACGAATTCCCCCTATCGCTTTAGTGACAGGGACAGTGTTAGAAATCCATTGAGGGTAGTCAATGGGTAATATGAAGGAAACTGAGAGAAGGTGTTGAATTTCTTCTTTAACCAGAAGAGCAATGCGAGGATGCATTTTCTGTAACTTTTGTTTTATGGGTTTGGCACCAAGAATGGTTATGATATTGTGGACAATGATGTTAGGATCAATACCAGGCATATCCGCATAGGACCAAGCAAAATCATGGTTATGATTTTTGAGGAAAGAATTAAGGACTTCCTACTCGGAAGCATCTAAATATTGACCAATCTTTAGAATGTGTGGGTCATCCTGAGTGTTGATAATGACTTCGATAGTCAATTCGTTCAACATGGTTTGAATTTCAGAGGGAAATGACTGGTGAATATAAGAGTCTTCCACATCGAGGTCCGTGAGAATAGAGTCATTGTCCTGACATTGAATGACGTTAATAGAAGGTGTATCATCCTCGATCATGTCAGGATACAAGAAGGGAAGATAATTTAAAGGTCCCAAGGAAATGGTGTTTATGATAAAAAAAAGTTAGGAGGAATGGATTTTTGGTCCATCGACTCCGTTGGTGAGTGTGGTAAATGGGGTGAAGAAGGGTCATCATCCTCAATGAGTTCAATGTGGGCCTTCTTGGAAGATAGTTCAGCAAATCCAATACCACTACAGTTGTGTTTTCAGGTGGTACATAGAATAATAGTGTGATGACCTTGCTCATAAAATCAAAAACCAAAACCTTTCCATGCACATTGATGTAGGAAAGTGTGGACGAAGTGACTATTGGTGAGAGATTGGAGGTCAGCAGAAAAGGGTTGGGTTTTCGATGGTGGCTCGGGTGTACAGGTGGAAGTATCAAGTCCCCCATAGGTGAGATTAGTGCAAAGGTGGGGAGGAACATAAAGAAGGTGCTATCCTATGCGGTGATCATAGCGAGGGTGCTGGAAAATATTTCCATACTCTTGCGGGGTAAGGAATGTATTGACATTGTACATGCAATACTCCCCCAAAGTGAAGTGTTGAAAAACACCTTCCAAGGGATCAGTGGTGGATATGTGGGTAGATGGAATGGAATAATTATTAGAGGCTTGGTAAAATGTGGTATTGGTTGGTTGAGAGGTAGATGGGTTAGTTTTGGAGGTTGTGGCAGTGGTAGGGATAGAAGACTTGGGTGCAAGAGAGTTAGCTGTGATATCAATGGATGGGGTCATGGGTGAGGAAGAAGTGGTAGAAGAGTAAGATGCATTAATGGGTACAAGAAAATAATTGTTTCTGTATAACATATTATAGGTCTTGAAAGGTGATGGGTCATCTGAGATGGTGTAGTTATGTCCTTCATGTTGGAATTTGAGGCAATGGTGTAGATTCGAAGGAACACAACCCATGGCTCGGATCTAAGGTCGGAAAAGTAATAAATTATACTAGAATTACTCCTGTAGGACATAGCATAGATTCGGGACAGTGTGGGGACCTACACGGACATGGAGGATGATGGTACCCAAATTAGAAGTCATGGCGTCATTAAAGGAGCACAACATAACTGGGTTATTATGCATGTAATTGGTAGGTATGTGCATTTGGTTGTACACATGGGAGAAGAAGATGTTATTGTTAGCACCACCATCTATCATAACGTGTCATATATGCATATTATCGATGTAGACGGAAATGAAAAGAGCGGGATCAAGGTCATTGGATTGGAGAGGAGTGATCTCTTCATCCAAAAAGCTAAGGGCGACTACTTGGTGAGTAGGTGGAGGTGTAGAGGAAGGTGGAAATTTAGTGAGAGAAGCTATGTGATAAGGGGTAATGATGGAGGCTATAGGTGTAGGGTCATTGGGTAAAACCTCAATAGACTAAAGAACCTCCATGAGGGCTTGACAATGTCACTCTAAGGTTTGGATGAGGTCATATAGGGACATTTTGAGGGAGGATTGGTGCAATTATTTTAGCATCGTACAGTGTGTGACCTAATTAGAAATAGGGTATGCGGGACCACGAATGGTGACCTTGGGTGTGGCTGTAGACGGTATGCTGGGTACAAGGTTGGTTGATGGGATGGTTACTTTTTCCTTACCTTTGTCTTTCTGAGTGCAGGTGGCAACTTGGATCATGTTGATTTGAGGGAGAGACGTAGATGGAGAAGGTTTTCCATGAAAGGTATAATGACATGAAGGAAAAAATCCTAGAGGCAGGAAAGAGCCTTGTGAAATGAGGAGAGAACACTAGCGTTTAGGTGGGGATTTGGTGAGCTCTCGTATGCGGACCATGTTGATTTCAAAATTTAGGGGTGGATAAAAAGGTTGTGGGGTGGAGATGTGGGTTGTTTTACAGGTACTTGAAGAGGGTGTGGGGATATCACTGGAGGTGAAATAGGTTCCTCATCAAGAAGATCATCATAATCAAAATTCTCTTCAGGAGGACATAATTAGATAAGGGAAGTTTTTAAAGCCTTACAGTTATCGACATCCTGTCCTAGAACATGATGGTAAGCACAAATTTTAGTTTCATAAAACCCTTTTGGTTTGGGTTTTAGCGGGTCATAAGGTCTAAGAGGTGGTAGTGTGATAACAAAGGTTTCTAGGAGGTTGGCTAGGATAATGGTGTATGATCCTACCATTGGATCACAGTGTGAGGTGAGTGTGGGTTTGGGAGGAATAATGGGTGATTGCAGCGTGAGGGATGTCATAATCAGGGGGTTATGAAGAGGGGAAGGATGAATGACAGGTTTTGGGGGTGGTACCATCTTAGGTTTAGGTTGCACCTTCTTGGGTAAAGGAACAATGGGAGAACTGGTAATAGAGGGGGTAATAGGCTTGACCATTTCAATGGAGGGCATCGGGATTTTTAACTTCGGTTGTAATTTCTTTGGTAGAGATGATGAAGTAGTGGATGATGTAGATGGAAAGGCAGATGTAGGGAGGGGATGAGTTACCCATGAGGATACTCATGATGCAGTAGAGGTTGCTTATAAATATTGAGTGGGAGGTGTATGTAGTAGAGAGGATAGTGTCATGGAAAGTGACAAAGTTATGGAAGGTAGTGGTGGTATAGGAGGTAAGGAGGTTAAGGGTGATAGTGGGGATTGTGTCGGTTTTTTGGGAATATTAGCGGTTTATGGTAAGGATGTTGTGTGGGTTCTTGATTTACTGTTACAAGGAGGTTTTTTGGCCAGGGTTGAGGGGTGAGGTCCCAGGATGGACGGTAAAGGTAAAGGTGACAAAGGTGTGATAGGAAAGGTTGCTGTATGCGGCCTAAAAAGTTGGGTGTTCCTTTTAGGCATAGGGATGGATTTGATAGAAATTTGGGAAGATGTGGCCGAATCTAATTTGATAGGGGGATGAGTAAGGTTTGATGTCGGCATAACCCGTAAGCTGATAATGGATTTACGTATGATAGGTGATGTAGGTGAATGTCAGATAGTGAGCAGAGATTTAGTAGCAGGTGAGGATGATGAAATAGAAGGTGATCCAAGAGGCATGGTTACATGTGGCTTGGGTAATTGAAACACTTTTGGATATATGGTAGTGTTAGGAAAATGGAGTAGTGCTCATATAGTTGAGAAAATATATATTTTTGTGATTATTATTAATGTGTAATGTGTAAACCATAAATAATTGTATTGTTATAGATTTGTTATTATAAACAAATCATAACAATATTCTTGTTATGTGAACTCACGTAGAATAGGAGTGTAGAGTTATTTGTAGGAGTGTTGTTGAGTAACCTCCATATTTATAGGAAAGCATACTCCTATATATATGTTATCCTGAATGTATGAAATGTCTAAAGAAGCCGAATACAATATTAATAAAATTATTTCTTGTGAAAAGTCTGCTGAACAAACAGTTGGTACCAGAGCGATATGAATATTGTGCCTGTTACATGAAAGAATAATATTCAAAGGGGCGGATCATTTAGTGCTTGCAGCTCGATGGTGTCCTAAATATTCTATGGGGGCAGATATATGCTCATTGATGGTCGCTCTTCTTATTAGCGCACAACTTGGAAACGTTTCTTTGGTTCTTGTCAGATCCACACGTTTATTTGTTGTATTCTGCAGTATTTTGTGTTGCACAATCTATGTTATGGGTTTGTTGCCAGAACAATAGTTCCAACATTGAAGTCTGACACCTCTATCCACACAACTGCCAAATCAAGATGTGATTAGGGTAAAATAGATTTATGCTGAGGATATTTGGTCAGCATCCGTGTGGATGAAATACTTCTCTATCGACTTGGATTTGGTGTTGCATTATTTTGTGCCGTTTGACATTGACTTAATTATGCAATGCGTTATTGATAGTTGTATATTGAATTGAGATCATTCTATGTCAGCATACCATGGAAAGACCTGTAGTGGACTGTAACAGAAAATAATTCTTGCCAGCACCGATTCTTCTCAATGCAACTGATCACCAATCATACTGGAAGCTAACATTT
The DNA here is from genome assembly GCA_019776745.2 of Taxus chinensis. Lineage (NCBI taxonomy): Eukaryota > Viridiplantae > Streptophyta > Pinopsida > Cupressales > Taxaceae > Taxus > Taxus chinensis. Next base: position 292,978,114 of record CM034155.1, on the reverse strand, counting down.
CATGATTGGACTCTCTCAGCCATCCAAGTCATTACTTCATGCTATCCATACGAAGATTTGATCGAACAGAAGTGAATCTGCTAATCCACTGCAAGTTCATTTGATCCGGAGGTATTGTGTTGAGGTTATATCTGTCCATGCATTTTTTTTTCCAAGTTTGATATATTTTCTGTATTAAAGTCAAGTATCTCTACCAGTATAAAGAGTTTGTTATTGTTCAGTTCAAGTTTCTCGATTTTGTGGAGTTTTAAAATGGAAAAGATAAATGTAATTGAAAGATTTGATGGTAAATACTTCCACATGTGGCAAGTATGAACCCAATTACAATTGATTGATAAAGACTTATGGGACATTGTCGAAGGAAAAATTAAAAAACCGAATGATGTAGATGAAGCAACGAAATGGGAAAGTAAGGATCGGAAAGCAATAGCAATTATCGGCCTTGGTCTTTCGGACGCATATTTGCATCATATTGATCTAACCAAGTCATCGAATAACATTTGGGTGACATTGAACAAGTTATTTGGATCTCAAGCAGGTAGTGCAGCAATGGCGCTGAAGTAAAAACTTTTTGGGCTAAAGATGGGAGAAAATGACAATATGGTTCAACATATCAGTAAGTTTCGATCCATTTTAAATCAATTAGCAGGAATAAAAGTAGAGGTAGATAGAGAAGATGCTAAAGCAATCTTACTAAATAGTTTGCCAAAAGAATATTCAAGTATTGTTTTTACTCTTAGTAAGATCAATCCTAGTTTGGAAAATTTAATTTCCTCATTGCTTGATGAGGAAGAAAAAATCAAAAGGTGTGTACCAGAACAAGAAAATGTCATGGTTGTAAACAATAAATCATCATTCCAGAAAGGTAAAAAAAAGTTTATATCGTCAAAGAAACGTCTTTTGTGTCATTATTGTAAACAACCAGGACATGGTTTTGTGAATTGTAAGAAAAGAGCTCAAGATCTCTTAGATGATAAGTTGGAACAAAATTCTTTAGCTGCTGAAGAAGATTGGGATGATTATTCTAATCCTTCAAGTGACAATGAACCTATTAATTATTCAACTGATGAAGATTATCTGTTTTGAGCATCTATCCTCATATTGGAGGATGGAGGCAATGGAGGCAGGAGGACAGTCAGTGTCCTCGAGTTCTTCACTACCTCAGAGGCCGCAAACTACTTTAGTGACATCTTTGTGTCTTGTGTGATGAATAAGAATAGATGAGCATCCCTGTTCCTGTGTGCAGTGCAGTGCTTGTGTGTCCCCCTTGATGATAATGATTTGTACCATTGATACTATTGCAGGAAGTGTTCTTGATTAGATTGATTTGATGGTTGATGTGAATTGGTTGAACGGTCCTAGTTCATGTATTCATCTAATAGGTTGAACGGTCCCTGGATGATGTAGTTCCCACAGTCAGTGTTGAGGATCAAGACCATGTGCAGGCTACGGAGTGGCATGCTGCTTGGTTGAAGATGGTGTTTTCCCCGTGTTCGCACTAAGGGGGGGAATGTTAGGAAAATGGAGTAGTGCTCACATAGTTGAGAAAATATATATTTTTGTGATTATTATTAATGTGTAATGTGTAAACCATAAATAATTGTATTGTTATAGATTTGTTATTATAAACAAATCATAACAATATTCTTGTTATGTGAACTCACGTAGAATAGGAGTGTAGAGTTATTTATAGGAGTGTTGTTGAGAAACCTCCATATTTATAGGAAAGCATACTCCTATATATATGTTATCCTGAATGTATGAAATGTCTAAAGAAGCCAAATACAATATTAATAAAATTATTTCTTGTGAAAATTTTGCTGAACAAACAGGTAGAAGTATCGGTGAGTGACAATTACATTTGGGTTTTGGAAGGGAGTAGAAGACGTCCCCAAAGCAAGGTTCTATCAACATAATCTAGGCAATTGGCCAAGCGTGGATCGGGTAAAAATTCCCGTAAAATGTGTTTGACAAATAGGGAAAAGGTTAGCTTCAGACTCTGTGGGTAAGAAAGCTGAAATCAGGTCAGCAGGATCTTGGGAGGCTGATGGAGAATGGTCACCTAGAGGTAATGGGATTTCTAAAGGATCCTTTATGGGTGGAGGAGATGATTGGAGAGGTAGTGCTAATGGGGTGGAGTCTTCTGGTGATGATTCAGGGATTAGACATGTGTCTCCCATGGGTAGGAGAGGTACTATTGATGACTGCTCAATAGTTAGAGGGGCAAGTGGCAAAGCACTCTCGGTGCTAACGAAAGGTTCCTCCCTGGGTGAAAGGGAAGACAAAGGGGACTCCTCTATGGGTGGAGGAGTAGATGAATTGGGTTCTTGTGCAGGTAGGGGAGTTTGGGTTAGAATTTCCTCTATGGAAGGGACAAGAAGTAAGTGGAAAGCAACTGTTATGTCATCAAAAATAACATGGACCTCACGGACATTGCTATCATTAGTTGAGGCATTAGTAGTTTGGTTAGAAAAGGGGGCGTGATTGGGGAATGGTTTCTTGAAGATGTGTAGGTTTTGGTTGGCTGGTGCATTTGGGTTATCCAAGACTAGATCTCCATTGTATAGCATTTCATGGATAATGTTCTTGAAGGTGATGCAATTGTCATCGCTATGACCTTAGGCATGATGATAGTTACAAAAGTCATGATCTTTATACCACAAAGGTGTGGGACAAGCAGGGTCAAAACTAGTGTGTGGCTTTATAGGTGGAAGGGTAATGGCCCCAAATTTAATAAGATTTTCCAAAAAAGAAGAATATGGCTCCCTGATCGGGGTGTATTTTCATTGCTTCCGTCTGAATTGAAAAGTTTAGACAGGGGAGACATTAGAAGAAGGTTTGGCTTGGTTCAATGAGTGAGAGGGGCCGGCCTTGAGAACCACCACGTTTGCGGATCCCTTGGCTTTTTAGTAGTTATTCTGGTGCTTCGAAGAAGAAGAAGCATCATTTGATTTAAATGTAATGTTTTTGTTTTGTAACTAAATTTTCTTCTCTTTGATGGCACAAATTTCTAGTTTTCGCGCCATGGTGAATGCCTCATCAAAGGTGTGGAAAGGCTGCACCTGTAGGGTTGGTGAAATATGCCTAGCGTAACCCCAAGTGAAAATTTTGATGAGCTTGGTTTCTGGTAATTGGAATGTGAGTTGATTGATTAGACTGTAGAAATGAGCGACAAAGTCAACGATAGACTCATCGTTGTATGTCGTGTAGAATAGAGATCAGTCTTGGTAACCTTCTTGATGATGTTGATCGAGAAGTGATCTAAGAATTCTTGGGCTACTTGATTAAAGGAGTAGATAGAATACCTAGGTAACCCAATGTACCAGTCTTATGCAGGTCATGTCAAAGACATGGGAAAGGTCCTCAAAAGTAAAGCGTCATCATGGGTAATTAGGTAACACCCATGTTTGAAAGACCACAAATGCTAATGCAGGTCTTCTTTGCTATTGAATCAGTTGAAATTTGGCATTTCCCAATGTACGGGGTACAATCGAATAGGTATGGACAGGTGAATGGGCTCATTATAGATTTCATCATAGGTGAGGGAATTGCATGAGACAGAAACCGATACTTCTAGTGTCTGTGTATTTTCCATCATTACCTTGATGAGGTCATTGGTAGGTTGTGATGGAAGGGTGCCTCCTATAATGTAAGAGGGTTCGTTTTGAACATATGACAGGGGTGGTATTCCTGTGTATGGTGATACTGAATAGGAAGGTTGAGAATGAGGGACCGACATAGGGGGTATATACCTGGAATGAATGATAGATGAAACAGGAGGTTGTTGATAGTATGTATATGTAGGTGGGATGGTCGAAGTGACTCTAGTAGTGATAGGGGGAAAAGAATGTGGAATAGAGAGGATGATGTTATGGAACGTGGTAGGGGTCACCGACACCATGGGTGGTTGTGTTGTGATTGGTATGTGTGATATAATATGCGCATATGGGGTTATGTAATGGGTGGTTGATAAAGGAACAGTCGATTCTGTGGGTACAACAGATGTTGTAGATGTGGTGGTCATAACGGGTGTGGGGCCTAGCTGTGAAACTACTGGTGTCAAAGAAGGTGAGGGAAATGTGGAGCTAGTAGGGGCTGACGTAGAAGTGGGGACAAGGGCAGGGGGGATAGATACGGGCATGTCGTATATCAACTGGCATGAGGCATCTTGAGTGGATGAGTGGGAAAGATAGAATTGTAAGGCAATGGGATTCTGATCAAGGAGTCGTGTAAACTATTCGTCTCCTGTGGAAATGGTGATAGGTTTATTCGGATCCATGGGTGATAGGATGGAAGGTGGTGAGGGACTAGGTGGGAGTGGTTTATGACTAGCGTGGAATATGAGGGTGTTAGTCTAGCTGCAAGTCAACACCATGTGAACAAGTACTAACCTGGTAAGATTGTATTATGTAAATGACACAGAAAACAGCAGGACATAAAAGAATGAGGCTGGGAGGGTTAATTTGGTCAAGATTGGAATGTGGAAAATCAAACATAGACACCGATGATGGTCAGGTTGACTGGTGACGGTTACTGGGGAACCGATGTCGGTCACAGAAATTGATGTCGGTTACTGTGGAAAAACCCCAGTTTCAAAAAATGAAATAGGGTTGATGGACAGTACAAGGAAGTGGTTTTTGTATGATATTAATTCCAACAGAGAAGAATAGAATGATAGGAAAATATACTGATGCCCAGAGAGCCAAAATCAGAATAGAATGATGAATGAAGGCTATCCTAGGAAAAATACCCAGATAGCCAGAAGCTGACATCGGTTAGGTTTAGCCGATGATGGTCATTGGAACGACGTCGGTTACTGTGAAATTGGGAAAGAAATGAAGAAAAATGGGTTGTGATTTAAATCATGTGGAGAATTAGACTCAGGAATCTGAGAATGAGAAGATGGGGCCCAGGAACACTCAGATAAAGTCAAAATAATCCAATTATGATGGTGGAGTGTGAAAGCAAAAAATAAAAATGTGGAGTTGTGTCCTCACATCTCAAAACGCAAACCAAGAAGAACACTAAGAAAAATATGATCCTAAGAGTGATTTTTCCTTTATTTTTGTTCATCTTATGCTATTTAGAACTGACTATGTGTATTCAGATAAGAGTTTTTCTCTTGGTTGGGAAGGCATCCTATGAAGAAGGAAATCTATAAGGTGAGGTTTTAGGTGATGTTATGGTAGGGGTTGGCTATCCTCTGAGATATGACTCGACAGAAGTAATGCGTTGGGGAGTACCTGTTAATCTTCTTATCCATGCGATCATTGGCAGATGTTCCCAGGATATATGTTGTTTAAGAAAGATGTGTATATTTCAATTTGTGTAGTTTGGTAAGACAGAGAGAGAGAGAGAGAGAATGTGATTTTATACAATTCTTTGTGTCAACCATCAGCTAGGCATGACTTCTTGAAAGAGTTTTTGAGAGTCGTATCGAAAACTGTGCACCATGATGAAATTGGACTCCAAAGGAAACGTAATAGCTCTAGCGTAATCACAAGGATAAATCGATCAATCAATGGAATAAATTTCATAACAGAACAAAGGTTGCACATAGAGAAAGACATAAAAGTGTCATGGCATTCTCATAAATGTCAAATAAAGGGATACATAAAGGGTGTTGAGTAACCCTAGTGCATGACACACAAGCAAACCCTAAACCTAACCCATGTGAGATGACCCTCCATATGTGAGTGGAGGACACATAGGATCCCACACACCAACACCCCCCATTCATCAAAGTTGGGCTAGTGGCTATGATGATTCAGAATAAACAAGAAGACACTCCTAAACAACTAAGAAAGATGTGTCAATGGGGCCCAGTAATTAAAGGCATGATAAAGTGCCCATATACAAACAACATCTTCCTAGAAGAATAAGAAGAAGAGAAATGGGTCCCGGCATAAAGCCTGATGAGGTACCCATGCACAAAAAAGAAGTCCCAAGGAGTGAAGGAAAACCCATTGGGAAAACCATCCACCACAAGAGAACAAAATACTCTCTAATCTAAGAAATATGCCAAAGATGGGTCCTGACCATAGACTAGCATGTAAAGGTACTGTACGTACCCAAAATTGTAAGGTACTGTACTGCGGAGCGGTGTAATAAATTCCCCAATGATGATACAGGTCTCCTCGCAAGGTGTTCGGGATCCAGAAAGAGCTCTTCGGAAATGCGTTAACATCCTACATACCCCACTTAGCCCCCGTGTCCTTTGTTTCCCACTTTTTCCCTCTTTTCTTGCCCCTTTTGATCTTCAGTGACGAAACCGCCGCCCTGCAGGGTGGCAGTCTCGTGATCGCCGCCCTGAGCAGGGCGGCGGTCCTGGGCGCGTTTTCTAGAATGCCCTTTTGGTATGACCCCCGTGAAATATCACGTTTCACCAGCTTTTCTTTGCCAACTTGAGCATGCATTAATGTTTTTGGTCCCCTGGAACAGTGTTTTTCCTTTGTTTATTGTTTAGGAGTTCAATTTGGTTTTGATTCTTGGGTGTTTGCATTCCTATAAATGCATGGTTTGTGTACATGCAAATGGTCTGATTTTGGTCTGATTTTGGTCTGAATTTTGGCTGAGTTTGTGTGAAGAATTTGAGCTGGAGTTTTGATCACCATTTTTCCTTGTTAGAGTCTTCTGGTTTTTAGTATTTTGGTTAGCTTGCTTAGGATTGATAGCATAGTTTACTTCATACTTGGTTTAGCATTTCTCAGCTGTTGGTAAGCCACAGACCCATCTTGTGCAGGTAGTGCTGTTGCTCCATCCAATCCGGTTAGAAGCTTGCCTCTGAATTCCTTTTGCTGTAAATTTGTTTTACTGTGACTTAGAGTTCTTAGTTCAATTCATTGTATACCTGGTTAGCTTTATTCAGTTGTTAGTAAGCCACATATCCAACTTGTGCAAGCAGTGTCTTTATTTTGGAACAAAATAGCTTAGGAAGCCATTAAAGTTGCAGGTCTTGCTCTTCGTATAGGATAGTCAAAGGTTCTGGTCGCTTCACGTTGCATGACTCGCAGCAAAATCCCGCTAGGAATCCCATAAGCCAAGCTCTTTACTCTTGCACTATCCCTCTCCTACTCGCATTCTCGGTCTGCATTCTGAGCTGTCCTTGTCCCAAAATCTACTCCTATCGATGCTAGCATTACACACTTTTCTGGATCCACGTGAACACGAAAGAACGAAGAGACCATACTGAGGGGACGAGATCACATACACACCATCGGATTCTCCACTGTTCTGCGGAATCCAGGTTTTAAATTTCAAATTTCTAGTCAGAATCATATTAAATAGAATAGTTAATCGCTTTATTTCATTTCATTTTATTCTCGATATTGCCAGGGAAGCTGTGGGGATTGATAGTTTCAGAGAAACTATGATTCACTCCTCACTTTTGAGGTAGGATCGAGAATCTTGCAGATAGATTAGACCTATTTAGAATTCTATCAATTCGCACAGACAAATAACTACACTCGGTTATCTTGTCTGTTTTAATTACTGTTTAGTTATTATTTCTAGATACGTTTAAAATAGTTTGCTTCCCTTAAAATTGTTAAATATTTCATAGAAGAATAAAGGTTATATGCAGTTAGATTTACTTCACGTAGCTAGAATTTGTTTCATTACAGTTAGATCGCATTTTGTTTCGTATGACAATCACGAGACCTCAAGAGCCTAGGGAATATATATTTGAGCCAATCGTGCCTCAACCAAACCTCGTCACAGCAATAGTTGACATAGACCAAAATCTCAGGATACAAGTATTCCAAACAACCACAGATTTACAACTGATCAATTCATAGTTAAGAGGATTAAACATAGAAGAGGACCAAGCACATGGGTTTTGGTCAAGTCAGCCAAACTACAGATTACCCTAGAAAACATCCACATGACTGTAGAAGGGCTCGAAAGAGAACAAGTATTCGGGTGTGATCCTTTAGTTCCACAGCCAGACGCTGGAGACACCCTCGTAGATATAGATACCAGCTTAATAATCCAGGTTGCGAGAACGCCTGTAAGGTATTCTGAGAAGATTGCACAACTGTTGGTTCTAAATATAGAAGCTGAGAAAGCATACGATTATTGGATACTATGGATTAGAACTTGATCTCGCGTATGACCATAACAGGACCACAACAACCTAGAGTTTATGGTTGTGATCCAAAGATCCCACAGCCTAACGAATCCATAAGAGAATTGGATATAGACACTGGTCTACGCACACTAGTATTTCAGTCTACTCCAATTCCACCTATCATCATCCAACAGTTATCCCTACTGGACATAACAGCTAACGAAGCTAGAGAATTCTGGACTAGGCCAGAGAATCGTCCATAGAGTTGACTATATTCACCATATGACCCTATCAGGAGAAATACACGAAACCATCCCGGGTCATTTCCCACGCATTCCACAACCCATAGATCGAATCACGCCAGAGCTTGATATTGATTGGAGCCTTCGAGTAGTCATCCTTGCTGATCGATCTATCACACCGGTCCAGGTTAGAAGGGCCTTCTTTGCCTTAGATTCGCAGATTCCATTAGTGCGTGTCGAAGATATTAGATTGCCTAACTAGTCTATCCGTATACTACCTGTATTCCGTCTCCACCGGCTGTCTCGGCACAACCTCGGGAGGTCGGGTACGCGGAAGAGTCACTTGTAGATTCTCACACTCGCTTGTCACTTTTCCGACGTACAAAATTGGTGAACCCAACGTGAAACTTACAATTGCTTCACCTTCTCTTTGAGAAGTTTCATCTTATCCAAATCACCTTCGCTCCTTCCCATTATTCTGCGGGTATTCATATACCCCCCGAATATGTCGGGATTCGATGCATATGGCAGACCCCTCCTGGGTCTTGAGGCATATTATGCCCAACAGAATAGACAGTCATCACCCTCACTCTCAATGTGGGGCGACAATTATTCAACTAGTCAGTTGTCAACGCAAACTCCAAGGACTAGATATAACTCGTCCTTCCAAGTAGAGGGGTTGGAACAACTCGCTCAAACACAAATAGAGCCTTCAGGCTCAAACAATATGACATTTACTAGAGAATCTATTTCATCTCCTCAGATGCTACTTAGACCACATATTAGTAGACAATCAGACCCATACTTGGTTCTAGATGACGAGTACTCAATACGTTATCCTAGGAGTGAACAACGCTCCCCGGGTATATACCCACCTGTAGGAGGTTTGCAAATACAGCCTGAGAGATCTCCTCAAGAAAATACCTCTATGCCATCACGTATAGAAAATACTCTCAGAGATGCTTGGCAAGATAATGATCAGTTCATAGCAAGATATCACATACCTCCACAAAACCATAGCATACAACAAACGCCACCAAGGCACGATATCGTGACTTCACCAAACGAAGTCATTTCAACTCTAATAGAGAAGGTTAGAGGATTAGAACTTGCCCAAGAAAGTCAAAATTCAAGATTCATACAAACAGGGAGTTCCAATCCTCCACACCATCCTAGCCAAGTAGATCTCCTCACAGGAGCAGGCACATTAGGTATGACTCCTCAGTATTCACAACAAGTGCCAACTAGACCCACTATCACTAGCACTGTTCCTCCAGGTCTAGTACAGAGCAATCCATTCCTGGATAATACCCCTTCGTACTTAAACATGTATTCAAAATCACCACAAGGGGATATGTTCTCCTCTCCCGGCATGTTTTCCCAAATACAGGGGTTGCCTTATGCCCCTGCCAACGCATACGTTATGCCATATCAACAACCCATTCCGCCACCACCTCCTCAACATACACCATCAATGGTTGAAACATATGCGATAGGGACTTATTCAGAATATTTGAAGGAGCCCTTAGATTTCACCATACGAAGCGTTATGCTTCCAAGGCCTCTTCCCGATTTGCCCAAGTTCAAGGGTAAGGGAGATCCAAATGCGCATATCAAAGATTACGCTACAGCCATTCGAGAATTACTCCCATGGGATGGGGTTGTTGCTAAAATATTCCCCAAAATGCTGGAAGGCATTGCTCTCGATTGGTATTACAGAATACCTGAAGCTTCCATACATTCATTCAAACAACTCGTGTCTGAGTTCATCAAAGCCTTCGACATGAACAAGCTATTAAGGACAGGAATCAGGGAGTTCTTACACATCAAGCAAGAACATAACGAATCTGTCGCCCATTTCATCCAAAGGTGGCGCACAGTCCTTTATTCCTCGGCAAGCGCTCCAAACATGGATCAGATGGAACTATGCGATTTATTCCTTCATTCTCTCAGCAGAGAAGTGAAGGAAGAAGTCCAGAAGTTCCCACTAAGGACTTATGATGAAGTACTTGAGAGCGCTCTACGAATAGACCAGGCAGCAATAGATAGTGGTCGTAAGACGTATGGAGCAAACGGGAGGTTAATCACCTCTACTCAAAATACTACAACTACCACAAACGTCAATCAAGGACCCAAAATCCTTAACAAAAATCGTGGGGTAACAACGGATGGGGTAACCGACCAGCCCAAGAGGGTAAATGTTGTTAATACTCCGTCAGAAACAAACAATCAACGAAACAATAATTTTACCCCAACGGTCAATACAGTGGATTTTAATCATCCACAACAACAACAACAACGGCGAAATTCCATGCAAGGACCAAGACAAAACTCATTTGGTTATCAAAACCAAAATCAAAACCAGAAACAACAAAACTTTAGTCCTAATAGGCAACAGTTTGATCGGAATTTTAGGCCACAATACACACCAAACCAACAAAACATGAATTACAATCCCAATTCTTATTGTGGTTTCCATAAAATTCAGGGTCATGACACTAGAACGTGACGTGACTACAACAAGTTCATGCAACGTTTACCGGAAGAACAAAGACAATTCTTCACAGATTTGTTTTTGGCAGATCCTGCGCCATCGCCACCCAATACATTCGCAGGGGCAGTTTCCCCTCAAAATGCTCCTCTCAAGATCTTTAACGATCCACTCCCAAATCATGATAATAATCGACTAAATTCAACGGGAGTAAACAAGGGTGCAATAATAGGAAACAATGACCATGAAGCCTCGACTTCGCTAAATCCATTAGTTGCGCCCCAACTAGGGAGTCAACCACGACCTAAGGTGGTTGGATTCGTAGAATTAGACTCGGAATTACCTATTGAAGCTGTAACAAGGACACGAGAATATTTTTCTCAACCAAGTCCAAGCCACTCGCCAGACACGGATAACATCCAGCAACTTACAACAAAACCTGTGGGTTCTTACGATTTAATTAATGATCTAACAAAAACCTTCTCGCATATTTCATTCCTTGACTTGCTAAAGAACTCCCCTGCCCACAGGGCCGCTCTTTTAGAGGCGCTAGGCTTAGGTCATTTAATTAATATCACTCCACCACCCGAAACACAGGTAAATCATATAGACTTTGATGTTCATCCTCCGGGACAGGCAGATAGAGATGTCGAATTCATATTCGACATAAGTAAAATGCCTACAGATGCTGAGATCGCACGCCGAGGCGATCCAGCCTTACACTTGCAAGTGTGGGTTTACAATAATTATGTAAAATGGGCGATGGTTGACGATGGGGCTGCGGTTAACATAGTCCCTTTCTCTTTCCTCCAAAAACTAGGATATGGAGAAACGAACTGTTCTACTACACGAAATACCTTGAGAGGCTATGATAGCCTTAAAGCCACTTCGATAGGAACTATGATATTTCTGGTCACCTTGGGACCTAAAACAATCCTGACTGAGTTTTATATTATAGATCGGGAAACCAATTATAATATGATCCTCAGCCAACCATGGATACACCGTATGAAGGCAATCCCTTCTACATTATTTCAAGAAGTAAGATTCTTGCATCTAGGAAAGGTATTTGTAGCCAAAGGCGACCCAAAACCTTTCGATTTGCACCTAGCTGATTTAAAGAAAAGACCAGGGGTGCACTCAGAATTCAAACTGCCAACAAATCAACTTAATAAACCCTCTGACCCAAAGCCAGAGAAAAAGTTGATACCTACGACAAATCTTGAAACTACCAACATAGCCAAAACAACCCCTAAAGGTAAAACTACAGAAACAATATCATTAGGGACTACTGCGAAAATCGTTGAGTTGATAGAACAAGATTCACCAATGTTCTTACCATTCGATTCAGTAGGCATGGGATTTTCCCTAGGTGTTGGTTCCTTGCCAGCAGAAGACCTCTGTATGGTAGAAATAGAGTGCGCAAGCGCAACTGATGCCCCAACATCTATGCTCCCGGCTAAGTATTGGACTCTCCATTTCGATGGAGCTAAATGTCGCTATGGAGCGGGGGCAGGTATAATTCTTACCTCTCACGAGGAGAAGGTCCTCCCATTCTCTTTTAAGTTAAACTTTGAATGCACAAACAATGGCGCTGAGTACGAAGCGCTCCTCCTTGGTCTCACTTTAGCCAAAAGAATTGGTATTGATAACATCAGAGTCCTCGGAGACTCGCAATTAGTAACAAACCAAGTTTCTGAAATATATGAAACTAAAGCCGAACATTTACAACTCTACAAAGACGCTGTGTTAGATTTAAGAAAAGCGTTTAACTTCATATCCATTGAAGCAGTCCCGCGAGAGAAAAATCTCCTTGCTGACTCGATAGCAACTTCAGCGTCACGTTTTACTCCAAGCAATGAACTAGAAGATACTCACTTCAGAGTATCCATTCGTAACGAACCATTGATAAAAACAATGACAAATCCTCTTTCAAGCGGAAGTAATTCTACCATCCTAGACCATGTTGGAAATGATGCGGCTACTTTGGATTACTTAAATACCTATGCAGCACTACATCTCTCCTATCACACGCTAGATTTATCCCTGATTCCACATTCATCTTCCTACTTCAGAAATCCCGTAACGGATCTTCCCTCACAAAGGGAACCTGGCATATACGCAATAGAAAATGGGGATGATATAGATCTACCTCCAGCACCACCTGAGTTCGAAGAGGGTGACGCCTCTTTAATCAAAGAAACAATCGATGTCAACATTGGGACAGAGAATGAACCAAGAATATTGAAACTAGGTTCTTCATTAACCCCAGAAGAAGTGGAAATACATACTCAGGTTCTCAAAGAACATCAAAAGGCATTCACATTTAATTACAAAGAGATGACAGGAGTCGCACCCCACATTGCGGTGCACAACCTCGTCACTAGATCAGATGCAAAGCCAATTAAACAAAAATCAAGACCCATGAAGCCCAAAGTAGCTCTCATGGTAAAAGAGGAGGTAATAAAACTCCTTCAGGTAGGATTCATCAAGCCAGTTGACTACTCCCAATGGGTATCCAACATTTTTCCCGTTCTCAAGAAGAACGGAAAGATATGCATCTGCATAGATTTTCGAGATATCAACAAAGCTTGCCCTAAGGAAGACTTCCCATTACCATCTATAGACGTTATGTTGATGCAATAGCTGGTTTTGAACTCTTGTCTCTCATGGATGGATTCTCGGGATACAATCAAATCAGAATATCCGAGCAAGATCAAGCTAAAACCACCTTTATAACTCCTTGGGGAACCTATTGCTACGCTATTATGCCATTCGGTCTCAAGAACGCTGGTGCTACGTACCAGCGGGCCATGACATACATATTTCACGATTTAATTCATAAAATCATGGAATCCTATGTAGATGACTTGTTGGCTAAGGCCAAGAAGCGTCGTGACCATCCCGAAGTACTCCGCATCATTCTTTCATGTCTAATAGAATACGGAGTCACGCTAAATCCAAAGAAATGCGTATTTGGTGTAACAGGAGGAAAACTCCTAGGTTACATCATATCATCACGAGGGATCGATGTTGATCCAACCAAAATTTGGGCTGTCCTCGAAATGGTCCCACCTTTGAGTGAATCTGGAATCAGATCATTTCTCGGAAAACTGGGTGCAATCCGGAGATTTATCTCGGATCTAAGCTTTTCCGTTCATCCAATCAACAATTTACTCAAGAAGGACTATAGCATTGATTAGACTAAAGTTTGCAATGAAGCTTTTGAAGCAGTCAAGCGTTTCCTGTTATCACCACCTATGCTAATGCCACCTAAGCTAGATCACCCGTTAATTCTATACTCACGGGCTACCGATGTCTCGCTGGCCTGTATGTTGGCCCAAGAAGACGATGACAAGAGAGAGCATGCGATTTATTTCATTAGCCGAACATTGCTTGACTATGAAACACGCTATACACAGGCAGAACGAGAATTCCTTGCCATAGTCTTTGCTACTAAATGTCTAAGACGTTACATGCTGAATCAAGAAACAAAGGTCATGGTAAAAACGGACCATTTACGGACTTTTCTCACACAAGGGTCCTTGTCCAAAAAAGCTGGACATTTTATAACCTTAATGGGAGAGTTCGAATTAACGTTTGTAAACCAGAAGTTAGTTAAAGGACAAATCATCGCGGATTGGTTAGCTGACAACCCATTAGACGGAGGCGACTTAGTAGATTTAGACTTTCCAGATGAATGCGTATACTACATCGAAACTCGACCTTCTATCTCTAAGTGCCCTTGGTACACTGATATCATTAATTATATCATGGACCATACGTACCCGGAGGCAGTTACACCGCAACAAAGAAGGCGGTTACGCATAATCGTATCTAGATATGTCATCATAGAGCAGGTGCTCTATCGAAAAGCATTCGATGGAATGCTCTTGAGATGTGTCGACACAGAAGAGTCTAAGAGGATTCTCCATGAATCCCACAGCGGTATATGTGGAGGCCACTTCGGTGGTCATGCCACTGCTTGAAAAATACATCGAATGGGCTATTTCTGGCCCACTCTAGAACATGACGTGATAGAGTTTGCACACAGGTGTCATAAGTGCCAAGAATTCTCTCACGAGATCCAGATGCCAGCACAGGCTCTGCAACCAATCACTACTCCATGGCCCTTTTCTACATGGGGCCTAGATTTAATAGGGAAATTCTCTCCCTCATCCACAGACGGCCACAATTTTATAATCACGGCCACTGAGTATTTTACCAAATGGGTAGAGGCTAGGCCTCTTACTACCGTACCTGGCTCGGTGATCGCTAAGTTCATCTTGAATCAAATCATTTGTAGGTACGGTATCCCGCAAATCATTATCTCTGATAATGGAACTTCTTTCAAAAATGAAGAAGTTCGCGAACTATGCGGTAAGTTCAAAATAAGCCATCATAAAGCTTCCTTGTATTATCCCCAAGCTAACGGACAGGCTAAAGCAATAAACAAAACGCTGAAAGCCATTCTCCTTAAAACAGTGAAAGAAAACAAGAGGGATTGGCATTTGAAGTTATATCCGGCCTTGTGGGCCCACCGAACCTCAATAAGAACACCAACGGGAGCAACTCCTTTCTCGCTAGTATTTGGGGCAGAAGCAGTTCTCCTGCTTGAGGTCGAAATACCCAGTCTCCGCATTTCGCTACAAGGGATTCTGGATGAGGACGCTTATAGAGAAGAACGTCTCTCCCAACTAGAAAGCCTAGATGAAACTAGGTTAGATGCTGAGCAGCGGCATAGAGCTTATGCTGACCGAATGTGCCGGCAGTATAACAAGAAGGTCTATGAACGCGACATATATGAAGGTGATCTAGTTCTAAGACTAGACAGCCGGATCGACAAGAAGACCGGCGAAGGAAGGAAATTCCGGCCCAAATGGTTGGGCCCATATCGAGTCACGAAGGACTACGGAAATGGTGCATACCTCTTATGCACGCTAGAAGGTGAGGAGTTTGGTGAAACAGTCAATTCCCTCCACCTTAAACGTTTCTATGCATAAGCAGCAAGCACTGCCTATATAACTATCTACATTGCATTTCCATATAGATTAGGATCATTTTTTCCACTTGTTCTTACACAAATTGTGATCAAGGAATCTATTCTCAAAGCAATTTATTACAAACTCATGATGTTTCTGGCATAAAGTTCTTTAATCATACCTCTCCATCTTCGTATCATCAAGTCATCTTGGAATCTTTTATCAAATAAAATCAAACATGACGAAGTCCTAACGGTAACCATACCAAGATCTGCAAGTTTATTCTCGCTTTGATTTCTTCTTAGGATAAGTGTCTTGCCTATGGTCTGTTCTAGAAGCTTCATGGTGTCACATCTATCCCATATACACATCTCTTTGGAAACAAGCATATACTGATATTTTACTCAAAAAGACAAGTCAAAAAGTGATTAAACAGAAAATTTTATTTTTACACATTTCCTTGCCCCACCAACCTTCGGTGATGAGCTTGCGTCTCTTACTAGTGACGTAGGGTTGGGAAAGGATGGAAATACCCTTACTCGCCTATGCCTTGCCCACGGTGATAAACCCACGCTTCTTACTAGTAGCATGGGGCAAAGTGTAGGGGGTCCTCTAGACAATGCAAATGTTAAAAGGTCATAAACAAACTATTCAAACTTTGAGTCAAAAATGAATGAATCAGATATTCAAAATTCCAAAAAGAGTTAAAAATCCTAAAAACCCAGATTTTGTCTACTATGTGGCCATCTACGGGTCTAAGTCTGGATAAACCGCAAAGCAAGTTGCACCCAAAACTATGAAGTCATTCAGGTAGAGTAAGCTTGTAGCTTCCAATTTGGTTCCGCCAAAGCTTCGTCTGTCTTTCATCACTATCATTTCCCCATTTCTCATAAACTTGTGCCCTTCTTGGCTCTTGGTGATGAGCCCTCGCATCTTACTGGTTGCATGGAGTTAGGAGCAGGGCAAGTTAATCTATTCATCATACTGGTTATTTTCATCACTTTGCCAAAACAAGCAGGAGTTATCCAAATTGCTAACAAAAGTTAAGATTCAAGATCACAGTATATCTACAATATCATGTATCAGCATCATGAAACACAAAAAGAAAGCAAACATTTGCATCATCTGTTTTCCATTGCATACATTCTAGAAAGCATATAAAACATACATCGTAGTATACATAAAGCAGTTGGAAATAGAAAGGACACACATGAGTGACAAGCTTTTGATCCAAAAATCGACGCATATATATAAATAATCAATGTTTGTATACAATGCCATCATGCACTAGGCATGGTCAAAATGCTCAAAGAGCCCATAATACACAAAAGAATCTATAGTACAAAGTACAAGGGCCAAATCACCTCTCAACCCCTACGCGACCCCTCCGAGGGTGCGCGCCCTCGCCTAGGACTCCGGCTACGCCGGCGCTCTGAATGCACAGAGGGCTCAGGGTCTCGAGGAGCAGCCGCGGTCTCACCACGAGAATGGCTCCTCATAAGACGCTCGGTTGTCCTATAGCCCGCCAACTCTGTACGGAGAGTCGACACCATCCTAGCCACGTGCCAAACGGGAGCAAAGACGTCAGTATGCCTACCGGCTGCTGACGGCTCCCTGACATCTACAGATAGCTCCGCACGGGTCTGATCCATAGGGATCATCAGAGAATCAGTGCATACCCTACGGATTAGATCCCGCCACTCGTCAACAGTCTCTGCAAAACAAAGAAGAAAGACGAATTAGAAACTAGGCAAGAGGCTAAAATATACAAGATACAAATATAGGGAGAGATAGCAGTTAAAACAAGTCCTAAGTCAAACTAACACTGAAAGGGAAAGAGGATAACTTACTCGGATCACTGGGCCTCCAAGATGGGTCACTCGGGCCAGCACCTGCCGCTGATGCCGCTGCTGACTGAGGGGCTACTCCTGTGGTAGGGGCAATATGACGCCCCGCAACGGACTCGTCCTCTCCACCACGGCCCTGAGAGAGTGGCTCCTCTGAAACTAGAGTCTCTCTCTCTGCACTCTGCTCCTCCCTCTCTACCTGCATGATATCTTGGGTGTCATGCCACTCAGGATCGCTATCATCCGTCTGCTCCTCCGACCCTCCCTCTGTGGACTCCTCAGAATCAGAGTCAATATCTATAGGGTCATCGCTGCTATGAGCAGGACCCGCAGTAATCCGAAGTAAAGGTTCCCGAGGCACACCCGCTCTCCCTCTGGCCCGAACAATCCCCCTGGCTGCAATAGGAATACCAGGGGTGACCACTGTCCAACCACGGCCTCTAGGCCCCCCTCTAGCCTCCTAGACTGATCTATAGACTGGTGCCACTGGAGGAAGCATGCCCACATATGGGAGGCCGAACTGCTGAGGGACCCTGCCGAAAGGATGTACCTCCACCCATCCCACACGGTCAATAAGCTGCCCTGTGGTGGAGCAAGAGATCAATGTGAGAGTCTCCTCTCCCCAAATGCCAGCCATGAGCTGGTACGGTCTGGCCTCCATATCTGTTGTGGTGAGGGAAGCTACTGGCTGGTGAGGTGCTCTAAGCACCGACATATCTGACCACCTGGCTGCCCTCATAGCCCCAGGATCTGCCACCTCCACGCCTCTGCCATAAGGAATAAAATGCTCATACACCCAACTCATGACTAGAGTTGGGTGGCTCAATGACTGTCCCTGTAAACAGACCACCCTATATAAGTCGTGATAGGTGGTCCCCAAAATGTCTGCCCCCCAGGCGTATATCCGGCCATGCCCCTCTATCTGTGCAATGATGGGGGCCCAGTAGTATAACAATGTATCCCCTCCCTTGTCCCCGATCAGTCTCGAGGCAAGGATCCCCATGATGGCCTGTCGAAATACGGGGATGGGCAAAGAAGGAATGGATCTAACTCTCACTCCCTTCTTCGGCCCCGTGGAAATAGCTGCATCCCCCATATAACCTGCCCACTGTGCAATCTGTGCTCTGGACCCAGCTGTCTCCAGTGTGATTCTCCTCCCAATGATCGGGACCCCCAAGATACGGTAGACATCCTCCAGAGTAATAGTCCACTCACCGCGGACACCTGGCAGTCGGAAAGTGTTCTGATCTGCATCCCAATAAGAAAATAAGTCACAAAGGATGTGACTCGATGGCGTAACATGGGGCACACGCGATATACGCAATATGCCGGTCCTCTGCAACGTGTCCTCCTCGTCTGGCGAAAGGACATCCAATACCCTGGGCAACCAATCACACTCTCTCTCCCGGCTCCATCTAATGTACTCCTCCCTCGCCTGCATACACCCAAAAACACACAAAACAGAGCAAGTTAGTATCTAATCAATGCCGGGAGAGTCATAAAAACGTACAGAAATGCAAGAAAATATAAGTATAAGTCTCCAAAACAAGCTCTTTTGCATTCTGTGCAAAACCGCCGCCCTGAGCAGGGAGGCGGTTTTGTAACCGCCGCCTTAAAGGCGGCGGTCTCGTAACCGCCACCCTGATCAGGGCGGCGGTTGTGTAACCGCCGCCCTGGCCAGGGCGGCGGTCGCGGTCCAAAAACCCGCGCGGGTTTTTAACCCTAAAAAGTCCAAAAAAACACAAAAATAGACCATTTTAGCTAAAAAAAGAGCCTACCCAGTAGGCGCCCCCCCTAGACAGACCTTTTGAACCAAACATTTTCAAAAATAACCCCCCCATTACAAATAATTTGCCATTTCAAATTTGAAGGGGGAAAAATGCAAAGTTAAAGAAAACCAACCTGTGATCTCGCGGGGTGGCGTTCCGCACGTGGAGGCATGATCACGATCTCACTGCGGACGTTTCAACTATACTCACGCGAGAAACCGTCACCGTGGGTCCCAGAGCTCAAAATCGATCAAATCAACTCGTGCAAATGAATAGGAAAATGGGCCCACTTTCATATATATATTGTTCTATTTCGTCTTAAAATGACTTTTTCGCAGGTTTGGAGCGCTGACGGAGGTAAGTTCCTATCCCCGCACAAATGGTACGTCCTCTTTCCCTATTATTTTAGCGTTTATTTTTCAAATTATTGTATCTATCTGCACTTGAGATCTCTTTTCATTTTGCAGGTAGCGGGAATTTCGGATGGCGCCATTTCGACACACGGACGTGTAACGTATAACTTCTAAACCCCCCATTTCGGGACTGCCATACTCGGACCCACCGTTTTATGCCCTTTCATGGCTAAAACGCTTCTCCAAGGGGGCAATATGTACATACCCAAAATCGTAAGGTACTGTACTGCAGAACGGCGTAATAAATTCCCCAATGATGATATAGGTCTCCTCGCAAGGTGTTCGGGATCCAGAAAGAGCTCTTCGGATATGCGTTAACATCCCGCATACCCCACTTAGCCCCCGTGTCCTTTGTTTTCCCCTTTTTCCCTCTTTTCTTGCCCCTTTTGATCTTCAGTGACGAAACCGCCGCCCTGAGCAAGGCGGCGGTCCTGGGCGCGTTTTCCAGAACGCCCTTTTGGCGCGACCCACGTGAAATATCACGTTTCACCAGCTTTTCTTTGCCGACTTGAGCATGCATTAATGTTTGTGGTCCCCTGGAACAGTGTTTTTCCTTTGTTTATTGTTTAGGAGTTCAATTTGGTTTTGATTCTTGGGTGTTTGAATTCCTATAAATGCATGGTTTGTGTACATGCAAATGGTCTGATTTTGGTCTGAATTTTGGTTGAGTTTGTGTGAAGAATTTGAGCTGGAGTTTTGATCACCATTTTTCCTTGTTAGAGTCTTCTGGTTTTTAGTATTTTGGTTAGCTTGCTTAGGATTGATAGCATAGTTTACTTCATACTTGGTTTAGCATTGCTCAGCTGTTGGTAAGCCACAGACCCATCTTGTGCAGGCAGTGCTGTTGCTCCATCCAATCCGGTTAGAAGCTTGCCTCTGAATTCCTTTTGCTGTAAATTTGTTTTACTGTGACTTAGAGTTCTTAGTTCAATTCATTGTATACCTGGTTAGCTTTATTCAGTTGTTAGTAAGCCACATATCCAACTTGTGCAAGCAGTGTCTTTATTTTGGAACAAAATAGCTTAGGAAGCCATTAAAGTTGCAGGTCTTGCTCTTCGTATAGGATAGTCAAAGGTTCTGGTCGCTTCACGTTGCATGACTCGCAGCAAAATCCCGCTAGGAATCGCATAAGCCAAGCTCTGTACTCTTGCGCTATCCCTCTCCTACTCGCATTCTTGGTCTGCATTCTGAGCTGTCCTTGTCCCAAAATCTACTCCTATCGATGCTAGCATTACACGATTTTCTGGATCCACGTGAACACGAAAGAACGAAGAGACCATACTGAGGGGACGAGATCACATACACACCATCGGATTCGCCACTGTTCTGCGGAATCCAGGTTTTAAATTTCAAAGTTGTAGTCAGAATAATATTAAAT